>CM027863.1:3218325-3780679 GCA_016097605.1 Eucalyptus guilfoylei | reverse complement strand
GAAGAGAAAGCCCTCGCTTGGGAAATAAATCAAACATCTTGAGGGTCACTCAAGAAAGAGAAACCCAAAGCTTCCAACCGACCGTAAGAAAGACAACCTAAACAGAAAGCACGCCTTGATATGGCCAAAGATGATATGACCGAAGAGTCATGAGGCTGGTCAGATTTCAACACGCGAATCAAGAAACATACATGAGAATTTATCAGACACCTGCTGCTATGGAACGCACCGCAATGGAAAAAGAAGAAGAAGATGAAGTGCGAGAGAGAGAGGGAGACCGTAAAATCAATTCAGCGTATGAATCTGTTGTGCCCAGTTACTGCCACAACCGGTGCACCACCATTCCCGCTGAATCTGCGTCAAAGTTGAGAACTTTGCTCGTCTTCAACCTCTGCGAGCGCCTCTCTACTCGTTAGTGTAGCTCCATGTATCAAGGAGACAAGCTTCTTTTCCATTGTGGGCCGATAATTGGGCCACTAATCTGGACCTCAAGGCCCAATACATTTGTGAGTTTTGGTTCCCCACATTTATGTCCATGAAATTGTTTTTAATACTGCAAAATTGGTGTAAAATAGGTACTTGACTATGATTATGCCATTAACCAGTGGCTGATTAATCATCATTAGCCACTTGTGCAAAATAGCAAAGGTGAGTCTTAACAATTCATTTGATACATTCTCTAAACAATTTTTCCCTCCTTCTATTTCACGCCTCTCAATCTTGCAAAATTTTCCATATCTATTCATTATATTATTATCGCATAAATTCAATTTTTCTGTATACTGAATAGTGATTCATCTATAATCTCTCTAGCACATTTAAATTTGAATTTCTTCTAATCTAATGGCAACTTTCCTAAAAGGATTTTAAATTCTAAAATATTTGTATCTTTCTACATATATCTATATATTTCTTTTGTAAATTATGTATTTTTATTGATAATTTCCTTTCATTATTTATTATTTCAAATGCTTCAATTATGAAATTATTTTGTTTAATCTTTCAAATGCCATTTTTTCCAAATACGCAAGCAAACATTTGCTAGTGTATGTAAATTGATTGTTGATATATTGTACCTAGATGAGAGATAATGAGTAGCTATTTAATCTTAATTAGTAACTTGTTCAATCGCATCACATAAGTGTCGATACTAATTTATATATGAAAAAGTAAGAATTTATATTGATCAATTATCTGTCCAAGTTGATTGTAAATTTTATATATAATGTTGTGCGAAAGATGAGAGGGCCTCTTACTTTTGAGAAATTTAGATCTTTTTTCTTTCACTTATCTTCCCAACATTCTCTAATTTAAAGTGAATTGGAACCCTTGAAAAAAAATTGAATATCCGTAATTACTTATTTAATTGATATTATACTTATCCACAAATATATAAATAAATAATTTAATATAATCTCTAACAAGTTATAACATTAAAATTTGAATTTCTTTTTCATCAGACAATAAACTTTCTAAAAAAATTTCAAATCTCAAAATATCCGTATCCGTCTACCTACATACATATATATTTTTCATATGTAAATTGTGTATTCTTATCAGTAATTTCTTTTCATTATATAATAAATCAGACACATTGTTGTAAAACTATTTTGTTTAACCTTATCCAAAAGTCAATTTTTTGCAAATACGCAGCACGCACGGCCCTTTATTAGTGTGCATAAAATATGCATAGATATTAGATATACGTGTACATCGATGACAGATTAATTAACAAAGATGAAACTAAAAAGAGAGAGACAATTCTAATTACTCACTAATATTAATAATAATTATGATCAGTTCTTAGCGATTGACTTTACAACTTGGTTTATTTTAAGTGTTCACCAGGTGCTTTTAGCTAAAAAGAAAGGTGCTTTGGAAACTTATCAACAAAACATTTTACAATTTCGGGGATACGATCAACTCGCAAATCCGAAAACCAAAGAACTCACTCAGCCGATAAGATCAGTCCGTCCGCCATTCGAGCTTCCGGCTTGAAGATTCCTGTTCTCCGGCATTTCGGGGACGAATCGGGGCGCGTCCGCGAAACCCTAGAAGAAGCAGAAGCACGATTGCAGAGGTCAGTGTGCAATTCAAGCTAGCGTCGCTCGATCGCGTTGCCGGTCTTGTCCGCGTTCGGTTCGATTAGGCTCGCGGCCTCAGTGGAAACGCCTCTCGTGTCAGCTGAGCTGCTCCTGCTGCTCCTGCCTGTTAAAGCTTTGCACTTTTTGCTGAATTTACTGCGGCTGCGATGTGGAAGTAGATTTTCTGCTGTTTTGTTGGTGATGCTGTCGTGATCAGGCTAGGAGGTTGGCTGAAGGTTGGAGTTTCTCTTGATTTTTCGTTGTTTTGGTTGCTGTAGTTACCGGAAGATGTTATCGTTCTGGGGGTGTCTCGACTTGGCAGATTGATCGACGGATAACTGTGGAGTTCGATGAGTAGTGGCAGGGAGAGGGCCCTCGGAGTTGGGGTTCAGCATGTCTTGGATAATCTTAAACGGATGCAAGCGGAGAACCCGGCATTCTTTTATGCGGTCGAGGGCGATAATGACCAGTCCGGCGGAAGCATATTCTGGGCTGATGCGACGGCCAGGACGAACTATACATATTTTGGCGATGCCGTGATGTTCGACACTACGTACAGGATGAACAGGTACAGGGTGCCTTTTGCATCGTTTACTGGGTTGAATCATCACGGGCAACCGGTTTTGTTTGGCTGCGCATTGATTCTGAATGACTCGGAGTCCTCATTCATTTGGGTGCTCCAAACTTGGCTTCATTCGATGGCTGGACGGTATCCTGTCTCTATCACGACCGATCCCGACGGAATTATCCAGGTAGCTGTTTCACAAGTTCTTCCTGGTATTCGCCACCGTTTTTGTAAGTGGGGCATATTTAGAGAAACTCAAGAAAAGCTGGCAGACCTTTACCAATCTCATCCCACTTTTGAATTTGAATTTAAAAGATGCATAAATGAGGCTGAGACAATTCAGGAGTTTGAAGCATCCTGGGAGTCACTGCTGCAAAGATATAACATCACAGATAAAGAATGGCTTCAGTCAATCTATAGTGCTCGGGAGCAATGGGTGCCACTTTACATGAGAGACACCTTTTTTGGAGATTTAGGCTTGGCAGATAGAAGTGAAGGTTTGAACACTTTTTTTGGTGGTCATGTCAATGCATCGACGACCATACAGATGCTAATTAAGCAGTATGAAAAAGCTGTAGCAAATTGGCATGAAAAGGAACTGAAAGCTGATTATGACACTACCAATACTTCACCTGTTCTGAAGACACCATCTCCTATGGAGAAACAAGCTGCCGGGTTATTTACAAGAAGAATCTTTATGAAATTTCAGGAGGAGTTAGTCGAGACCCTTGCTAATCCTGCAACCAAAATTGAGGATTCAGGAGGCGTCAGCACTTATCGGGTGGCAAAATATGGGGAAGAGCACAATGCACACACTGTTAGTTTCAATTCTTTCGAAATGAAAGCCACTTGCAGTTGCCAAATGTTTGAATATACTGGAATCATTTGTAGACATATCCTGGCAGTTTTTAGAGCAAAAAATGTTTTGACACTGCCCTCTCAATATATATTGAAAAGATGGACTAGAAATGCCAAGAGCAGTTCCATGACCGATGAGAATGCTCCCGAAGTACCTGTTGGTCCTCAAGAATCTCTAACAGTGCGGTATAATAATTTACGCCAGGAAGCAATTAAATACGTAGAGGAAGGAGCAAAGTCCATCTACATTTATAATGTGGCGATGGATGGTTTACAAGAGGCTGCTAAGAAGGTGGCTGCTGTGAAAAATAAAGGTCCTGGAGCTGCACTGGATGGAAATCTGGCAAATGGTAGTAGTAAAGAGTTTCATACCTCTGGAGAAAATCACATGTTGACGTTTCAATCTGTGGTAAGTTTATTCTGGTTTATTGATGTGACATGTTTTTAATTCTAGTTTTGTGCTTGCCATGATTTTAATGTTCTTAAATTTGGCTTGCCAATATACTTGTTCATGTAGCTCCCTCTTGAACTTTAGCTACTTTCAGCTGTATTTTTCCACTTTTCTTCAAAACCAGGATGCTCCAGTGTAATTACTGGTTCATCTGTACTTTATTTTTGGGATTTTTCTTGAACAAAAACGCTGGTCTTGACAAAACAACATAAGAGAATTCCTGTAAAAAAAAATCCACTTAGTGGAAAGGGTTACTATTGCTATAATATCTTAAGTGCTCTGTGCTTTCATTATATGTAACAACTATAACACCAACCTAGTCTTATTTCACCAAGAAGAGTGTGCGTTCCTTATGTACAGAAACGTACATGGGTAATCATGATCAAACTCCAGTTTGGAGTGGTAAGAAATAATTTTTTTTTAAAATACACATATATATGATGATTTTTCTAGTTTCCCTGTTGTTATTAGAAGTAGTTAATGTTATGCATCAACTTGTCTGCATAAGGAATTATGATCGAATCCCAGTTTGGAGTGATAAGAAATGAAGCTTTAAAAATACACAAATATCATGATTTTTATCAGTTTCCCTGTTGTTATTCCAAGTAGTTAATGTTATGCATTGAGTTGTCTGCAGAAGGTATATACTGGAAGGAAAAGGATTTCTGGTTTATCGTGCTATGCTGAATATAGCATGTTGTTCGTTTTTATCATCTTCAATGTCTTGCTCCTTAACAACAATTGATAACAGGAACATTGTAGATTTTGCCTGTCGGTTTCTGATATATGTGATTGTAGAAGTAATTGGAAGAAAAAGTTTAAAACTGCAATCCGAGATTGAATATGGAATTCGTAGATGTCTGAAACTAGTATAAATTCATGCAGAAATATTGGTCGTTGCTATAGTACACTCATTACTATTCACGCACAAATTCGCTTTATACATAATCCTTAGTCATTGGACACGTAAGTGTTAATGCTTTGTGGCCTTCAGGATGAGAAGAAAAAGAAAATTCGCGAGTTGACTGTTGTGTTGAAAGTACAAAATCAAAGATGCGAAGTTTATCGGACAAACCTTCGGCTATTTTGAAAGATATGGAAGATCAGAAGTTAAAGCTTCTGTGAAGGTCCAAAATGCTAGGCTCAGTCTCAAAGAGTGACCGTGTGGGAGAATTCTTCTTGTAGCTGTATGTTTCTTAGCTTTTCATCATGGTACTTATCAGAAACTCACTAATGAATGTGCTTTAAGAGAAAGGTGAGGTGGTGGGTCACGAAAGTTCCGATTCCGTGCCTTTCCTGTGTGCTTGACAAAGGTCAGATTGTCGCACCTGATGTTATGACAAGTTACATCCAGGAAATACTATGTGCCTTAACCATAGTCAATTGATATAAAAAAGTATATCCCATGACACTTTTACACATTGTGTACAGCAAAGCCTTTCAATTGTCGTCTGCAGCACGCATGGCTTTTGAAGTTCGTGTCGCATTTCAAGCTATACATACCCTGTACAATCAGATAACCCCTTGTATTAACGCTGGATACAATTGAACAGACATAATGCGTACGGAATCTAGGTTGGACCACCTTGCAAGGTGCACCCAAGTGAACTTGAAATTAAATGAAACTTTACATGTAAACATTGTCTTCCCGCAAAATCTATAGCAGTGCTCCCCGGTTATTGGTAACAGCACGTATTAATTAATTACCAAAGGCAGTGAGATGAGTATCAGACCTAGCAAAATGCCTTTCTTAGTTGAGTTTGGAAGAAAGTGGCCGCTTCGATTATAAAAACGTAATTCCCCCAATTCTTTGAAAATAAAAATAAAAAAGTCAGAGAGAGGGAAAACAATGCTACCTCGAAAAATCCTATTCTCTAGTCATTTGCTGAACCCTATATGTACAAAGAGCGCCTTGTTTCTACCTGAGTAGCCAAAGAAGATGCAACTGAGGCCTGTTTCGTGGTTGATGTATCCCAAGATGAACCACCACACAAGGCGTTGCTCCAGCGCACCATCAAATGCCATCTTTCATGCTGATTTTGACGCCTCTGCACTTTTATCGCCATTGAAGTTTATGATCCAATTTCTTTTTAGTACCGAAAGCAAATTGCCCGGTACAATTCACACTTCCGATTTGCAGACTCTAGGTCATTGATGAGCTCTCCAATCTTACGGTCCATATCCTCCTGCAAGAGATGCACCAACGATTTCAGGCCTGAGCAGAAAGCATCCTTCTGTATTTCACCATACCACACCAAAGTGGAACTAACAGCTTTAACCCCAGCATAAAGTTTATGGATACCATCAACTACACATACATTCTGTAAGCATAATCACTACCTGATTACAAATACAGCATGGAGATCTTTAAGTGTCAATCCAACATAAAAAGACTTGAGACCTGATTCGTAAGAGAAAGCAGAGACACCAACAAACTTTAGCAGTGATCAGATGAATTGTTGCTTCAACAACCAACCGGTCCGCATCAGATGAATTTTGAAAATCTTCACTCTCAATAATCCTAGACTGTAGGGTTGCAGTTTGTTTTACCAGTGGATAGTCAATCCTTTCCAATAAGGTATGTAAACTCTGAACAGTCTCGAGATGTACCATCAATTTATCACATGACCATACTAAGGATACAGGAGAAGTGGCATTATTTAGTTAGAAAATACAATGGTCAAAAAGGCAGGAAACAACAAAATTGACTAGAAGGACTTTGGTAATTTAAAAGACGAGGCAGGCATAGGCAAGTGTCATTTCCAACTAGACTGACAAAGCAATGGCTGAAATAGAGATAAACGATTCCCACTTTCAGATAGGCTTTGGCCGGCTGTCATATGACTACGGCCAGTCGAAAGATTATATGAAGACCTATGCCGCATTAGATCATCCCTACTGCGTCCATTGACCATGACAGCCCTTCCCCTCATTTTTTGAAGCAAGAGCAACTTTCTTGCAGCATCTTGCAAAGCACTCATTGCCACTTCATACACATCCAGAGACTTTGCCCCTTCATCAAATTTGAAAAAGCCTCGTGTCGCAAGGTGTTGTACCGAAACAGTATGTGACTCTAGATAATTTGTATATAAGCCACTGGCATGTTCTTCTAAATTAACACTGCTCTTCGCATTCCTTGTCCATCGTTTTAGAATAAAATGAGGTGGGAGGGTAAGCACGTTATTGTCACTCTGAAAACAGCTAATACATGCCGGCAAAGAAGACCTGAGAATTCAAACATCTGGCAGCTACAAGTTGCTCTCATCTCCAGAACATTGAACTTAACATCGTAAGATTTATGATCCTCCTCATATTTGGCAACTTGGTAGGTAATGATCTCACTGTCATCATCAATTTTGGATGCCATAAAGGTTAGTGTCCCAACCAATTCCTCTTGAAATCTTATAAAAAGCTTCCTAGTGTAAAACTCAGATGCTTGTTTCTCCATCGGAGATGGGGTTTTGAGAACTGGGGAAGTGTTCATCGTATCATAGTCTGCTTTTACTTCTTTCTCATTCCGACTCTCTAGTGCTTTCTCGTACAATTTAAAAAACTGATTCAAACTAGTTGAAGCATTTATATACCCATCAAAATATGAGTTCATACTATCACTACGCTGAGTTATAGACATCTCTGCAAAGAATGTGTCTCTGAGATATACAGGGACCCAGTGCCTACGGGCAGAATATATTGTCTGAAGCCATTCATGATCCCTAAGGTCATATCTATCAATAAGCGCCAACCAGCAAGATTCAAATTCATCAACTGATTCTGTCAAATTTACACACTTGTGGAAGTCTGCTTCAAAAGTCGGATGCTCCAAAAATACTTGTGACAGCTTCTCCTGACACTTCTTGAAGATGTGCCATTTACAGAAGCGATGACGAGTTTCAGGAAAAACCTGTGCAATTGCTGAGCCTACTACTGTATCATGATCGGTTGTGATTGACGCCGGAGGGCGACCAGACATTGCCATAAGCCATGTCTTAAAAAGCCAGACAAATGATGATTCAGATTCATTAA
The DNA here is from genome assembly GCA_016097605.1 of Eucalyptus guilfoylei. Classification (NCBI taxonomy): domain Eukaryota; kingdom Viridiplantae; phylum Streptophyta; class Magnoliopsida; order Myrtales; family Myrtaceae; genus Eucalyptus; species Eucalyptus guilfoylei. The sequence continues at coordinate 3,772,698 of CM027863.1, read as the reverse complement.
TCATAAAAGCACAGCCAAATAGTATAGGTTGTCCATGATGATTCACCCCAGTAAAGGGTGCAAATGGCAAACGGTATCTATTGGACCTGTAAGTCGTGTCAAACGTGACGGTATCACCAAAGTAAGTGTAATTCATTCTCGACCTCGAGTCAGCCCAGACGACATTGCACACGGACTGGTCTTCATCATTCTGCACTGCATAGAAGAAATTGGCATTCTCAGCATGCATTTGCTTCAAATAATCCAGAAGTAGCTGAATATCTCCTTCTAAGCTCCTCTGACGATTGTTCCTCATGTAGTTCCTACAGTCAACCTCTGTAAACCCGACCTTACTAATCCCACCATACTCTTTTATCAACGCGGACATGATCCTTCGAGGACCCAACCCAGCCGCCTGCAAGGTATCGATCAAGGTCTTGGCTGGGCCAGATATTTGCCTGTGCGAGCGGAGGCAATGCACCTGATCCGGGGGAACCAGCTCATGATTATGCTCTCTGACAAACCCCGAGACAACCCATTTACCAGAATCCTGCATCTTCACTGACAGAGAGGCCTTGCATCCGACTCTTGTAATCGTCCCGGACGCTTGATCTCCCTGTCCTTCGTCCGCTTCTCATTCAAGTTCCTAAACCCCTCCTTGGCACAAACAAACTGCCTCTGAATAATGGCTCCGTCCCGCCGGGACCGGCGAGAGGAGCTCACACGGGTACTAAACCCAACGCGGCGAGCATACGAGTTGTAGAAGGCCTTGGCAGCCTCCTCTGACTCGAATTCCATCCCCTCATAAGGCTCGAGATCAAGCAGATCCCCCTCGGGGAGGTAAATCTCACCACTTCCGCTGCCAAAACCACCCCCGCCGCTGATATTCTGCGGGCTATCGATCATGTCCTCATCATCGACCGGGTGCTCTATGTCCACACCGTCATCGTCCACTTCCCTCCCACTACTGCCAACCCCGCCTCCTAACCCTATGTCGAATTCAATCACCTCGTTTTCCATATACAACCGAAAGAAAACACCCCAAACGACCACCGCCTCGCGCTCAACTCGAACGCCGCATCATGTCATGCGATCGACGGACCAGGAAAGCAGGCGCAACTCAAGAAGCATCTAATACGGGGCGACTGTCTACGCAGTATCCGCACAAAGGCGATGAGAGAGACAGAGAGAGAACTGACCCAACTGCGAGCGGAGCGTTAATCGAAACGCGCCGCCGCGATTGAAGCGTCCGGCATTTCCGGCGTCGAAGGAGGCGGCGACGGGGCGGGACGCCGACGAAGGAGGCGGCGACGGGAGAGAGCGAGAGAGCCTTCTCGCGCTAGGGTTTTCGCGGCGGGAGAGGGGGGCTTCGCCGGAGGGAAGACGATCAAAGTTCGAAGCTTTTCTGCGTGCGATTGAACGGGGAAGTGGAGTGAGGAAACTGGTGCGTGCGGGAGGAGAGAGAGAATCGTGAGAGCCTGAGAATGGTGGACGAAGTTCCCGGGGGTGGCGATCCGGTGCTGCTGGGCTTCTCGAGGTTTGGGTTCGCCGAGCATTGACTGCGGGGCGGCGATCGCCGTCTGATTGAAGGAGGGGTGCGATCGTACGGCTGAGGATGGTGGAGAGCGGGATGCGAACGGTGGGCGCATGATTCAGGGGAAGGAAAATAGGGCGAGGGGCAATCACGTGACCGCACTATGATTATTTAATAATATTGTCCTTTTCTTCGTTCTCGATTTTCCGTTTTCAGCGAAAGAAAGGTCTTTTTTATATTGGAAAAGGCCAAACAAAAAAACAACCCAAATAATATTTAGCGAAAATTATAAGTACTATTATATTTTCAAATAAAAGCCTGATGAAGTGAATTTTATTTTAAATAAAAATCCGAAATAACTATATCCGTCCCAAAAGAGGGCATGGAGTAGTTATGGTTGTTTCAAATAATAATTTAGTCTCGTTAGCCGTTAAAATATTCTAACTAATCAAGGATATTTTTGTCAAAACATAAGTTAAATTTAATTTAAATTATATTAAAAAAATTTTAAAAACTTTAAAAAAGTAAAAACACAAGCAAGCTATCACCTCATCATCAATGGGGTGGCAACGAAGACTGACGAGGTCGCCGACACCTGGGCAAGAGCTTGGATAACAGGCCCTTGCCAAAAGTAGGAGAGAACTCTACTGAGGGTGCCGCCCTCTCCAGATCTAGGCAAGGGTCAACCGCCCTCCCCTAGGTTCAAGTGACCTTGTCATCCATCGCCGCCACCCACCATCACAAGTGGGAAGGGCACTTCGCAAAAAAAGGAAAAATTAAGAATTTTAAAATACAAAATTGCCCCACACAACCGATGAGTTCGCTCCTCTTTGAGACTAATAAAAGACTTCAACCATTATTGAAATAAAGCTCACTTTAGCCCTTACTTGAAAAATAAGTGCCTTGGCCCTTATTTGAAACAATATCTACTCCAAGCTCTTATTTGAGAAAATAAGTGCACTTCAAGCCTTTATTCGAAATTTTCCCTTATATTTATCATGTTACATCTGCCCTAAAAAAATTTTATGCCCATTGTGACACATTTAATTTTTTATTTTTTTTGTGATAGTAAAAAGCCACACACTTATACCCACAAAAGAACCAAAAACCGCGCAGCACCAGACCAACCTAGAATAGGCAACGATTCCCATGGAGACTAATCCTATTTCTAGTTCTAGGTGTGTGTGTGTGTGTGTATAATTTTTTCAATTTTTAAGTTTTAATTTGTATATGGTCTCTATTTGCCTCTCGCCTCACTCATCTCGCAACTTCATCTCCTCTCTCACTCTCGCCTTAGTAGCATTTGACCTTGTCAATGCCCGACCCTTCTCTCTCACTTTAGATCACCTCCGCCTCATCACTCTCCGCTCTCGCCTCGATTGCCTCCACCCTCCGACCTCGTCGCCGCTCTCAATTCCCATACCTTTTTTTCGAAATGGAGACATTTTGATCAATTATATGGTCCCATTTGGGATTCAAATTGGACCGTTGATTCAGCTTTAGGTTGGTTCATGGAATCGATGGGCGATTCTTGGTTCCCATTTTTCGAATTGGTCTTTAGTAGACAATTTCTAATTCTAGGGTTCCATGGTGGGGTTTGTTCACCTTGGAACCGATCACTATACTTGTATTCATATAACACATTCACCTTTGGTCAAGGTTTTATAAAATGATTTTCCAAACAAAACAACATTAAGTTTATTTTACTTAAGTCTCAAATGAGGAGATCTATGCTTAGAATCGAAAGATTAAGTCACCATAGATATGCTATCCCACAACATGCAAGCGAACCTCTCTATTCAAGCCTTCAAGGGACTACCTTTCAATTGTGAATTACCTGAAAATTTGGATCGAACATAGAAACGCTCAAAGATATCAGAATAGTAACATCTCTAACTTAGTAAAGCTGCATTTTTCAAAGGATTCTACTAGGCTGGAGAAGAAAAGGTGTTTAGAGAAACATTGAGAGAATTTGCATAAGCACACACTTTCTTCAAGGAATTTTGCTCGAAGCATTTCATGATTTGTGCCTTTTATAGGCATTAAGAGGTCATAAACAAACAAATAAGGACCATACTCATGGGTTTGAAAATACACAGGCCAGGAATTCCAGTTAGGAATTATTTTAGATGGTATGAACAATGACCGTGAATGGTGATTTCTCTAACCTCGCTACGATGACTGCGCTATAGTAACTTTTTCTACAAGTATATATGTCATCCCAAGAGTTATAGTTACAGTATGAATCATCAGAGTTATGTCTTGCTAGCCATTCTTCCTCGTAGTATTGTTCCATTCCAATATCATTACTAGGAGGTTTGTTGGTATTGTGAGAGGGTCCCCTTGTGAGATCAAGGCATTCCACATACTTTAAATACTTGAGGCAGGTTCTTCTTCATGAATCCTAAAGGGTCCTAGAGTGTCGATAAGCATGATTGGCTGGGGCTAGTTTGCTATTTGAGCATGATGGGATAGGGATAAAGGCCTTTTTTTTTTTTGGTCAGATATATTGAGCTTTGCCTTTGATCACCGTGTCTTGAGAGAAAGAACCTCCCCATTGGGCATAGGATGCTTGAGCATAGAATTCTTGAGAGGACTGTGCGAGATCATTTGTATTTGTCATTTCTTGCTCTTGTGATGGAGGTGTCTTTGCGCTCTTGTGATGGAGGTGTCTTTGCTTGATTCCATGCTTGCTTGAATTCCTCAAGTGCTTATTTGGCTTTAGGTGCAAGACCATAGTGGTCCCATAGAGCAAGTGCTGTGTAGTCCCATGCTTCTTCAGGAATGGTCCGATTTTCTTGGTATAGAGCCTTCTGGAGCTCTCTATAATTGTATTCAATAGATCCAACGTAGCTTGGAAATGTCCTATAAATATAGGCTTCTTGGAGATACGGTTGAGGCTTGTATGTTGTGATTCCTATTCCTTCTGGTACACTGGTGAAGGTGTCATTGTATCCACACAAATCCATGGTATTTGGAAAAACACTACTGCATACACTACTGTGTGTAGCTCTGGTTTTGCTTGAGGGACTTTTCCTAGTTCTTATACAAAAAGACATTTCCACACAGTAGGAGGATACAGTCAATTAAGTACAGCTAAGAGATTCATGTCACTTTCACTTCCTATATTATCTATGTAGACAGATTTTCAATAGTGCTCATTAACAGAACCTTGACGGATAACAAATATGTCACACAAATACAAATTTTGGATTTTTGGTATCACATATAAAAATTTAGAGTAGATGTGTTACAGTTGATATAATTAGAAGTTTTTTTATGACTTTTTCTTTTATATATTCTAAATAATCATTAAAAAAAATGTAGAATGAAATTGGACGTTGGACAAAAATCTTCTTAAAGGTTTTTCTTTTATTTCATTAGGCCACAATTTATGTAATCTAGAATCATATGTTATTTTTCCAATTATTTCATTGAACATATTTTATATTATAATCTACAATCAATTTTTATCGCTCTATATAAAAAGATGAGTAATCTTTTTCAGGGAGAATTTCCTCTCATGTTATTTAATAATATCCTTATATAAAGGCTTCTTAGATATTTATACTTCTCGAATTACTTGCTAGCCAAAAAAACTTTCGCATTTTTTCTTCGGATTCACCTTCTCTCATAGAAAAACCTGAACAAAGGGAATGGAAATCCTAACCTATCATCCAAAAGGCGGGAACACAATAACGACGGCATCTCCCGTTTATGGGTATTTCGATCCATCAAAGGAAATAGATATTTCAATGTTCGGCATCGGCGTAATTGTTTTGCGTTTTGGAAAAGAAATGTCCGAAATTAGATTTCGAGTTGCTTACTATCCACACAAAAATAAAGGAAATTAATCACAAAAAATCAAGAAAATTTAGAAGGAAAAAAATCAAAGATGGAGAGTAGAGAGAGAGAGAGGGAGAGAGAGAGAGGAGAAGAGGTTGAAAAGTTCATCAACCCCCTTGCCTCTCCTCAAAGAGGGGCCTTTGCCATTGCCTTTGCCTTTGCCTTGGCAGCCAATGCCACTTTGCGCAGCGCTCCTCGCTTCTGCTTCTTTATATACGGTCGCGCTTCCCGCACACCATCTCACTCTCTCTCTCTCTCTCTCTCTCTCTCCCAAAGTTTCAGGAGCTTCGAATCTCCAGTCCGCAGAGCGCTCAGAAAACCCCACCGTTGACGCCGCCCTGCAGCCGGCCGCGGCTTCTCCGGCTAACATTCGCTCCGCCGCGCTTGGGTTTTCACGTCCGTCCTCCTCCCGTACCGGGCGCCAGGCGCGACGCTGCGTAGGCGTAGGAGCTTTCCTTCCATCTCTCTCTCTCTCTCTCTCTCTCTCTGTGGTGGGTGAGTGAGGGAACGAAAGTTCCGTGCTTTGCGGGAGCTCCTTGAGTCCCGAACGGAGGGCGGGGTCGCTTTCGGCGGTCGGGATGGACGACGGCGGAGGAGCTCGGGCGCCGGAGGAGACGGCGGCCGCCGGGGTGGAGGGAGGGCCGGAGCAATGCGAGGGTGGCGGTGGCGCCGCGCGTGAGGAGTTGCCAGCCGAGGGCGAATGCGGCGACGGGAGCCCCTCCCAGGGAGCTCCCGACGCCTCCGCTCCCGCCGAGCCCGCTGAAGCTGACGAGGCCGACGCGGGCCGCGGGAATGCGGAGGCGCCGGCGGGCGCGAACGGGGTGGCGTCGGCGAGCCGGCGGGGAGGACGCTCGGGTCGATGCGGGTGCTGACGAGCCGCACGTCGCCGTGGGGAACGGTTCTGGCGATGCGGAGCCTTCGAATCAGGGTGAAAGTGCCGAAGACGAACGGATTGAGAAAGAACCCAAGGATGGCGCGGCGGAGAAGGAGAAGGCGTTTGTTCCCAAGGCAGAGGCTTCGAACAAGCAAGTGCTGAAGCGGGAGATTGATGCAGAGATTGATCCAAGGCGTGAAGCGGAGATGAAAAGCTTGGAGCCGCGGTTTTCCTGGGAAACGCAGTATGACGACGGTGATGAATCAGGGACAGAGGAGGAGCAATACGCTTTCAGGAAGGAGGTCGAAACTTTCTACAAGGGGAGGAGTTTGGAATTCAAAGCTCCGAAGTTCTACAAAGAAGAACTCAACTTGCTCAAGTAGCTTCTTTTCTGCTGCGATGGCTTTAGCTGTTCCTCGTCTGTTGTCTTTTGACAGTTTTTCCTTTTTTTGTGCGACAGGCTATATAGAGCTGTGGTGAAACTTGGCGGCTATGAGCAGGTGCCTCTCAAATTTTATCCCCTTTATTGTAGCAAAGTTTTGGAAAAGTTTCCGTTTTTACTTTCCATGAATGATGTATGTAATCAGAACACTGATGCATTGTGAGTGAATCCATTTCTTCAAGCCGGGGAAGGGTTTGGGATATGGCATAAGTTTTTTTTTTTCCTCTCGTTCTCCAGTCTCCATGTACCCAGCCCACTCCTGAGGCATATAAGCATGAAGGAATAATAAATCACTTGCAAGCACTTTCCTGATTACTTCTGGCTGGGCTGCTGGCCAGCAATGCAAGCTTCGTATTCCGCAACAATTTCATATGTACATCGGAAACTCCACTTGGAGGCCATTAATGGCAGAATGGTTAAAGCGGCCAAAAAGTTTTACTGAGGAAACTTTGTTGTGCAAAAGCTTTTAGCGTGAGGGTGGAACTGGGACACCTGAGTCAAGTGACCTGTTATTTCCTTGCCTATATGTAGTTAGTTGAAATTGTCTATCATCTCTTCTGCTGTGTAATTCATGACCCTTTAGCTTTCTGAAGATGCCTAACTGTTGGGTAGTTTAGGTAGGGTTTTCTGCTTTATGCTACTTATGTTAAGTACCGATCTATTTGGATGGATTTATTTGAAAAGGCTGTTGGGTTTTTTCAGTTGTATCTAAAGCAATACTGCTCATTAGACCACAAAAGTATGATTTCAAGTAAAAATTGCGTTGTTACATCCCAACCAAACTCAATTACTGTGTATGCCATCATACTGATCTGTGAAGACAACATGAGTCATCTCCTTGCTGGTATGAAGATATTAATGTCTTGCTTTCTCTTTATTGGGCATCTGCAGGTTACATCATGCAAGCTGTGGAGGCAAGTGGGAGCACCATTTAGACCTCCAAAGTAATGGCACTTTTTAATATGATTTGCTTGTCTGTTCTCATCTGCTGCTTTATGTTTTTGAATTGAATAATTCCACTTTTGTCATAACTCAGTAGATTCTTTTGGTTTGCATATTTTGCATCCCTTACTTTGTTGGTTTTGGATAGAGAGGGTTCAAGTTATATTTTCATGTAATCTGTATGTCTGAGGTACATATTGCGCATAGCCTTTGCAGACAAGATTTCAAAAATACTGTTCAAAGATGAAGCTCTTCCTTGTGTGTAAGCAAGGGATGGTGGTGGCTGTGTAGTTATTGTAGTTTCCTCTGTAGTTGCTCACTTCGGTATTGCTTTTTTACTTGAACAGGACTTGTACTACTGTTTCTTGGACATTCCGGAACTTCTATGAAAAGGTTTTGTTACCTTGCCACCCTCCTTTCAGTTTTCAAGATTCCATCAGATTTTACCAGTATGTGGTGAAGTTTCTTGCACATGATTTTCTGCAGGCACTGCTTGAATACGAAAAATACAGGCTGCAGTGTGGTGAACTTCCTTATTTGGAATATGACAATTCAATTCCCAAGGGTGAAAATCAGGTAACTTTCGTGCAAATAGCAAGGCCAAGCCAAGCAGAATGAGGGTTGAACTTCATAACTTGACAAAGCTTTCTTTTCCTAAGGTTGAAAATCACTTTGTTAAGCCATTGACTATTGAGAATAATTTTTCAACTGCGGCACGAGGGTTATGGATGATTTCACAATTTAAGAGTTGACTGAATATTGGTGATTCATCTTAAAAGAATGACCATACAAATGGAGATACTAATCATCAAGTCAGTCTTGTTCATGTGGTTGGCATTTCACCTTCCTCTTGAAGTCTTTTGTGATTATCTGTAAAAGTGATAAACATTGTGGGAGTTGATGCCCTTGTCTAAGTCTTGTCGTGAACATTATCATGTTCCATCACTCTCTCCTTTCAGTGATCGATAGATGCCAAGATATTAATCAAAGGCAAGAGGAATGTTGTGAATATTCTAACATTTTTTATTTGTAACTGTTGTAAGTAATATTTCTTGTCAATTTTTTTAGTTATATAAATGCTTTGGGATTTTGGCAATATCTTTTTCTGGCACCATAATGCATTCGAAAGTGGAAGACTTGGCAAGGATGTTAAATTCTTATTAAAGCTCTACAGGTCATGTCTACTTTGGCAGTACATGAAGGAACCAGTCCTTGTAGAGTTACACAAGGAGGTTATGATGCACGTCAAATTTGGCTATAGACATAGATGCTGATTACTGTAGGGAAAAGAGAGAGAGAGAGAGAGAGAGAGAGAATTTGCGCCAAGGAACAGGCTCTATACTCTTCTTATCCTGTTATACAGACATTACAAGCCAAAATTCATATGATTCTCATGAATTTATCTTTAGGTTGGTGGTAATCACATTAGCCAAGCATCAACCTCAGGTAGGGCCCTAAGGGATGCTGCTGCTCGTGCTATGCAGGGTTGGCACTCTCAGAGTCCTGTTAATGCCGAGGTTAGCAATCCCACCGTTAAGGCATTTTAAGATCCATATTCGACACTTCCAATGAATATGTCCTGCCATCTGCCTTGCCTTACTCTGTTTTATCCATTTCTTTCATTTGTGGTCCTCTAACAAACAATTTCTTTTTAAGGATGGGAAACCTAGCTTTTCGCAGAAAAGTGACAAGCAGATGAAGAGTGGTGGGTATTTTTAATCAGTTTTCTTGATTTTTGTGCTGATTGGATAGCTTAATATGGGACTTACTATACTGACTCTCAATGTTATCTTCAGGCTTGTTAAAGCAAAAAACACCTCGCCTGGGAGCACTGTCCATGTGGCGCGCACTAAAGCACCGGGTTGCCACAGTAATATGCTGAATCAACTAGTTCGGGGTCTGAATTGTTTGTGAATTAACAAGTGAAAAAATTGCCCTGACTTCTGTTTTTTGGTAGATTGAACCCAATAGTAATTGATGTTGGACCACCTGCTGACTGGGTAAAAATTAATGTGTATAAAATTGTAAGTTCTTCTGTTTTCTGATTGAATTCTTTCAGACGTATATTTTCAATGAAAAGTAACTTTCTTAACTATGACTGCAAGAATGCTTTGAGGTTTATGCTTTAGTTCCTGGGCTTCTCCGTGAGGAGGTAAGTCTAACGTAGCTGGTAGCACTTTATGATGCCCTTTTTTTAGTATTTCCTCTATTTATAATATGTTACTTATTGTTTTATTGTTTCATCTTACACTCAAAGGAGGATTGTCATTAATACCATTGGGTTTATGTAAGTGGTTAGGAGGGATTTCTCAATACATGATCTACAATTGCATCAGAAGTCTGTTTTGATGAGAAGGTTTAGTAACATTGTACTTGCTGAAAGAAAAATTCAGTGGACTTGACAATGAAGATGGTTAACCTTTTTCATAGTTTATGCATCCTGGTGTCAGCTGGTCCTTGTGGTGCAAGAGGAATTGATTATGCCACCTTAGCTTTTCGTGGCTGGGCACTCTTGATCGTTTTATTTTCTTTCCCAGTTTTGCAGTTTTGTGATTGAAATATGGCTGTGCAGTAACACTTTGGTCATAAAATCCAGGATAGGATTCTATGGGTTTTAGTTCATACAAAGAATGTATACAGCTGTCTGGGAATTTATAATTTGTTAGTCAGCCCCATGGGTGGGGATGCTTGTAGTGAGGGAGGGCACTCAGAGTAAGTTAGGCAAAAGCTGAATCCATTAGCCTCGCTCAGAAGTCATTTTGTTATAAGGTAGCCACTATTCTACTGGATAATTTGATTTTTTTTTTATTTTTTCCATGGAAAGAAGAGTTGCTTCTGGAAAATCTTCTCACGGCTCAAGCAGAAAATGTCAGAAAAGACATGGCATCAGAAGTTCACAATTATTGGTGATTATTTGGTTGCAGCCTTCTGTTCATAACTTTTTTATTTTATAAACCAGGTACATGTGCAGTCTGATCCTGCAGGACGTCTAATTATATCTGGTCAACCACAGCAACTGGATAATCCATGGGGTGTCACGCCCTTAAAAAAGGTTTGTTAACAACTAGAGATCACATGTATAGTCTGTGTGATGAATTTTTACTTCTATTTTTCAGTTTCAAGTGGTTAAACTGCAACTTTAGGACTGTGCCAAGTTTTTAATAGAGTTATCGTATGTTCCAAATGTCTACACCAGCATTTTACAATCTTTATAGTAACTCAGATGAAGTACTAAATTTCTCTATATATGTAAAGGTCATAGAAAATCTCATCTTCCCTGTTGTTGTCCTACAGTTTGGAAATACTTATCTTACTGAATTGATTTTCAGATATTTGCGTTTTTGGTAATTGGCTTTTTTATTTTCTGCAGTATATTTGAGGTTTTCGTGGCAAATTGGAAATTTGATATTCAAAATGGTTTCTTGCAGGTTGTCAGCTTACCATCAAGAATTGATCCACACCAGACATCTGCTGTGGTCACCCTGGAATGGCCAATTATTTGTGCGGGGTTCCATGTGAGCAGAAGGATCTGTAATGCTAGAGGCGTTCTATGTTTCGCGAAGCATCTGCATGTCACACTCTGTCCATAACTAGGAGATGAAAGATTTGGTTTGACCTTGCAGTGGCTCTGCTTTGCGAATTTCTCAACTCGCAAGTTTCACAAATAAGTTTGGCCCACTAAATGCCTAAATGAAGCTTTGACCTACACCAGCAGAGAGTTTAGTGTTTTTGGAATATTTTTCATATTTATTCACTATTAATCGCTTTTATTCTTAGTGTATTCTGATCATGGAATTATGTAGTTTTGTTATCGAGACTTGAGAGGAGCTATGATTAAACATTAATGCTGCATACTGGGAAGAGAGAGAACATTTATTCGTTATTCAGATCTTTAGATTGTCTTTGATGCAATTATGTGTGTGGTCCATGCCTGATGTGACGAGCTATTCCTTTGAGATTCTGAAAAAGTATGCTTCCATGGTATGATGAATACTGCCCTTGTTGTGAATTAGTTTGCTTGCTGAATCTTTTTCTTAAGGTAATTGATTTCCAGTTACATTCTGTCGGTAAATTACAGCTAATACAACATGAAAATTAGTTGATGGAGACTGTCTCCAACTGCTGAAGTTCATAAAATATTACCATTGGGGGTATTGATCGATAAGTATTTGAGCGCAAGCTTTGATTTTCAGAGATGTGGAGGTTGATACGGAGAAAGTCCTGCAAATTTAAACCCGGACTCGCTTGTTTCACTGCAGTGTTCTTGCAGCGTCTTGATAGCACAAATCTCATTTTCTACCTGCAGAAACTTACACAAACAACCCCAAAAGTCTTATGCATTTGATCGAGATGAATTCAACTCCTTCGCCAATTCTATATCTAAAGCGATTATCTTTGACTACGAAGGAAGAGGTCGAGCAGGAAGTGTGAATCTTTAGCGTGAAGCCAGTATGAATTCTTGCAATTCCAAGCATAGATGGTCAAGCATTTAGGCTATATACAGCGGACTGGCGATTTCCTAATTTTTCTTGCAATTAGGATAAATTATCTTGCTAATTCTTGCAATGATTAGCGAAAGCCGTGTACAATCACATTCTTCATTGCCCTCCCTTTGGTCTTATGACGAGTGTTTTCGACGCCAAAAGCCTATTCAAAGGCGATGACTTTAACCACTTTTTGACTTTCTCCATCCTACACGAATATATTAACGAAAGCTGTGTTTTCACAGGGTTGAAATCTCAGGCTTAACGTCAATACAAAAAATTGATTCAACAGCCACTTACCAATGTAAAAGCATGCTTTGTATGAACACGAACTGCTCGGCCTCGTCAGGGAACCGAAGGGCTTGACTTTCCTAATGCCTTGCTTAGCAGGATAAGCAAAGTTTGATAGATGACTAATTAAACCTACTGTCTAACGAGCCTTTCTATATAATCCCGTGGCCCCTTGAACGAGTTTTTGTGTATACTGTTATTGCCCTCTCAGATATGGCAAACAATAGACGTCACCTGAGCCATTCGCTGGCCTAGCGATCGCTGTTTTCGCAATCCTGGTATCGGTGGGTATGTCCAATACCTCGTGGCCTGCCTCGTATAAGGATTACTCCATTGCTGCCACTGCAGCTGCTCCAACCCCGTGACGCCTCTGAAGGTGGTGGCTCCGCCGCTGGACAGCCTCATCCGAGCGTGGCCTTTGCCATTGCTTCATTTGCCATCGGATTAGCATACGTTATCCCTCTCTGACTTCATAAATCTGTTCTGGAGAGCAGAAGATGATTATACTTTGTTACTTGGGAGTGTGAATTGAATCGGTAAGCTTTATGTTGCTTGAGCGGAGGGGATCAACGCCCGAGATGCGTCGGTGTTGAACTTTCTGCATATCTTGTCATGTCATATGTTAGTCTCATGTGCTTTGTCCCACCTTGCTGATTAAGGTCATTGTCCTATACATGAACATCTCCTGTAATCGAGATCATTGCAGTGTTTACATGGTTTTTTTTTGTGATTTGACATACGTATAGCGCAGAGAATGATCGCACGAAACTGGGATCCGCTAATGAGTCAGATGAAGTGACCAAACTCGAGCTGCTTTTTTTTTTTCTTTTTTTTTTTTAACTTTTTCTGGTAGAAGTACTCGAGCTACTTAATGCATGCAATGATGCACTTTCAAGTTCACCTCCAAGAGGGGAACTGAAGAAATTAAAGGAAAGAAAAGAGTATCTCTTGTCTACTTTTAAGTGGCCTCGCACATTCCAAATGACCGACAAACAGAACTTTCTATTTTTGCCCATGTTACTAGGTATAATTAAATGCAGAGAAATCCAACGATTATTATTCTTGTGATAGTGGAAATTATATATATACACACACGCACTTATTCTCCAACTTCCATTATTGAGAGGATATCATGAGTACTTTACAATGAAATATCCATCGCCAGTCCATCCTACTATAGCTAATTACAATGGAATAATTATATATCTGCATGCCTCCAGATCTTAATGTCGAAAATATGCAGCTGAATTTCCCCACCGAAAAAAGAAGAAGAAAGAGGACATGCTTATAGATTATGTTATCCAAGAATAAAGAAGGTCAAGAACAGGACACATAGGATGCGTAGAAATCAGTCCCACAAAAAACCAGAAGAAAATCATCTACCTTCATATCAAGAAAAAATTACAGGGTTTGAGTTGCAACTTTAAGCTGATGGTATCGACATATGCTTGAATTTCTAGTTCAGCCCTCTCTCTTGATCAATGTGTGAGGTATATTGGTTAACAAGCAGATCAAATACTCATCCTCCACACACCTTACCTTAAATAAAGAAAAATCTAAAATGGAGGCCTCCCTGCTCCGGCACCTCCCCCGCCCCAACCGAACACATCACCGCCGGAGAAAGGATAATTTCCCCCTCCCAAATTGTAGAATGGGACGGAGCCGCCACTGTTCCCGCTGCCGCCACCTACAGTAGCCCCGCTCAACCCTTCGCCCATTTGATCGCCGCGAGCCGTCACGCCCGACGACTGCGATGCTGATGGCCGCACTTGCGCTGGCGGCGCATCCTCCCCGCTCTCCTCCAAAGGCAACCTATCGAACATTGCGTTTGCAAAGGATGCTGCCATCAGCACCACCGGTCCTGATGCCATTAAGGGCTCCGGCCACGCTCCCACCCACCACCTGCCCCTGTCCTCCGGAGAGGAGATATTGCCAATCCCCCAGCACCCGGTGGCGCAGGAGGTGGCAACACCGTCCCGGTCAGCGAAAGGATGTCAAATCTCCCATGCATGGTGACGACGCTCCCGGACGGCGAGGCGGGCTGGCGGAGAGTGACATTGGTGACAGCGCCGGTGCCACTAAGGATGGAGATGCCCGCCGCGGCGGCGAGCGTAGGTGGTGATGGCGTCAACAATGTCAGAGCCGGCGGAGACCTCAAGAACATGGGATTGGAGGGCGTTGGGGGTGTCTCGGGTGATGATGATTGGGGCTTGGGCTTCTGTTCTTGGAGCCCGCAGGACGGCCACGCGGGTGGCGGCTGAGGAAGATGGTGTGCCTGAGCTGGTGGTGGGTGCTTCGGGATCTCTTGAACCAGACATTGCCCCAATCTGTCTCTCTCTCTAGAACTTCATGCACTTTTTGAAGTAGAAGCTAGCTCACCCTTTTTCTTTGGGGGTACTCTTTCCAGCTAGGTTTTCTATGTACTAAAATAGACAGGCGAGAAGATCGAAGGAATTAAGCAAAAAGCTCAAGAACAGCTTAATACTACCAAAAAAGAGGAAATCGAACAACGACAAAAAGTGAAAGCCACGTTCTTTACAGGTGATCTGATCTTCTTGCATTTGCTACTTTGAACCGTGCAAGGGCAAAAGAGAAGAACAAAAAAAAGGAACTTTTTTTCTGGGTTTTAGAGAGAACTTGTTTCTGAGCATATCAATCATCCTAAGAAGTTAGAACATCTCCAACTGCTCTGCCGTCTTCCTCGTCCTTTCACGCAGGCTGAGATTGAGGTTCTGGAAAGAGGCAAGTACAGAAGATCGTGGAGAGGAAACGGAGCGCTGGAGAGTAAGAGGCTAAACGTTAAAGGCTGTAAGCTCTAGGATCAACTGATCACATCACCGATGAGATAGATCGCTGTGAACGAAAAGGGAGCTCATGTTCTTGAGACCACTTATGGGGTTTGGGATGAAAAATTTGAGAGAGGCTTTGAGTGAAGAGGGTTTATTAGTTTATTATCACACAGAGAGAGAGAGAGAGAGAGAGAGGAGTTCCGATGCAAAAGTAGAGCAAGAGATGGGAAAAGGGTTGAGAGAGAGAGGGGGAGAGGGAAAGAACATGCCTGACACACAGGCATGGAAGCACTAAAAATACTTTAATGGATGCCCTTAATCTATGCAAAAGAAGCATTCCATAAGCTTACCTCCTGGGTCGAGTTACAAGCTCACTAGACTGTAGGTGCAATGAGCCTAGTTAATGCGCCCTCCTCAAAAAGAAAGTCGGAAGTCCTTATACAATTCTTAGCAGCACCGTGATTCTTGTGAAGCTATCTATCTCCCAGCTAGTTTGTTATTGTGTTCTTTGCGTGCACTCTTGGAACCCCACTACTCGCATATGGTTTGGTGCCGACATCTCCCAAGATAGGATTCGGATTGGCTCCGGTTCGTTTAGAAAATGCGATTAGAGGAACTATATGTGGAGCAATCAGCTTAAAAATGGATGCCGACTCCTCCCAAAGGACATCAATAATTATCCTCTTATGATTTTCTTTCCATTAGTTCCACCTTTCGTGTAGAGAAGGATTATATTCGTAACGCGCAAAAGTAACAAACGGAAAGTAGAATTAAGAAAAGCGAGTGTATTGACATGGGCTGACGGTTTGTGCAGCTCAGCCACTGGCCCACAATCCACGGGCAGAAAGAGCAGGGATTCACGAGTCAGATTCGGTGTGCCAGAAAATATGGAAAAAAAACTTACTACTTAACTTCTAAAATTAAACATAAACACGACTTTTTACATTTTTTAGAATTACTTTTATAGAAAAAGATTTTCCACATCAAAAAGCTTCTAAAATTAACCGCATTCTTGAGGAAAAAATTCATGAATCGAATATTGGAATCACTATACACATGGTAAATTGTGAAATATGGTCTATCAATGTAACTAGTGTGCATTTTTTTTTTTTTAAGTTCGAAACGAGTGTGCATTTTGAAATGTGCATGTATGTTGGTGAAGATGCCAAGCAAGAAGTCAAAGCAGCATGGACGAGACCCATTGGCGTGTCAGACACGTGAGGACTGTCGGGACATCGGAACTTGACCATTCCCTCTCTTGTCCTCCCCTCTCATTTCTTGGGTCCTCTCTCATTCATAAATGCCTCCCCCTAAAAAAAAAAAAAAAAAAAGCTCCCTCCAACCTATATGGCATTATATACGTACAGTGCACAGTATATAAAATTGTTGTAAATTTGATTTGGATATCCACTTTTGCTTCAATCTATACTCTGAAAATCGAATGTTACTTTATTAAAGACCGTTACGCGCAACATTAATTAGTAAGACTCTATATACAATAATACTTGACGGAGTATGCAAGATATAAACGCCTCACGTGACAAACTAGATATAATATCTACTTGCTTGTAATTAGTGGACGATGATGTCCATCTAGATATATATTAATGTGTTTGGACAACTTGAACTCTTTTTTGGTAATAAACGCAGGATGTAATTAGCAAACTTTTTTATGTGTGTTATGTGAAGTCTACGGCTCATGGATGTTATGTAAAGACGGAATTGAACTTGAGCTCTAATCTCTTGGAAATTTCTGACCTAGTCTGGCGAGAGGAAGACAATGGATGAAGGCAAGCATTATGATGTAATAATGCTGTTGCGAGGTAGCGATGGGCAGTTGTTGTGATACCCGTGGATATTTGATTGAGATATATCAAAGGCATAGAAGATGCTTGGATTAAATGGGAGTGTGTGCTTAATTAGCACCTAAGAGGCTCATACGAGAGGGAAAAGATTGTTGAGATATTTTTATGAAGAATGTTGGGCAAAGTACCATATCACAAGATTCTTGTGATGTGGCAATTTAAGAAATTTGATAGATCACGACTCATTGATTTAAAATTTTGAATGAAAGTGACTTTAATTAAATATATTAATGAATTTGGACTATGGCCTTCTCTCAAAATGTCACTCTAGGGTGAGTTATCAAGTGATGTATTATGGAGAATCATTAATGTGCCCATACAATAACCATGTTAGGTCGTTATGCCAACTCACCATGTTTGTCAACACATGCTACTTCACTTCAATCTCTCATATATGAAAAGAAATTGTGTACAATGATTACTTGACATAATCAATCGGAAATGAAAATTTCAAAATTCAAACGAAAGATTGATTAAGATATATATCATCATGCGAGCAATATAATTGATGGGTCACACCACACTAGTTATGTAGTAGATACATAAAATAATCCCCCTCCGACACGCTTCTTCCACAATATGTGAGAACCTCTATCATTTCCTACATGCTCAAGAAGATGTGCGTTACATTTATCCTTTTTAATGCGTAGCCGTTGCTTGTGTTATTTTACTAATTGATTTCATAATCTTAAACTTTAGTCGTGTCCACTTGACGCCAGAAGAATATTAAATAAAACTGAAGACAAGTACCATGATCTTCCTGCACCGAGCACTAGAGTTGCAGCACCTATAGCTCCACGAATGATCTCATCTCTTTCATGCCAAACATAGCAAACCTACCCTACTCAATATTAGCTGCGATTGTCACTCTAAATTTACCCAGCAATTCTTTAATCACTCTACTTAGAGCAACTAATCTTAAAGTCAGTGATAAGGTCGCATGCATATAGACCTCGGAGAAGAGTGATCCTAGCTAGCTCTCATCACCATTATGATCATCATTAGGATTTCTACTCCTTTGTCAATCTTCCAGCACCGCCCATGTGTTTAGTTTATCATAATTTAGCAGTGCACACATACATATATCTATCTATGTTTCATAAGTAATTGATGAAATGGTCATGGGCTTTGCAACTTGATTGAACAGTGCCACATCGGAGAGAATAATGATCCATTATTATATAGAACCACTTTTGTCTTGAGCCACCAAAAAGGTTAGCATGGCTTGAATACTTTACACTAAAATAAGAAGAAGAAGAAAGAGACCCCTTTAATTAATTTGCCCGTTTGTCTCAATATTAGTCCTAGATTGTAAGTGAGATTAAGAGGAAGGGTTCGGTTCAAAAGACCAGTTCCAGGAACTGGCCTATATCAACATGGTTCTTAATTCCAAGAAGAAATGCAGAGAGAGAGAGAGTGGATTTGCGATTGACCCAATGCCATTCTCGTGCTTTCAGTTCGGGAATCAATAACGGGGTTCTTTTTCATATCTTGATAAACTCACCTTTTAAGTCGGGTCGCAATAGTGGGTTATCTTGCTAGTTTTCCTTTAGATAACCTATCAATTACGGTGATATGTCCCTAAATTATTTTAAAAAATTTCAGAGATAAAAGGAAACTATATATAAGAAAACTCAACAATAACACTTGATTTAGGTGGAGGGGAGATAAGATATACTTGAGATCCACTGAAACTCCGTATTTAAATGAAGAACATGATATTATTTGGAATTTTCTCAAATAAGTGAATTACATCGTGAATTTTCCCACATTTATTTATTGTATAAATAAAGATGCCCAACGCTTCTTATATGTATATTCTATACTATGTATGTGAGTGTCTATATATATATAATATTTTTTGGGAGTACTAGCCTACTAGAATCACTAGAGAGGGTATAACTCTTGGAAATTAATAACTAGAGGAGTATGGCTTCTGCAAATTTAAATATGCCGGGAAAAGGGCCCAACATAGAAATGTTAGATTTCAAATGTTCGTGTTGTGATAATTTATTTGGTGGGGGTGAAACGATGATGGAATATTGTCACGTCGGGATTTTTGTGGAAATCCTAGGTTACCCAAATTGCTTTTCTCCCTTATAAAATCTGCATAAGAAAAAAAAACTTTAGTGCAAAAATAAAAAAGAAGAAAAGGCTTTTGATAAGAATCTCATCATTATTCCATGCCAAGTACCCACTTGACAATAATGTTGTTAAAATAAACTCAGGAGGTTCACCATCGTGACAAAGCTCCCTATACATGGCTCCCCAATCAAATTAAGAAGAAAAAAGAAAAGAAAAGAAAAGAAAAGAAAAGAAAAAACATAAGCAAGTTGGCCTTGCACATGAACGCTTCTCCACTTTTTGGCGTGTATTAAATTAAAATTATCTAGTATGATCATTGTACCAAGCCATGAAATCAGCAATCATGTGGGCCCATTCTTTAATTTTTTTAAAAAAATTATCTCGCATAAGGTTCTTATACTATAATTCCAAGAGTAATGCCGGGTATATTATGACGCTAGATCTATATATTAAAGCAATAAAGTTGATCAAGAAAAAACAAAACTTTAAACAAGTCGGTCATATTCGACATCCGATGAGACTTGATCGCTGCACTTAATACATCATCTTTGGACTGCTTAGCATGTTTTGGTACTAGGTGATCATGATTAGTGACCTAATTGATGATAACGTGTCAACAAAGTTTGACGTAACCTAAATAAAAAAATTTGGATGGAACTCATGAACGAAGAATCACAGCTTTGAAGCCCAAAACGACGGCGGAACATTTAGATAAGATGTGGGCTAAGCCCAGAGCTGATGTAACTTTTGCTATTGTGCTAATCACACACACATAAACATATGTATGCATGTATGCATATATGATGTAACTATTGCAATTGTGATATATATATAATTTATTTATTTATTCTTCAAGTGTTAATGCTAGAGTAAGCGAGTCCAAAAGCTGAACAACCTTTACTTGGACCTCTTGACGTCTCCATCTCACTAGGCCATACCGCATCTTTTATCATCTCTTTCTTCACATGAATAAAACCAAAACTCAATTCAAGACATATGCAGAAGATTACATTAGGATAAAAGCAAAAAAAAAGAAATTGAGACTTAAAGTTTTTCAACCGGTTCACCTTTAAAACTAAAATTAGGTTTAGCAAAGGATTCCACTATAATTAGCACCCCACACCTTTCTTGATAAGACAAAAATTAAATACACCCGGTAGCAAATTCAAATTATCGATAAAATATAAACTCAAACTATCTAAGCCCTAAGACGGCTTGAGATGGCTCCGAATCCTATGCCTTTCTATTGATATAGAGTATGAATCGCACCCAAAAATTACGAGACAGGATTTAGAATAATCTATCATACTATAACTCGGAGGAGGGCAAGTCATAATAATTTTAATGAAAATTCCATACGTCACTGCATGTATTCACTGAAAATTGCACGGAGCGCTCGGACGACCAAAATCGATGAGGCAAGAATTCGTGACTGACGTTGACTCTTTCAAGTGCATGCAACACATGTTAAAAGATGCCGTTCATGTTCATGTGCAACATTTTCATGTCTGTCCATTCTAATATAATGTCATCGTGCGAAAGCATATTTGCTGTGAAGTCAAGATGGAAAAAAAAGAGAGAGAAAAGTACAAAAGCAATAAAAATTGATGGTGAATGCACGAAGTCAACCAGTCAACGGCAGTGTGCTATGCAGTCTCTATAACTTTTTTTTTTCTCAAAAAATTAATCTTTCATTAATTACTAGGACACTATGTTTGACCGAATCAAGGCTTGTCAGTTGCAGCCAAACACGACTACCAAAAAAGTTTTAATTTTAATGGGTCGATGATAATTTTAAAAAATAAATACATTTTTCTGCTCTCTTTTTTTCGTATAATGAATTTCCAGCTACAGATTTGACTGGGTGGATTTCTGATTTTGGTTATATCTAAGAAAACAAACGTGGTTTTGAAATTGATCACAAAGTGTGAGAATTGAGAAATTCTCTTTGTTCTGCTGCAATTTTGTCCTGCGATGACCTAGGAAAGCAATGTTAAGATCTCCTCAAAAGCCAAATTTATAATAATTCACAACCATTAGAGAAAACAAAAATAAAGTCTTTTCATACCTAATAACATGCCACTTGGCCTATTGAGGTCGATTTTGTGGACTTTGGATTTGTCCACGGTACGATCGTTATCAATGAAATGTCATGTTCATACGTTTCCAACTCAGATGAATCTCTTCATTTTGTTCCTTAGCGATCGACACACTATCTACACAGCAAACCCGAATATGATGTTTAATTTCATGAAACCCACCATTAAATTTTCCGATGAAAATATATAATCTCATTGAGTATGTTGTCTTGAAAATTCATAATACACAGTGAATTATATATGTGGATCCCACTATATATATATAAATCAAGAGGTGCCTACTTTTTCCCATTTCGGCTAAGAAGGCTTGATTGAAATTAAAAGTATTGCCACATACCCACATCTAGAGAAAATAAAAATCATTATCGCATGCGAAATTAAGAAATTTTCGTTAGCCTATTACTAAATAAGTGTCTTCTAAGGACATTACTCGACAAAATTCAAACTTACTAGCAGATTGGGTAGGCAATGCCTATTGTCAAAAATCACCTTCTCCTAATTGGATTACTAATCGGTCGGGGCTGTTTTGGGAATAACCTTTGTTCAGAAACACTTATGTTTTGTTTCCATAGCACCCGTGAATGAATGAAAGACTGTTTTCGAACCAGAAAATAAGTTCTCCACCCACCAAATGATCTTTTTAGTACAGACAAATGCACACCACGACCACATATCCCACCTAAAAACGTCTTTACACGTTGGGGGTGGTGGTGGGGCAGCTTGGCGTGGTGTGAAACATGCATGGGAATGGACAACGGAGGTGGAGGACAAAGCAAGAGCACAGACGGAGAGGATCGTCTGAATCTGTCCAAATCGACACTCGGTTCCTTCGATCTCGATCCTACAATGCCATCGATGCGACGATCAAAGAGAATGCGATCGAACAAGTGTACCGACCCCATTCGATACGGCTTTTTTAAGTTCATTTTTTTTTTTTTTGGTCGCGAATCCGATTTTGTATCATACAGACCTCCTTTCATGACGCTCGTCTGTACGGAATAAGAATCCCCGCACAGCGAGTGGATGCGGGCATGGGTCCGTGCGACGACGAGAGGTCGGTATGATACAAAATCAAATGACCCACAATTCACATGGCACTTGACAAGGACAAAAGAGGTCGACAAAGACGGGAGGGGCTCGAAATCATGTTAAACGCCGGTGTCCTTGCTGAGAATTGTTGCTGGGTAATGACTTAATAATAGCCGGCATGGTGAACACATCCAATGTCGAGAGCCGACCTCCTTGGTTTTCATGAAAACTCTCCCTATTGTGATTGATTTTGTCCCAACATACGTCGCCGTCGGAAGCAGACATGGTTGCTGGAGCTTTGAAGAGGAAGGAAATGCTATTAAACTTTAAGGACGATTTACAATATTTGGTGACATTCTTACATTGCCTTTTTAATTCAGGAAAGTAGAAAACAGAACAAGTACGAGAAAAAAAGAAAGAAAGAACACAGATCACAAACTCGACTCTTCGAGTCCAGTTTCTTCTCTGCAAGCCTTTTGTTCCTCCTCTCTCTCTCTCTCTCTCTCTCTCTCTCTCTCTCTCTCGCCATCTGACCCTGGATCTAAAGAGCTGGCTATATACCCACTATTCTCCGGTATGCCTTATACGAACATTAATGGAGGATCTTCCATGGCCCCTTCTTCCTTTCGGGACGCATCGTGATTTTTTTTATCGTGTTTATAATTTAAGAGGAGACCTTGGAAACGTCTTTGCTGGACCTGTTGTACTTCATGTGGCTCCTCACGAGCTGCCCCGCCGCGATAGCGGACATGAGGGAGAGCTCGGCGGCAAGGACGGCACCGGACACGACCGTGGCCAGGAGCCTCGAGTTGGCTCCCGCTAGCTCCTTGTTAGCGCCTTTCACGCCGAGCAGGTTCAGACATGCCGACTGGGAAGCGAGCTGAGTCCCACCTCCAACTGTACCCACCTGATCAAAAAATAAATAAATAAATTGCACAATTAGTTCCAGACTCATTTAGATATTCCTGGAATATGTGTATAGGATCTCTATCAATAAGCAGATAATACAATCAATTCCCATGTTGAAAATGTACCGGAAAGCGAAATCATGAGCGAACCATTGCCAAGTTCACATCCTGTTTTTATGTTTGGTAAAGGCACGTCCTTTTCTGAACTATGCGAACTCACTTCAGTAGAATTTCCTTGCCAATAGTCTTTGCTCATTGATTAGAAATATTCCTAACAAATAGACAACTGAGATATGCAAAGGGACCGGATTTTATACCTCAACAGAAGGCATGGTCACAGAAACGTAAGGTCCTTTCCATCGTTTATGGCCTCCATCATGGTTATGCAGTGAGAACTCTCCACATTCTGGGCGGGACTTTGACCCGTGGCGATAAAGATGGCTGCCACGATGTTACCGCATGGGCGTTGAAGCCTCCGAGGAGCCCCAGCCATGGCGGACCCGGTGAGGTTCTTCAGCATGTTGAGCTCGACCAAGGCCTCGACGCTCGTCTTCAGCACCTTCCTCACCACGTCGCCCTTGATGGTGGCCTCGCAGACCACGGATTTCTCTCGCCCCTCGATCCAGTTCATCACTGCCGCTGGCTTCTTGTCGGCGCAGAAGTTCCCGGAGATCCCAAGGACGTCCATGTCGGGGAAGTCGTTCTTGAGGAAGTCCAGGACGTTCTGGACTCCTTTCGAGACCATGTTCATGCCCATCGCATCTCCCGTGCTGCAGGAGAACCTCATGTACAGATTCTTCCCCGCGATCGCACACTTGATGCTCTGGAGCCTTGCGAATCTACTGGACCTGTTCAGAAGCAAGTGAAGAAACATCATTAATGAATGCTCAAACCAAACTCGACTGACAAAACGGTAAAATAGGAGAAAAGCAAAAGAGTAACTACATCTCAAGTAATCATCATGCAAATCTGTAAAGCTACATATGCACCAGTTATCAAGAATTATGATCCACTAGTCTTGAGCTAGCTATTTCTAATCTTGAGCCGAAGACCACCAAACTCGGTACCTTTTTCAACATACCATGCATGGATTTTACTACAAATAACTAGAACCAACGAGCGATATTCACCTACAAAAAACTATCTAAACAGAGAAACCAAAACCGACCTGTTGAAAACAACGCCCAAGCTCTCGAAGTTCGCGGGGTTCTCCACGAAGAACTTGAGGTCGGCAGCCTTCTTCGCCGTGGCAAACCTTACGATGGGAGCCCTGGTCATCCCATCCCTCAGCAAGACGCTGGTAGCGCCACCGGACACGAAAATGGCCTTGCAGCCCCGTTCGTGCTCGCCACCAAACACCCCTCGGTGGTCGCCATCGGGACTGAGTACTCCCTCCCGTCGAGCAACAGCGGCCCGGCAATCCCCACCGGTATCTGCACATACCCAACCGGCATCTCGCAACACTGCCCCAATATCGACTCGCAGTCGAAGCCCTCCAAGGGCAATCCCGAGAGGGACTTCCCCGTTATCCTCTGCAACGCCTCGCGCCGGATCGCAGCCGCTCTCTTGCAGTCCCCAAGCTTGGACTCGAGCGAGTACGACGGCATCTTTCCTCGACGACCGACTTGATAATCTCCTCATCCTCTTCGGGCATAGCGCTGGGCACCGCCTCAATCACCTTCTCCTTCGGGGGCGTCCTGCACGACCGGATCGACGAGCTTAGGTTTCTGCACGACCGGCGCGCAGTCGAGAGCTCCGGCCACAGGGAGAACTGCGGAGTCCTCCTTGAGGAGGATCTTGTCGATCGGCCCCGGCGACCACGACTCATCCTCCTCATCGTCCGCGGTCCACACGTCGCCGGCGGGGCGGAGGATGAGGGACTGGACGAAGTCGACGCCGAAGAACCCGACGAGGTAGATGAAGGAGGCGACGAAGGCGACGATGGCAGCCATCTCGGCCGGGGTCACCAGGTGGAGCGGCGTCGACGTCCGGATCTTCCTCCACCGCGAGAGGAGGTAGTACACGACGAGAAGAAGAGCGTGAAGAAGACCGCATTGGTGAGGTAGAGGGGGAGCGGCAGGGCGTCCGACGCCTTGAGGGACGACGCGTCGCCGGCAACGCCGACGGCCGCCCGGTGCTGCTTGGACCTGGGGTCGACGGGGCCGTCGAGGGGCTTGGCGGGTCGCCGGCGAACGTCCATCAGGGGGCGGGGGCGGCGGCGGCTGCCGGCGGCGGCGGGGAGGGAGAGGGGGCGTTCGACGAAATGCCCGAGACAGAGAAAACGATACAGGGAGACTTTCTTTGTATTGTGGTGTTTGAATGGATGAGCGAGAACGTAGGGTGTCGGTATTTATAGAATCGCTGCGGGGGTGCCGGGCGGGGCCGGAGGGGTAAGGAGGTAATTTCCTTCTTCTAGTGAGAGAGTGCTCGCACGTGCGAGACGAAGTGAGAGAATTAGTAGATCTCTCGTCTTGTACCTCGTCCTCTTTGGTGTCTTCCTGCATTTCCATTCTCCATTTTGCCCTCTCATCTCAAGGATTTTCCCTAGAAAGGACAAAAAAGGGAGAATTTGCGATTTAATTTTGCCTCCAGGTCTTTTATTGCATTTAATGAAAGTGGATGCGCTGTGCTGTTCAGTTTTCTGCGCGCTCGCCAATTGAGATTATTCGGTCGACCTTTAATTTCGACCAGACGCCCTGAGATGTTGTATCAGCTGCTAGAATGGAATAATGTGGGTTATGCAATGCTTCAAACATCATCGATCCATCGGTGCATAGTGATCAAACAGACGAAGCTCGATCCTTCTACTCTAGGGCTTAGTCTAAGATTCTTCCCACCTTCAACTTATGAATTAGGTATACTTACAAATCTCCCATAAGAGCTCAGCTTATATCAACGCTGCTGTAATCTTATAATTTACCTAAAAGTTTTTGTTCATCTCTCAGCATAACATGAGGCGATTTTCAGGAATTTGACTTCTTTCCAATGTCAAAAGGCTCAAAAAGATGATTTGGGTTGCTGCCAAGCTGCGGCTGCCCATTAGAGACCAATTCAGCTGTGGGTTTTGCTTGCCCTAATAAGGAAAACACGAATTAGGGTTTTTCTCTCCCATCTTGTCTCACTTTGACAGTTTGACTGCAATACGGTTTCATAATGGGAAAAGGAGATTATTTTTTAATTATGTGCTCATCTTTATTTATTATTGTTCATGTGTAGCTGTCCCTGTTTGACCTGAAAATTTGGTCATGGCCGGTTGGGTGAGGGAGAAGTTAACAAAGCTGGAGGCCAATTGGCAAATTTTGAATAATGCATGCCAGGGGTAACCTTTTTTCCTTCATCGCAACCAGAGGGAAAAACATAATATTAGCGGATAATTGGTCTTGATATTTCAAATAACGAGGGAGAGAAGAAGTCTAATTAATTATGTCCCCGCGATTATAATATAATTTGATAGGAAGGACGTGTACAACTTTGACACTCCTGCTCATTTGTTGCATAATTTATTATGTATCGATTTAGTAAAATGTTCAATCGCCCTTTTTATGCTCAAGCAAGTGGGAAAATATATTATTTAGTGGGTAATTAATCTCGATATTTCGAATGATGAGGGAGAGAGGAAATCTAATAAATTATGTCCCTACTATTATTATATGATTTGAGAGGAACTCATATAAATTTTAGACACTTCTCGCTTATTGCGTAATTTATTATGTACGCATTAACAAATGCCTAATCGCCAGCCTCTTTATGCTCTGACTAACCTTATTCTCATTTTGTTTGATTTGATCGAAAGCAGAAAAATAAGATATTGTAGTTAATTCAGCTAGGTTATCTCTTTTATAAATCGAGTAATATCTTGTACGAAGCATCTTTTAAAAGGAAATCAAACCTAGGCTAAGGAAATAAAAGGGGAAGGAAGGAAAAGAATATTGTGGCTTTTAGGGTTTGAGGGAAAAAATTGGGTTGCACGGAGAGTCGAATCGGATGCGCAATAAATCTTATAAATCCACCCCGTCCTAGTCCGTTCATGTAAAAATAGTCTCTTAATTGTTTTTTAACTCAAAGAACAACTCGGAAATTTAAAATGAATAAAGTTAAAAGTGGATGAAAATGAAATAATTTCTACAAAGACAAGAAAAAAATTGTCGGTATTTATAAAAAGTTGGTGTTTGATGTGAAATTCAATTATTAATGTTGATATCCAAACCTAACCACAATATCATTTGCGTGCACATTTGAGGCTTATTTTCTGCAGGGGAAAGATGAGCTGCTTTTGGACAAGCATGCCCCCTAAACAGATGGAAGTTTGCGATTATTTTGTTATAAAGGTCAAAAGCTTATGAGTGTATAACGGATGGCATGGACCAATTAGGATCGAACACAAGGGATTAAACGAGAGAACAGCCTTTAATTTCGAGGGCTTGCGTCCAAAAATTAGATGAAGTTCCCAGCTCCTAAAGTCAAATTAGGGTTCACATCACATGAGATTTTTTTTTTTTAATAAATGCTGAGGTTTGGTGGCATGCAAGTCATGCAAAAATCGCATGAGACTCGGAGAGAGAAACAGACAAGGAACGAAGTATCTGGAGGGACAAGGACAAGGGTTCGGATTTTTTATTTTTTTAACGGGTTTTTTCTATTGGGTTTATGTTGTTTTGTTTTGATTATAATGGAGGTAGATTTCGCTTTTTCGCAAAGAGAGGAAATAGATGGAATGGTAATATCGTGCGATGTGGTTATGAAGTGATCGGCATCATATCATTAAGGGTTCGAGGGGTTTTCTTGCTATCGATGAAAGTACACGTTCGGATTTCTTTTTATGGGTTTTTCTTTTGAGTTTACATCGTGTTTGTGTTGATTATAATCAAGGTAGATTTCGTTCTTTGCAAAGGGAGAAAATAGATGGAATAGTAACATCGTGTGATGGAGTTTTGAAGTGATCAACATCACATCGTCAGGGTTCGAGGGGTTTTTCCCTTTTATGGGATGAAGGAACACGAAATCATTTCGCATATTCATCACCATTATTTTTTATAATTGCAATAAGAAAGTCAATGCGAGGAATTATGCTGCCATTAATTTCGCTATTTAGCTCATGTTTATGTTGTTGTTATGAAAATTGGGAAGTAAAATATGGGTATATATATTATAGACCTTTTTTTTGTACTTATCTTTCCCTTTTCAATCCCCTCTAGTCAGTTGATGCAACCTGGTCCCTTTTGAATGCAATGAATTTTGACTAGTCAACACACACACATATGTATATATGCATTATGGTAAAAAGGTCTACAATGTGAGGCTGTATGTATATATAAATATTGTACGGCAAATTTTTTGCACGATAGTTAAAAATGTGTTGAGAGCACCAACTTTGACATCTCCATTACTCAATTGTCATTCAATGCATATAGGTAATGGCTCATCGCTGAAAAGCCAAAATTTCCTCCTTGCATATTGACCTTCAAAAAGAGACGACTAAAGTTCCACAAAATTGCTGTTCAACATAGATTTTCAAACATCATTTTAATACATTTTAGGTTGCTTCGTTTCACTCAAAATTATGATCCAGCATAATTATGGAACTTTAGGCCAATCCCGATCTTCCTCCCCACTCCCAACTTCGATTGTAACATTTCGAAATCGATGGCTCTTGGCTCTCTAAGCTTCATTTCAACGAAAAGATCATGATATGAGGGAAACACGAGAGTCTGAGCCCTCTTACAACCCTTTTTTTCCCTCCATCATGTGTTGGATGGACTAACAAAAGATCGGTTGACTTCATCTCAAATCCCAAATATTCAACGCCCTCCATCTTCCAAGCAAGCCTAAGTTCTTGGTAAGGACAATGTGAAAAGGATCGCTTGTGCCGAGAAAGTAAACGAAATACTGCTAGCAATAAAATAATAATAATAACGATGTGCGTGGAAATTGAAGGCGATGGCTCTATGGCAGAGGTTTGGTCCCATGCACTCTTCTAGTCTGCAGCGGTAGGCGCCAATTTATTTCGCTCACCGATATGAAAATGCAGCACTCGAAAGAAATCAAATTCTGTGTGCCTGAGATTGCATTTGTCTCCTCCACTTGGATGGTCCTTTTGTATTTTAGGTACTTGTCAATTAGCAACTTGGGAAGAAGAGGAACACCTAGTTTAGGTGCATTAGGTGTCTTCAATCATATCATACATCTGCTGATTAGGTAGTGAAATGTGGTATCATTGACCTCCTTTCGAGTGAAATTATAAGCGCTGTTCTAGCTCCATTTCAAAGTTACATTTTAAGTAAATCATATTGCTGTGCGTTTTTTTTTTTTTCTTCTTCTTCCCTCAAGTTGCATCGTTTTCGATCGAGGCTTCCATCTTCGTTTTCGATAGGAAAAGAAGTCTAGGACACCCAAGGGACATAAAAAACGTGATGTTTTTTTCATGTGTCGTGCGACATATTGCATCGACTTTTTCCATCAGAACAACTGTACAACAATCGAATAAAAGCAAACGGAACGATTATCCTGGGCTTGGAACTGTTCCACATGTTAAACACGGCCACCGAACCGATAACTTCAAGAAAACCACCATGAAGTCTATTGGGTCGAGCCTGGATCATCCTAGAGTCCAATCCGATCTTAGCACAGTCAAAAAAAAATATAAATTGTGAGAACATTCAAAAGATCCTTTTGAGTTTGAAGTGACCTGAAGCCTTGACTTTCTTTTGGTCTTTGTGATGCACTGAATGAAGAAGAAAGACTATCCCCACACATCATGTTATTGGCACTGGATTGGTCACATGTAATTGTGGCTCAAGCAGAAAGAAAGAGCTTAATTAATGGGAGAGAAAGATACAGAGAGAGAGAGAGAGAGAGAGAGGGGGTACGTACATACCCATCTTTAAAAGAGGTGGAACCATTAATGTTGTCAAAAGGGGTTGGAGATGAGGACTAAGAATTATGGCACGAGCGGCCAGACCGCAACTTCGGGTGGAACCATCATTATTTTTATGCTTTTTGGGACCGGTGCATTCGTTCGGTCACCACCAGCACATTACAGTTTACAGATATCAAGGAAAGGAAGGGAGGAGAGAGAGACGTCGAACACATGATGAGATCACGCCTCCTGTCTTTTCCAAATATCGGACTTCGGGTTTTGCTCAAGTACAGAAGGAGAGATTTGAAAGGTGCGCGGGTTGCGTTCCCCTAGTGAGTTTAAGCTCCTCGCGGCTCACGGCCACGAGGCATTATTGAAGAGGCTTCAGGAAGTAGGAAGATTATTGATAAATAAAGAGAAGATCCAGACCTCTCGCCTTCCTCTTCTTGTCCCCTCTTTATTCGAATAAAAGACCAAATTATCATTCACTAAACAATGAACTCAGATCCTTTTTTAGACTGATATGGTTACTTTAGGTCTTAATTTAAAATAAAGCTCACTTCAAATCATTATTTAAAACACCATCCACATCATACTCCTTATTTGAAAAAATTAGAAAATTTAACCTTTATTTGGAATTTTTCCATTTTTTTTCCAACAAGGTAGGTGATTGATATCTTAAGGAAATGGACAGTATTCTTTGGGCAGATGGGTGGTATAATAGTATTGTTTCTAGGAGAGTTTACGGGATTATCGAGGTACGAAAATGCCCTCGAGGAAGCCCTCTTCTTGGTAGCCATGTTTACTCACGGTTCGTCTTAATTAAAAATGCAAAAAGCTTTCTAATAGAATAGGATAAGGAACATTCATGTGATAATTATCCTTAAACACGAGTATTTGCACTATGGATAAAGTTAAATGGCCAAATCGCACATCTATATAGGCCTTCTCAAACCCCTTTTAATGAATTTGAGGTTCCGTTTATTTCACAAAAAATGAATAATTTGAAAATTATTTTTTTAAAAAGAATAACTAGTATCATTTGAAATAATTGGTCAATGTAAAATATTTTCATTACCAATAACAGTTTTTGGGTAACTATTTTTGTTAACAGTGAGATTATTTTTTGCTTAATCATTTTTAAAAGTAATTCAAACGATTTTTTTTGGAAAATATTTTTCAAATTATTAATTTTTCATGAAATAAGCATGCCCTTAATAATGGATGGCCCCTTAGCAAGTTTAAAAATCCATTGATGCCTAAAAACATACATTGTCCGGTATGGCCTTTGGGGGAACAAAATGAAGATCGACAGCATTCTCTCTAAGTGAGAGGGATGTACTCTAATTAGCTGATGAGATTAATCACCCCCTGTGCCAAAAGAAATATGATCATATTTGAACGAGGAAATTTCTGAAGATAAAAGAAAAAAGGAGGGAAAAAACAAAATAAAAGGGATGAGAAAGCATACGACTACAAACGTTGGAATCACGCATTGCGGACAACTGCAAAGGAGCATGAGGAACTTTTTTTTCTTTTTTTAATAGCATGAGGAACCTGAACAGCAAATAAGTGCTGCTGGGT
The DNA here is from genome assembly GCA_016097605.1 of Eucalyptus guilfoylei. Taxonomy (NCBI): domain Eukaryota; kingdom Viridiplantae; phylum Streptophyta; class Magnoliopsida; order Myrtales; family Myrtaceae; genus Eucalyptus; species Eucalyptus guilfoylei. The sequence continues at coordinate 3,741,091 of CM027863.1, read as the reverse complement.
CAACAGTCAAGATTCAAGATCAAGGACGGTGTACCAAGAAAGCTGGCCTTTGCTTTTCAATATGGAGAGAGCGAAAGATGCGTATGTAACAAAGAAAATGATCAAGACATCGTCACGAGCACCATGAAAGTACACATTGAATAAGGGAAAATGATTGGACTAATCATCGATATTTGATTCAATACATAATGTGATCTCTCAGCCTTTCAATACGATATAAAATATTCTTTCGATTTTTAATTTGCTCAATATAACTCTTCATTTTTTATACATATTCCAACTAGTCGTTGGACTATATAAAAATATTAAAAGTTGTCTCTGCACTTAATTAATAGATGGATAACACTAGATATTTTCATAATTTAAGAATTAGTTTAAACATTTACCACATCAAAGGCCATATTGCACATTAAGTCAAAATTCATTGATTATTTATATAATTTTCTCATATGATTATTATGTAGGGAGGTGTCAAGATAGGTCTAGAACCCATATTTTAGCTCATATTTAAATCAGGTCATTTTTATTTTTAAAAATTTATTATTTCTATATTTTAATTTTTTTAAATTTTTCACAATTTTTTTTTTGGTTCTTCCTCGACCGAAGGCCTGTGACATTGACAATTAGCAACTGGCCATAAATGAGGGATGAGCCATGCCATGGTCGCCTGTCATTATCGTGACCAATAACCTAGCAAAAAAGAAGGGAAAAAAAGGAAAGAAAAGAAAAAAGAAAATAATACATAATTAAAAATTCAATTTAAAAATAAAAATAAAAATAACTAAAAGGAGTGCACAGAAGAAAGATTTTCCATACTAAACAGCGGATAATATTTTTTAATTTATTTTTATATTTCAATTAAATACTAAAAAACATTATCATTTTTTCTGGAAAATTACTAAAAGTCACATTTTTCAAGAAATAAACAAAATCTCAATTTTTTTGAAAAAAATATTATATAAATTATTCACTAAATTTATATTTGCATTGAAGTGTTCTAACAATATTTTAAAAAAAATCATAAGAAACAAGTTTTTCTGATTTGGTTAGATATGGAAGTGTTTTAAAGAATATGTATTGAATCGGGTATAAATCAAGAGATTTACTTGAATAAATAAGTTATAAATGAATTAATGGATCAATTTTAAATCGGACCATTTATGACCTCACATAAACTCGGGTCATAAATCCAACCCGGTGCGATATTCTAACTAGACTTATTACTCCTTGCATCCACCATTCTCGATTTGATTAAAGAAAGCCCTGACAAATGAGACTCTAAAGAGCGACTTTTTACTGCAGCTATGCAGGGACATGAAGGATAGGTGTGCGACGTATGCCAACAACCTCATCATTTACAGTACATTCAGAGGGGGCGGAGGGAAGAGGGAACTTTTACAGAGGAATCGTGCTCTATCCTACGATAGGATCAAAGTGAAAGTATTTAACTGATGGCGACACGAATATATGCGAATCACAAAATTTTTGGAGGTGTGAGGTGAAATCATCGTTCCACTATTCCAGTATTATGGAACCTATACATTGCTGAAATATGTATGTTAGGACACGCTGGACTTCCCCCGAGCTATGCTCGCTCCGCACGAGATCTACCAACAAAGGGAAAAATCGCGAGGCGTGCTTCTTGAACATGTCTCTCTCCAGATTGCCCAACACTCTCAGTGCCGTCACTACTAATGTCGTCCTGGCTGCCAGTTCTTCCTTCTTCGCCAACCTAGCGGGAGAATCCAGTGAAGAACCGGCCGGTTCACCGATTTCACCTGCGTGAAATGATGGCTTGTGCAATTCAGGTATGTTTGCACCACTTCCATACATACCGTGACCAGTCGTGATTCCATGCCCATCTCACTGGACAATCCAGGAAATTGCAGGAGTAAATACTGAAGAAAGTTGAGATAGTTCTGGTAAGACTCGTTTTCAAAATGAACAACGGGTGGACCGGAGAGCTCCAGAACAGAGCACACTCTCTGAATCTTCTTCTGCACTTTCATTTCAGAGTTCAGTTGGTGGGCATGTGAAGCAACTGAAGAAAATAACTCCAGGATGGTTGCAATATTGCCTCGGGATAGAGATTTTGGATGTGAGGTGTACAGATCAGCCACCACCTGTGCAAAAAAAGAGAAGAATTCTGGATGATCGATACACTGACATAAACTTGCCACAAGGAAGTTCCTTAGAGACCTTGAGAAACGAAAGTCGAATACTAAAATAAAAACAAGCTTGCAGCATAAAAGCAGACCAAAGAAAAGGAGCACGACATGAATTGTCTATCAGGGATATTTGGAGCAATCAAAAGATACCATTGGAAATTAAGTGCATAAGAGAATTGAGACCCACAGACGAAATTAAAAGGCGGGTCTCCTCAAAACACGAATATCCACATCTGTTCATAAGGACTAAAGAGGTACCTGTATCAAAAGTAGCTGCACAGCAATGTGACTCTTCATCCGCGAAATCACATAAGCTGCAGTCTGAAGATTATCATCCTCGATATCATCACCGCTGAACCCATGATCGGAATCCATTTCCAAATCATTTTGAGAATAATGAGTGAATTCAATGTTATTCATGGTTCCTAGAACCTTAAAAAATCCAGGAATAGTCGATTCTGCCGCTTCCTTCAAACCCACATATATCTGGCTCCATTCATGCTCTGAAAGTTTGATGCCCAAGTCATCTGTTAATCGCACTAGTGCAGCAACACCTGTACTGGCAGTCCCTTGAACAGGACTCTTTATGAACCCTGTTATTATTAGAACAATACTTGACAGTTGAGGCCTCACCACATTGAAGAAACTAACAAAGAGATCCACTAGACAATGGTTCTGCAGTTCCAAGTCTTCTCGCTGCTCTTGAATTAGCCAGTGAATTCAAATCGAACCATCCCTTTTTCAAAGTGGTGGTACAGCCTTCATGTTCGGAAATCTTTGGTAAGATCCTGAGCTCTATTTGTTGGTGGCATAGGTCAAATTCAAAATGTGATCACTGTTTGTATTTTGTCATATATTATAGTGTTTGCCAAGTCGAATTAGTTTGTGTAGGAAACCAGATGGCATGTTATTTTCCTTGTAGTGTTCATGGTACGAGTCAAATTGAGATGCAAATCTTATCTATAACTTGGCTCCAAATTGATGGCTTCAGCTTTAGTCCAGGAGCACATATTAGACGCGAAATTGCAGGTTAAGTGGTTACGATTGATGACTTCCATTAGCAAGTAAAATCAGTTGATTAAAACTCCTGAAACTTATCATAAATTCACATATCATGTATCCTTATTGTATCACCTTCGTTAATCGTATACCGTGGTTCAAACACCTATTGGCAGACCATCCTTGGGAATTCTTCATCAAGCATGTTCAAAAGAACAAGCAAATCGCAACTCTTAGAACTCAGACAGATCGCAGCAGGTGAAGCTAAGGAGCTATGAACATACAGCATGTCTCTCATTGGTTGGTCCTCATTCGCAAGAGAAACTGGTCTCCTTGTAGGAGATTGCTGTGTGTTCGAGCTCATTAATAGGGATGACATTGTCTTCAGAGTCTCCATTTTCCGCAGTGATGGTAAGAACCTGATCTATGTCGATTGAGATGAACACTAGAGGTTTCATTGTATGCCGTGTAAATCACCGAGGAACTCAGTATCCCAAATTACCACTCCTTTCTTTGTTCAGTTCAGCAGCGATGAATCCATTTAAAGTGCACTTTTTATCTGTTTTTTTCTTTAAGTTATGAGCCTTCCGAGATGATGAATTCTTCTGTATGGTTTGTGAGGTTTGTAATAATTCAAATGCACACTTGCTGATGACGTCACATTCGCATCTAAATTTGCAGGTGTCAGTCCGCCCACCGCCGCCCGTCGCCGCCGGCGTAAGAAATGTTTCTGCTTATGTACTTTCTATTCTTAATCTGTTTTCCAATCCTAAAAAACCTATTACGGGATAATTATTCGGAAGTGCAAAATCTACTTGATTACATCTTCTAGGAAGAGCATGAAAACGACCCTGCATAATGATTTGCAATCCATGCTAAATCCTTTCATGGTCAATTCATGAAAAGTTCATACTTGTGCTTACGAGAATTCGCCTTTTGTATTGCAGGTCAGATCCAAACCAAACAATCTCAATGCCAAGAGCACCCTTCGGAGTCAGCTTTCCACACTTCTCCGTGCCTGAGCCCTGTCGTTGCTCATGAAAGAGCTTGCGAATTTGAATCGGAGTATCCATTTTGCAATGTCGGATATTGCCATATAATATTAAAAGACAAACCGTGGTAAGCCAGAGGTCTTACTTATCTAAATCTTCTATGCTTCGCTCTTGAATTTGCATGCTTATATTATGCCCGTTTCTTATCATACATTGGTTCGTCATCAAACCACTGTGAGCAGACCATTCCATGGCAGTTCATAAAGACATACATTCAGAAAGACCATCAAATGGTGAATGTTGTTTATTTGGGCCGATCGTTTGAGGTGAAACTCCTGGTCTATCAGCACTTACACATTGCCATCTTGGGGGTCGGTTGGTCCGCGTTGGCAAGAGAAGCTCACCTGCGCGAAGGAGATGTCTGCATGTTCGAGCTCCTCGATAGGGAAAATATCGTGCTCAGGGTCTCTGTCTTCAGTAGTGCGAATAAGGAAGAGATTTGCATTGAGGAGACTAACAGCGAGAAGTGTCACACTTTAGGCTGTTTTCGGCGCTGAGAGGAAGTCGAGAAACGAACACCTAACGCTACTAGTTCGTGCTTCCTTTATCTAATACCGTGATTTAAAATCATGGAAGAAGCTCGCTTCTGCTTGCTCGCATAAATCTTCTTTGTTTCTCGGGAACTGCAAATCTGGTGAATGTAAAATCTACTTGAATCAGAACGTTCATGAGAGCAGTTCATTGATGGGCTAGAAGAAAAACAGGGCAAGAAGAAAGAAAAGAAGGAAAGGCAGCTTGTGTGATGCTTTTGAAGCATCACTGCAATCATTTTACGTAAAAATGATTATGTACTCGAAAAAAAATATCAAGTACGAAATATGACATCCTATCGTTCTCTAAGAGCAAAATTAGTAATTATTTGGCCCGGGAAAATTTAATAAATTGCTACCTTCGTCGAGCTACTCAAGCATACAGAACAAAGCGACGTGTCCTTCCATTAAGTCACATCAACACTTTCATAGACAGTCATGTCAAGAACAAAGGCCACGCAAGCCATTTCAACAGGCTCGTGTAGAAACCCAAAACCACCGCCATTCTCCTCATCATCATCCTCCCCCTCCTCTGTCATCTTCTTCTTTGAGCATTCAGTGTCTCTGCTGCATGGCTTGCTGCCGTTGTTGCTGCCGCCAGAGAGAGGATGGACGTGCTGGCCCTCACTTCTTCAAGATCATACTCTCCGACACACTTGATTCTGGAAAGCTTGTGAGTGTAAACTCATTCTCAACTTTGCCTCCACCATCTCTTGCCAATGTTCCATTTTACATTGCATGCATGGCTTCACTTCTCGAAATTTCACACACTTTCTGTACATCCAAGAATGTTTCCTTGGTTTTGGGAGGAGAAATAGCTTAGGATCCTGCTTTGAGTGGACTGCACGCACGAGATGTCTTCTCACTATGTCGTGGGTATGGTGTAAGCTTGGGGTTCATGTGAAGATCAGATGAGAGAACACTTCGTTAAATGTAGTCATAAGTGATTTGACCCCTTATGTCCCATATAATGTTTTGTATTTCAAGCTTTATGTCCATGGAAATCGATCTTTCGTTCGAATCTGTAGAATGGAACATTTCTTAGCTTTTTGCAAGTTCCTTTTGCATGATGAACGAGGGCCTCGGAGATGACCCCTGAAGCTTATCATATAACAGGGAATTCCACGAAGGTTCTTGAGGAAATATGGAAACCATCTTTCGACTTGGTTCAACTTGGCCTATAGAACTAAAGAAGTGCAACAACGGCACAGTTTGGCTGCAGAAGGGGTGGCGGGAATTTATGGAACATTACTCGATTGGGCACGGTCACCTCATAGTCTTCAAGTACGAAGGGGACTCCACTTTTCATGTGATAATATTTGATTAAAGTACTTCTGAGATAGATTATTCCTTGAGCAGTGGCAGGGTATCAAACCGCGAGGCTGAATTTCTCTCACGAAGAAGGATAAATGTAATAGAACCTGAAGATTCAGAAAATTTCAGGCCATGTAAAAGACTGAGGGCCAAATCATATTTATCTCTGCAGAGTTTGAGCTGCTCGTCTGGAGAATATGAAGGTCCAGTTTGTGGTATTATAAGTGATGGTATTTCTGCTCCCATCACTTTCTTTACTTAATTTTTGTTTAGTTGTGGAATTTTTCAATATAAGCTTTTTTGTATGATCATTTGGTTGTGGCGCAAATTGTGTTAACTAGTTATCTCTAATGCTCAAATTCGCGTCGATTAGAATCCTCACTTCTTAATGTACAGGTATGATTAAACAATCAAGACGCGGAGAGAGCCACCCTGGGCCAGTTTTTCGTGGCCCTACACGTCCGAGGCCTCTCACTAGGCTCGAATTAGCCAAGAAGTTTGAATCAGAACATCCCTTTTTCAAAGTAGTGATGCTGCCATCTCCTATGAAGACAAGCCTGGTAAAATCCTGCTTTGATGCTGTCGAAGGCCAATTATAATTATCATTTTATCAAATGGGAGATCCTACTGTATTTTGTCACAACTATTCAGGTTTATCAAGAGAAGTTTTCTTACTCTATGTATGTGGCTTCTGTTTAGGCAATCAGCATGCCACAAAGGTGACATTGAGGCAATAAGTTGATGAAACTACGTTCAAGTCATCGATATCATTTTCTGCTTCTTCTGTTTCCCTCAATCTGTGGCTACTATTCATGTATATCGCAAGATTAATGACTATTAATGACTTTAGATTATGTACTCTATCCTAGATTAGAGTCTAGGAACATTAAATGTTGATGCTTTGCCTTCACGTTGCTGGTTAAGATCAATTGCCTCCATCAGATAGTAAGGACCGTCCATAAAAATCCTGAAAGTAGAAAAGATTGCCATAAGTCTACATCTTGTGTGCTTCTCCTGTGACTGTGTACTAATAGTATGTTCTTTCTACAAATCTGATGTTATAGCTGTTCATAGGCATGCAGGGTATTCCTCACAGATTCGTCAAGAAACACATTGAAGAAAACAAGGAAACTGCAACTCTTAGGTATTCAGACAGATCGTGGCCAGTGAAATTAATTAAGAGCCATTCGCACAACCATGTGGTGTCCTTCGGAACTGGTTGGCTTGCATTTGCGAGAGAAACACGTATTTGTGTAAGAGATGTCTGTGTATTTGAGCTCAATGACAAAAATGATATCGTGTTCAATGTCTCCATATTCTGCAGTGCTGGTAAGTACCTGATACTCCTGTTCATTGAGATGAACACCGAAAGTGTCGCTTTAGGCCTTCTTGCAAGGGCACTATGAAATTGATTTCCACCAACTATCTACCATTTAATTTCCCACCTTCTTTAAATAGTGAGTCAATCAATGAAACGTTCATGCCGGTGTCCATTGAAGTTCTCATTTTTGTTTTTTGGACTATATAGGTATGATCAAACAGTCTAGATGCCATCCTGCATGTCCGAGCCCTGTCTCTAGCCTTGAATTAGCCAGCAGATTTGAATCGGAGAACCCCTTTTTTACGGTGGTGATGCAACCAACTCACATTAAGAGACACATGGTATGATCCTGGCTGTTAATTCATTACTAGACTATCTCAAATCTAGTCATGAATGCTAGCTATATCTTTTGCCTCATATTAACATAGGCCCAATGATGAACAATAGTTAATAAAAAGGAAGAGGCGTTCACTCTGTTTAATTAGATGGTTGATTTGAATAATTTAGCAGATCGAAATGGAATGAAATAAAGTCGAGTTAAACACGCTGTCTGTAGTTAAGTTTCAATATTTGATCTTAGTACATGTTAGAGTTAACAGTATGCCTTTTGACTTCAGATTGCAATTAAGATTGATGGCTTTCACTAGTTAAGATTTTTCACTAGCAATTACCATACCATGTGGTTTTGCCATAAGCGCACGCAACTATCAAATATTTATGGACTTTCTTCGCCGTACATGGGCAGAGAGTTCCTCGCGGATTCATGAAGCAACACATCGTGGAAGTCAATCAAACCGTGACTCTCAGGTATTCAGACAGATCATGGCCGGTGGAGTTCAGGTTCTATCGTAGCGAGCGAGCGGGGTACTTCTCCTCTCCCGGATGGTCTGTATTCACGAGAGAAACGGGCCTGCGAGTAAGAGACATCTGCGTGTTTGAGCTCATCGGCTGTGGTTTTCCCATGTTTGAAGTATCGATTTTCAGGAGTTTCGGTCCAGAATTGATTTAAGATCGACTGAGATATCCACTAGAAGTGTTTACTTTCCATGAAATTAGAATTCCTAATTATGCCTTCTCTTGCCTTTCGATGTATCAATGAGAAGTGCAACGCCTTTTTTGTTTTATGGGTTTTTATCCTGTTTGAACTAAGTTACAATTGTATGACAATCCTTCTCTGAGGATTATCTCTCAAGTTTGGCACTTCTCAAGGTTCCACATGCATATTTCAACTTCAACGTGGCCTTTAGGACTAGTGATAATTATTTGACATCATTTGGTTGAGGAAGAGGTGGTATGACCTTATGGATTGAAATGATCCAGCTCATCTCATCTTAAAATTGAAGGACAGAGGTAATATCTATTTCTAGTTAGAGGAAGTCCACTCATACCTTTGATTGGCTGGTAAGTTACAACTATGAAAATTACTCATCCTGTAAGTTACAACTCATATCACCTTGAGGAATAATAAGGAATGATTGCGTGACAGACAACTATGGAAATTGCTCATATCACCTTGAGGAATAAAAGGAGGAACAATTGTGTCACAGTCTTTAATAATATTTTGTAAGAATCATAATCTATTTTCAATCATAAAATATTAAATAATTTTTTTATTTTTTTTGAAAATCATAATCTATTTTCAATCACAAAATATTAAATAAAAAATTTAAATTAAGAATTTATGACTCACAAAAAGTTATTATTGTGACAGTAACTCAAATTATTATGCCAACAAAGTCCTATAGCAAAGCCCTATCAATTTAGGGATATATTATGCTAATAGCTCAGTCATTTTCTTCCCAATAACAGAGCATTCTTGACCACTCAAATTTCATGAAATCTGGACCGCTTTCTTTACCGGTTTTCAAAAAAATTAAAATTAAAATTAAATGTTCACTTGCTATAAATTATTCAAATGCAATAATTAACGGAAATTGAGTTCTAAGTATACGAAGAAAAGGACCCACGCACAGCAAACGGTTTAATTGGCGTACATATGGAGCTTACAATATCAAGGTTATATAAAATAATTTTTCTTACATTTAACTTCTTTTTTTTAAAATTTAAAACTTTTAAAATATTAAGTTTTAAAAAAACTATGAAATACAATATTTGGTTCTACATGTCTATATTTCTATAGTTTAAGAAGTTCCTTATTTCTTTTTATACCAAATAGAAGTCAATTACGAAAATCGTATACTTATGTTTCGTCGAAGTTGATCCCACGACCGTATCTTTTATTGAAAGTTGTTGAGGTAAAAATAGTAGGAGTATCAAAACTTTCATACAGTGCTCACATGAGTGCCAAAACATTTTTTTTTTGCTCACTTGAGTATCACGAATTTGAAAAATCGATCAGTTAAGTGCCAATTTCAATTTGCCTTGCCATAAAATCCAATGTGGACACCAGTCGTCCGACGTGGCTTCAACGACACTAATGTGGACAATGTTTTTAATATTTATTTAATATTTAAAAAAAAATTAGGGATGTGTACACCGAAAGTCCTAAAACTCATCATGAAAATGCAATTGAGTCCTAAAACATACAAAGAGTGCAATCAAGTCCTAAAATTTATCAAATTGATACAATTGAATCTTTCCATTAACTCCATCCATTTAAACTAATAGAAAAAGCTGATGTAGCTTTTTTTTAATATTTTCTCTCTCCTACGTAGCAATGACATGGCTTAAATTCTAATTTATTTAACCAAAATATGAATTAACTAAAATAAAAAAAGTATTTCAAAAAACACAAAAAAAGGAAAAAGAATAAGCTAAAGGCAAGGGCAGCAAGCCCTTGCCATCGCCACCCCTATTGCCGAAAAGGGCCAATGGGGCTCAACCAAGGCCAAAAAACCTAGCCGATTGCGGGTGAGGTCACGACCCTCCAGCCCGGATCTAGGCGAGGTGGCCGACCTTGGCTAAGCCCCGTGACCCTTTTCGGCGACGGATGGCCAATGGCAAAGGCCTCCGCCCTTGCCTTTACCCTTTTTGTGTTTTTTTAAATATTTTTTATTTTTTTAATTAAGCTTAACGAGAATAATATTCTACGACTAGCAATTCATTTATTTTCAAACTGATCCATTTACTATCGATTATTTGATTGACTAATCCTTTTGGCATTACAATTACAAATAAGAGCTTTCATATTCTTACTGGTTCATATCTTCAGAGAAGTTAGAAAGGGTTGATGACAAATCCCACCAGTAGTAGGAGATGTAAGGATTGATACATAGAATAACTTTTTATGGGATTGATAATCATATAAAGCAGCAGATATTTTAGCCATTTGCATCAAGCTCAAGCTTCCTTCTTATCGATAAGTTATCATTATCATGAGTTATAGTAATTATAGTTATAAAATAAAGTGGAACACTTGTTTATATTTATTATAATAAATAATCATAACATAAGCCGTCTCTTATTCTATTTCTGTATTATTTCTAAATTCAAGGACTAACTACTAAATCACAAATAAAAAACAGGGAATAATTCTTTCAACAAAGATGTGAATTAGGAAGGATTGGTCGATGAAATATGAATCGGAGAATTAAAATTAAATCCAAAACGATGTCATTTTAGCCTAACATTCCATGTTTTAACCACATCATCGCCACTAAGTAGAGAGAAAATATTTTAAAAAAAAACCATGTCAGCATTTTCCATTAATCTAAATGGACAAAATTGACGAAATAACTCAATTGTACCAATTTGACAAATTTTAAGATTTGGTTGTACTTTTTGTAAATTTTGAGATTCAATTGCACTTTTGTGACAAGTTTTAGGATTTCTAATGAACATATCATTTTTTATCATTATTTTTTGAATTTCTCTTTTTTAATTTTTTGCTTTTTTTCTTTAGGGCCGCGCGAGGTCACTAGAGACCATTTCGGCCATAAAATCCTCGCCCGTTGGGCGATAGCCGCCTCACCCTTAGCCACAAAGGCCCTAGGCGAGGCTGTCGAGGCCTCACTAGCTGCTAGTAAGGCCATAGGCGACACCATCCAAAGCAAGCGAGGGCCCTAGTCGCCTCACCTACAGCCCACCCAAAGCTTTCACAGCCAAATTTGGACAAGGGCCACCTTGCCCTTGCCACGAAGACCTTAGGTGAGGGCATCACAGCCTCTCCAGCTGCTGGCAACATCGCCCGAAGCTAGCAAGGGACCATGCCCACTCTGAGAGAAGGCAACCCTCATCGGCCCTTAAAAAAAAAACAAAAACTCAAAAAAATTAAAAATTCTACATAGGATGATTTGTCGGAATCGGCACTCAAGTAATCAATTTTACTCCGATGTAACACTCAAGTGAACTTCGTACAAAAGTTTTGGCAATCATATTGTTCTCACTCCAAAGTTGTTCTTCGATTTTTGTTAGAGAATACAGATTCCATGGTGATTCCAAATAGAAAAAATCATCGGTAAACAAGAAATAAGTACAATTTTACTTGAACAGAGCTGTACATACAAACGGTGCTGGGATGTAATTGACGATAGAGTTTAGAAATACAACCACTTCCACAAAAACATATGTACACAACTTTGAAAGAAAAGGCAAAACATAAGTATAAGACTTTCGTAATTAGACTTCTATTTAGTAAAAGAAATATGAAACTTTTCAAATTATACAATATAGACATGTAGAATCATATGTAGTATTTATAGTTTTTTAAAACTTAATATTTTAAAAAATTTCAATTTTAATGTCAGAAAACTTATCTTATATACCCTCAATATTACAAGCTCTGTATGTACATCAGTTGAAGTGTTTGCTGCGTGTGGATCGTTTCTTTCTTTCACTTCAAACTCAATTTCCTATTATTGTTGCATCAGAATAATATATGGCAAGAGAATATTTTATTTATTTTTTGAAAACCAATGAAGAAAGTGGTCCGGTTTCCATGAAATAGGGAAAATTTCAAATAAAGGTCCGAAGTATTCTCATTTTTTCAAATAAAAACCTAAAGTGAACCTTATTTGAGTAAGGGTGCAAGTAATCATAATTGTTTCAAATAATAGCCTAACCTTGCCAACTCGCCAGTGGCAAAATATTCCGACCAATTAGAGATATTTTCATCTATACTCAAGTTAAATTTAAATTAAATTAGATTAAAAATATTTAAAAATTATTATAATAATAATAATAGTAATAATAATAATAAATAAATAAATAAAAGAGGAAAAACACAGCCCCTCTCACCCGTGGCCACCACCCCATCGCCAATGGGGCGACGGCGAAGGCCGGCGAGGTTGCCAATACCTAGGTGAGGAGCAATGACCCTTGTCAACCAGAGGCGAGAGCTTGCGACCCTCTCCCAAATATGGACAAGAGTCACCCACCACCAAGCTTGTACAAGGGTGAGCGACCCTCTCCCAAATCTAGGAGGGTGTCGCCGCCCTCTCTCGCTTCTAGCAAGGGTCATCGGCCCTTGCCCAAGCGCCGGCCATCACCGCTGCCCCACTGGCAATGGGGCGGCGGCCACGAGGGTAGGGAGCACCCTCCCACCTGTGTTTTCCTTTTTTAAAATTTTTTTTGTTTTAAAAAAAATGAAAAAAAAAACCTTAAAAAATGAAATTACTCTTCACAGCCGGTGAGCTCAAGCCCTTCTTTTAGATTGATATGGGTACTTCGGACCCTTATTTGAAATAAAATCTATTTCGGACTCTTATTTAAAAAATTGAGAGTACTTTGGCTCATTATTTGAAACAATATCCACTTCAGTCTTTATTTGAAATTTTCCCCAAGTTATATGATTGTACAAGAATTCTCCGTTATTGGGAAGCATAGCATATTCCATCAATTTACTTGAGAATAATGTGCATAATATTCATGTTTTGTTTATGAAGTTCATTTTACTTACTAACTCGTTGACATCTAAATTTTGGCAACCCAATCATTTATTTATTGCATTAAAAAATTAGGGATTAATTTTAACCCCTAAAAAAAATAGAATGAAGTTGTATAGCATATAGTTTTAGGAGCATTTTTTTATTTATTTACATTGAGCTGGTGATGACGATGGGTTTGATTTGATGGTTCGAACTTTAATTTAACAAATTGGACTAAGCCCACGAAGGGGAGCAAATTGGCTCAAGCCTATATTCTCGATGAGATATTTTGAGCTCATCTTTGTAAGATTTGAAATTTGAGAAAAATCCTATTGCAATTTTGAATCTTTGGTAATGTGTGCTAAAATCGGTGGAGAATATTCGTTTTTGCAAAGGAAATCTAGAGGAGATGTCGAAAATAAAAATAAATATTGCGTTCGGAAAAAAATCCTCATGGATGTTGGTCTAAAATCCTAGTCCACTCACCTATAAATAGGTTGCTACACTATAGAAATGAGGAAGGCCACACATTGAATATATGGCCGCACAAGAGGGGTTTTTTTTTTATCATGTCGAAAGGTGGGCTTTTTCTCGGTTGTGAGCTCAAAAAATTTTAGCAGAAAAGGGAAAGCTTTTCTTTTGGTTAGGGGGTCTTTTCTTTTTGCTCGTTCCTTGGGAAAAGAAATACAAAAGGAAGGAAAAGGTCAAAAGTCAAAAAAAAAAAAAAGAGTGAAAGAAGAGAAGGAGGGGACGTGAAACAGGGGGAAGGACGTGCGACAGGTGAAAAAAAAGGAAAAAGAGAGCCGAGGGGACGTGAAACAGGGGGAAGGACGTGCCACTGTCCCCTACGCCGGCGCCACCGCTGCTCGTCGACGCGTCCGCCAGTGCCCTTGCAGCTCCGAATCGCTGCTGACGCCAATGGATCCCAAGCCAGTCGTTGCCCGTCTCCCTCACTGCTGCCCGCCGTCTCTGCCCGTCGTCCGAACACCAATCTCTCTGCACGTCAGTCCGGGCCACCCCCTCTCCGAGTGACACCCGTAGCCAGCCTCCACCGAGCTGCTCCGCCCCCTTTGCCTGCTGGTCGCTGCTGCTGCCGCCTCCGCCCGCCGCCGATCCTCATCGGAGCTCCGGCAACCCACCATCACAGCGACCCGTCCTTGAGCCATACCGAGCCCCATCGCAATCCACGAGCCGCTGGTCGTTAAATCTTGTTGGGAAGAAAATTCAAATTAGGTAGTTTATTTATTTATTTAAAATATTTTGTTATCCGAAGTATTCCTTGATATAAGATTGAAATTCCTGATGTAAAGTAGCTTTTTAAATTAGGGGTTGACGGTCTGATTTTTGCGCCCGAAATCCGATTCGCAATCGCACAGAAAATCGCCAATCCGATCTCACGCTGAAGATTCGATTCACAGTTTTATTTAAATTTGACCAATCCAATCCCATGCGCGGGATATAATTCGTCAATTTATGAATATCGATCTTATCTTGCTGGATGTGTTGTCGTGTCATTTGAGTCGATTTTGTTTTCATAAAAAAAAATCCAAGAAAATCTAAGTTAGATTAGGTTCATGCTAGAATATTTCTTATTTTAGGATTATTTTACATAGGGAATTTATTTATTTCAAATTTTTGAAAAAAATCCAAAAAATGCATTCATTTAGGATGTTAGTTTTTTTAAATTTAAGTTGCACGTTTAATTATATGGCAATTTTAATTTCGAATTTTCATAGAAAAGATAGAAATAATTAGAATTAAGGCATTCTTTGCACGTCATTGCATATTAGGATAAGATTGCATGTTTAATTTTTAAGTTTAGATATTTTTTCCTAGATAGATTGCATTTTAGGTTAGGAATAACATCCTAGTTTAAATTAAGATTTGACCTAATCTGAATCTTAATATAAGATGGATGATATCTTAATTTTGGATAGATAATTTTTGCAATTTTCTAATTTCGAATTTCATGGAAAATACCCAAAAAAATTATTATTTTAGAGTAAATTAATTTCATTCTCTAGGATAAATTGCATGCTTATTAAGAAAATGAAAAATATCATGTGCACGTCATATAGAATTAAGTTTATTAAATGCATGTCATTTAGTGATTGTCGCTAGGTCCATTTAATTAGAAATTGCCTGTCATTAGAATTAGGTCATTTGGCTAGACGGCATTGCATATAGATTAGGGTTTATTAAATAAGTGAAAACAAAAAAAAAAGAGTAATTGCGTGTTAATTAGAAATCATATTTAGGACTGTCGATGTGAATTCTGATATAACTGCTTTCCTTGTTATTAGATAAGTCTTGCAATTTATTCATTGCTTTCTTGTGTGTTAAATTTGTGATTTACACACCCACATGAACACCTCACATATTAGGGAAGTAAATTAAAATCAATTCAAGCTACTTGCCAAACATTTTTTTCAAAATAAAATAGAAAGGTATCGAAAGGGTGTTAGAGAAATCTAGTGTAACTAAGTCCCCAAACTCACAATCTCTAGTTCGTAGGAGTAAAGTGAATCTCTCGTTACTTTACTTTGGTTTCTAATCGACCCACCAAAAATAGATTAGTGGCGACTCCTAATTGAAAAATCAATTGCATGTTAAGAACTTTGACCTAAGTCGCGAATTGATATAAGCTTGGGAGAGGCCAAGCTAAGTTTAAGCAGCCAAACCCTAGGTGGTTCACTCGAAATTTGGTCGCGACACTAGCAGTGCAATTTTTTTTTTCCTTTCCTTATATGCAATATGTATAACCAAGTAATCCATTACATTTATAGAAGCAAATATTTTGTGTTAGCCAATTGCCATCAAAATTGTGTAAAAAGTTGTTGATCTAATCTTGTGACTATAACTAATTTAGAATATTTATAATCCGATTGAAACAAGGGGACATGTTCAAAGATTGGGCAAGAAAGCGAGGGTCACCCATAAAAAAAAAAGCATAATTTGATTAAATTCTATAAAAGGAGAACAGTGGATTGATTAATGGTCTCATATCAAGCAACACTTACAAATATAAATATTATTTTTGTTAACGAAAGAGATGGAATATTGATAAAATAATTGAATACGACATATTTTCTATTGTTTCTGGTTGCTCAACTGACCTGGTGGGTTTCATGCATATTTTCTTGACATCTTAACAGCTTTTGCAAGAAAGTAACTATACAAAAAAGCATTCCGTGCGAAGTTAGACCTTTTGCATTCCTTGCCTTTTAGAGTCCATCTTGTAACGCTTTTATTCTGGGGAGTAATTTCTTTTCAAAAATAATCATTTTCTATTTTTATTCTCCGGAACAATATCTTAGTAAAATAATGTGTTTGATAACTATACAAATTTCTATTCTCAGAATGAAAAAGAAAAAAAATAGGAATACGTTTGGTACGATTAAAAAAAAAATTATTATGTAGAATTTCTTTTAATTTTTTTTCTTATTCTTCTTTAACGCCGCCACGCGCCGCTTTCCATTGCCACCATTGATCGCCGCCAACCCCGGTTGCCTATCGCCGATGACCACCAACGCGGCCACTTGCTGCGCACCGCCACCAACCGCCGTCGCCACAGTGGCAACGGCGATCGCCGGCAGCTGCGATGGTGGTTGGTAGTGGTCGGGCGGCTATCGACAAATGGCGGCGGCAGTAGCAATCGATCGGTCGGCGGGCAGCGAGCAGCAACAATTGGCCAACGACAGGCCATAGTGGGGATGGCGACCGTGGAAAAAGAAGAAAAGAAAAAAAAAACTTATTTTTAAAAATTATTTTCGGAAACAAGAAGTTATTTTCTACTTCTTAATTTTATTCCAAATATATTCCCTTACCACTTCCCTATTCCAAGAAGTAGGAAAATTAATTGACGTTATGAAACGGATTTATGTTCTTTTTTTGTTTCGGAAAATTAAAAAAAAAAATTATGAGAAATAGAAACATTACCAAACGGAGCTTTAGCTAATCAAGAATATGTTTATAATATCCATGGCTAAATGGAAATAATATATATAAATATATTTCAAGAAAGTTACAAGGGTAAGTTTTCAATTGAATGTGACGGATTCCTAATCGAATTATGTCTCCAACTCAAAGTAAGGCTTTTCAAACAAGGCAAAATTTATTTCACTGCAATCATTTGATTTTTTTTATATTTTTATTTTTTGTTACGAGATACACTTCCTTCACCACCACTCCCCTACCATCCTCTGGTTGCCGTGTTTGGTGCTAGCCGCTTGCTACCGCTTTTGCCCACCGCCAATTGAGGATGGTCGATTGTCGTTCATCAGCACTATCCCTCACCCTCGTCCACCGTCCACCGCTGCCCGCCACCACCAATCGCGGCGTTTTCAATTGCCGAAATTCATGCCACTGCCACCCATCGCTGCCTCCACTGCCGACACCTTGGCCGGATTGGTCCCCAACGGCGGCCGTAAGTCTCTTCTCACTGCTGTCGCAACGGATCATCTATTCATCCGATGAATGCTCGTCAATACTGACTTTTTTTGTGATAATAGTCGACATAATTCCGCTATTCGTTCTTTTCGAACATTGACGTATGCTAAATCTTTAAAGAACTTTGACATAATTTTCATTTAAAACAGGGTTTCTTGGAGCGCACGCTTGCACGCACATACGAACATACGTACGCACGGTCTAACAAAAAAAAACAAAGGCCTTCTAGAAGCCCACGGCATCTTCAGTCCAAGCCATTAAAATCGAAATTTCCCTCTCCTTTGTTTCACCATCATATAGAACTCGAACGAAGCAAAATCGCACCACGTCACCTCCTACTTTCTTTTCCTATGACTGCTAACTTCTCGTGACTCTCCCAATGTTTCAAACTTCAAAGTCATGAAGACGCCAAACACGACCAAGAAAGTTGCTGCGGCGCACTTCAATAAACTCCAATAAACAGGACCTTGGCGGCTTTCACATTCAGGCTTCTCCCGTCTACTATTTCTTCATCGTTTTTGATTCATTGGAAGAGGGGGGAGGAGAAAGAGAACGAAAAAGGTGGTGAAAGGCCAAAAGGGGAGATGTCTTGCTTTGTGCCTTTCAGCTGGAGGAACTTACACACGAGCTTTTTCGTGTTCAGGCCGACTTCGGTCTTCGCAGACGAGCTCGTCGACGCTTTGAAGCGATTCTCTGTGTCCACCAATGTTCTCGGTTGCGTCCAGAGTTCCATTTTCAGGAGCATTCATGGCAACATGGTACGTTTTCGATTTAACCCACTTCAGACCAAGTCCATCTCGTAAACCATCTTCGATCCCATCATAATTCAACCTCGATACGTTGCACAAAGTGATTGAAGTAATAAAACTTCACGACAAGTTAGAGAATTTTGCGCTTCTCTTACTTTGGGGAATCGTTTGCTTGATTTTAGTCCTTTCACTTTCATTTTTCTTCATGTTTTCTCCCGAACACATTATGAGTCATGAATTTTCTCACTGATGATGGTAGCGTGCTTTCACAGATCATATGGTACGGAGCATGGACGAGGAAATCAAGTGACAACAAAGAGTCGCTGAATGCTACCCTGGTGAGTTCTTCTTCATTACTCAACACTTCCTAGTTTTGACCATTCTTAATGAATGGATCATGTCTTGAACTTCAAACATGGTCCAAGATGTCTCGCCGGAGCCACTTATGTTACAACTCAAAGTGCAGTCCTTGATGGTTGCTCTACTAACGACCGCTTATCTTCACTATTACTTCGATTCTTAGAATCGTTTCTGTGTCCGGCGCCAACTGGGGAACCGTTGGAGTGCAACACTCCCTCTGTTCCGTCCACACAAGATAGTTATAGCGTCGCATGGGTCTGTGACTCTTGGGGGTGGCCCCCCAAGGAGTTGACAACGGCGAGGGTCGAACTTCGGACCTCTCGCTTTCTGAGGCAAAAGGTCCAAAGTGCCTAATTACTGCACCAACCCAGACGATGTTGGTTAATGGTGGCTTGTCCATGCTTGCGATGACATGCCTTCTCGTCTTAAGAATATTTTCTCCCAATTTGAATATGGACCCAACTTCTCACGTCCATGCAAGAATTGTCTCTCTTTTCTCGTTTGATAGGAAACGCTTCGGATTCCTTTTCCTTTCACTGAAAACTTTTCCCCCTCTTTTTCTTAGCTATCGATGTTGACCGATGTATCGAGCATGGCCATCCTACTCGAGCACAGCTTCTGTGAACCCTACGCAGGCGAGTCGCGAGACGGCTCGTTGGCCGCCAAATTCTCAACGGGGGACATCATATCGGTCCACGCAGCCAATTCCACCGATGGCGAGATCGGTGACCTAGCCTACGCGTGCTTAGCGATATTCAAGTCTCGGTCCATGAAGATCAAGGGCGTGAGCGCTGGGGTTTGCATGAGATCAGAGAACCGGCCGAGGGTGGCGTGCGTCTACGTGTGGAAATCGCTTCAGTTCTGTTACTCGTGGATCTTGAACTCGGAGTACCGGGAGGCGATGCTCCCGTATCTTGACCGCTTCTCTCTCGACCTCAAGTACGACATCTTCAAGGTCGTTTACGTGAGTAGTGATGGTTCAGTGAGTTACCATCGCCGTGTCTCTCCTCATCCCATGTTAGGGCATGAGGGAGAAAGCAAAGAGAGGCAGGTCATCCAAAATTGATGAAGAGTGGCTCATTTGTTGTGAATGTATATTGCAGTATACTTGTAACGAAATTTTGAATCTCTTTTACTATTTTGAACTCTAGCAGCATTGAAATTCGAGCCAATTGACGTGTCCAACTCACCCTCTTTGAGAAGGTACAGAAGTCAAATCCTTATTCAGAATGTTCTTTCTCTCTCTCGTCTTTGACCTGAAAATGTAAAAGAGGCTGTCGACCTCCTCGGCACGACAGATGAGGCACGATGAGCTATCGATCTTTGAACTCATCGTGCCAGACACGATAGAGAGGAAAGCAAGATGAGTTTGTAGCAGTTGGCCCAGTTAGCCCAACCCTAGAAATCCGAGTTTCTCCGAATTCCTTTGTTCAAATCCCAAACCTAAACTCATTTATATACATCAAATCTCAAACTTACCCCAAAGCCAAGCGATTATGAATTTATTACCAAAAAATAGAAACCAAATCTTTCGCAAAGGTCCACGGATCCACATATTATAGCGCTCAATATTTGCTTATCCACTATCGAATAAGTTGTTATTGTTCGCTCCTCATGTGATATAACAGAGATTAGAGGGAGAGGACGCATATTAGGAAGCGAATGGAAGAATGAAATATGTTTAGAGTTTGACCAAGAAAAACGTGGTCACACCCCGAACCCCGAGCGCACGCACATCCCTCGGCGGTCGATTAAAAATGTGACGTCCCAAAACGTGTCGCCGACCCATTCTTTTTATCTTTTGATTAAGCACATGCGAAAGCGAATAAAATAAACCCCCGATCAGCAAACAAACATAGGAATAGTAAAACACGACAAACGTCGTCGAAAACAACTTAGTTATTTATCCATTGTTCTGCCTAGGAAGTTTAATATGTACAAGCCTCTCTATGGCCACTCCTATCGACCCTCTCAAAAACCTTCAGGATCAGGGTCAACCTAAATTTCACTAGCGACAGGGCCAGCCAAAAGGTGTCGCATCTTGCGCCCACCACATCCACACTCAACAGATCTCCACACTACGACCTTGAAAAAGGTTAACCATGACGGGGTGAGATAAATGTCAGTGAGTCAACAATCTAAACCCCGATTAGGACACAAATTCGCCTCGAGGCAGCCTAAACAAGCACCACACAAAACTCACCTCGTCTCGGCACGTCCCTATATATTAGTGTATCACATATGCCATTATAAATACAACAAGCATAATTAATAACCAGAACACATAATTCTCAATCTCCAAACATTCACACGGGTCCCGATTATAAGGTAAAACTGTTATGACACGTCCCATACCATGCCTAATAATTTTGCCCCATAATCAGGCGCAAAACATCACAACCATTTAGGCGTGTTACGATTATTACGACTCATCAGCCACAACCAACTCAAAAGTCGGCGATCATTCGGTATAACCAGGCATCATCCCGCTCCGTCGGGCACGGCAACGTCTAGAACCTCTGCCTAGACGGCATTTTATAAAGGAGTATCGGTTCGGTCTCAACCGCGACTCAGTTTCCGGACCCCCGTCGAGCATCGATAAAAATCGGGCATCGTCCCGCATAATCATATGCATCGGGACGGGTTCCACTTAGTGACCATACAAGCACATATTTAGCTAAGAATACCATGCTTTGTGTTCAAATGCCTCATTTTCAAATAATGAACTTGGCCACTTTTTCTTCGTATTAAAAATCTCGGTAAAATAATCGTGCGTGGTCACATATTCGGAATCGAACCGTCAAACTTAGTACGCTCCCATTTTAAAATTTCACGGTTTTATATAGTACATAAAAGTTGACGTCAAAACTTGACACCTCGCATTTTTTTCTATTTAAATGCCCATCAAACCAAGTTTTGTATTAAAAATCAACAACTACCATCAAGCAATCAATGGCACTTCATAACATATATAAGTCACCAAATTCACGCATAAATTCATCCAAGAAAACGAGCATAAAATTCTACGAAACGGCTAATCCGTTACTAATTACGCTAATTATGATTAATCAAATAAAGCGCAATTAATTAAATTGAACCAAATTAATTAACCTAACCATGAAGGCACATCATCAATCAAGTCAACTTTTTTCTTCTATCATATAGCCAAGAACACCAAAATCCCTTTTTAAAAACCAACTTGGCAACTCTTTTTTTTTTGTTCAAAACTTTCCGAAATAAATTCATACGGGGTCACGTTTTTTAAATCAACCCATCAAACTTTGCACGCATCTAATTTGAAACCTCATGATTTTATTGAGCATATAAAACTTGGCGTCCGAACCCGACACCATATTTCTTTTCTATTTCTTTGTCCAACCACCCTTTTTGGAAACAATTTATAGTAACCCCTTTTTTTCTTTAAAAATATTGGAAAGAAATTCGTACGTGCTCACGTACTCAAAATTAACCCGTCAAACTTTGCACACTTCTACTTTAAAGCCCCCTTATTTTGTTGAGCATTTAAGTTTTGGTGTCCAAACCCGACACCTCATTGTTTTTCTATTAAAAGGCTTATAAAGCCATCTTTTGACATAAAAATCGGAACCAACATAGAGCAACCAATCTCGTAATATCATGGATACTTTCTCAGTATGCCAAAAATCAACCAAATCACAGAATATACATTTTCCAGCAAGCAAGACACCAAGAACAACCACAAGACCACAACCGGTCCTCACAGGCAGAAAACGAGTCCACTCGCACGTCTCCAAAATTAATTCCAGAAACATAACCAAACGAGTTCAGAAAATCCTCAAATTTAAATATGTTATAAAGAACACTTAAAAAAACACTTTTTATGACGACACCTTGACCCAGATCTTTCTAGAATAGGAGCAGTAAATCACTCAAATCGTTACCAAAACTGTGTCCGTGTCCAGAAATTATGTTTTCCAAAACCAGCTTGATTCGAGGTCCAAAACTCATCTATTTACTCTGAAATTTGACTATGTTAAACTTCAAGATGTGATGAAAAACTTTTATTAATAAACTCTTTGGAAAATCGAACCCTAAGAGTTGATAAAATTCTTTAAATACCAAAAGATCACTAGTTCCAGCACAAAACGAGATTCTACCTTGCATGCAACAAAACTGAAATCTTGTTCTTTTAAATCCAAAAAATCTTGAGTAAAATATATGTCATAAATAAAGATGTTTAAAACATTTTTCAAGAAGAAAGTAACCTCAAAATCGTAGCACATTTTAACCCACAAATATAGCAACAGGCGAGTGTCCAATAAACAGATCTGAAGAGAAATTCGAACTCAGCTCCTTTGAGCACATCTCTTGCAAGCTTAGTAGCCATAAACCTTCAAGAAACTCACATGCAAGACTTCCCACACATCACAGCATACATGCAAGCTAAAATCCTACATAGATCTAGCTCCTAAAACCCGAAAATCCACTAGATCGAGCTAAACTAGCCTCATTAGCACTAATCTAACCACCCCTAAGCATAATTAACGGCCTAATCAACGATTAGGGAGTTAACTCACCAGATTACGACGGCGGCGGGCTTGTGGTGACGGTGACGCGACGGCATCGAGGACTTGAGACAACCGTGGCTTGCACGAAGGCTCGACGGCGGCTGCTACGGCCTTACAAGCTCTCGGCCAAGGGGAGCTTGGCTCGGCTTGGGTGGACTACAGCTCGGCTGGACACAGCTGTTGGCGGGCTGGTGACGGACAGGCGGTTGCTGGAGTTGGGACGATGGGCTGGAGGCGTGAGGGTGGGAAGCTGCTGGCAGTGGGTGGCTGCTGGGGTGTGGTGCAGCAAAGATGGAAAATGGAGGGGAAATGGAGAGGAGTGAGGGTTGGCAGCAAAGTGAAGAAGAAACTGGTGGGAAAGAGACGTGAAGGAGAATTGGGATGAAGAAGGTGGTCGGTTGCAGCAAAGGGAAGAGAATGCACGCATGGGGGGAAAGGGAGAGGAAAGAGAGGGAGAAAGAAAGAAGAAAGGAAATCAAGGGAATAGCCAATGAGAGGCTTAGCAAAAATATCTAAGCACTCATCACTTTGCCCCTAAAGTCTTCATGCCCCTAAAGTCTTATGGTCATCCAATCACCATTTAACTCTCATTTCCCCCAATTAAGCCATTTTGGAGGTAGAAAAATCCTATTTTTCAACCCATCCGAATTTCCTTTTTATTTTCTTTTTGTCCGAAAACCGTTTTTCCATAAAATTCCGGACTCGACGAAATTTCGCCGAAAGATGAGACGACGTCCAATAAATAAATCGTGACACACTCGAACGTCCGATTCTCAAAACTGAATTCAATTTCGTGGTTAAAATTGACCAAACGCGATTTTAATACGACTTAACCTATCAAGTAGCTTTTAGGGATTTTAACGCGTTTGACCCGTGGTCGATAATTTTCGATTCACATTTGTGCATCTCTGAATCGTAGACGACCCTTGGTTGTCATAAAATCGCGAGATTTCAATTACGTGTCTCAAATATAATATCGATAGAAAATCGGGTTATAGCCGTTCGACGCGAATATCGCAATCGTGCGGAAACACCCGCAATTCGACTATGCAATTCCATCGAATCGACTTATATCCATTCGCTAATCGATTTATAACGATGTCATATTGACCCTTGCCGATTATTATGGTCGAGTGGTCAGTTTCCAATCGCATTCTCTAGTCTGTCGCGTTTATATCCCTTAACGGCCTCACCTAATAGATTAGTTAGCTTGTGAGTGATCAATTCCGAGTAAATTAACCATAAGCGCGTCGACGAAACAACAATTTCATATATTTGAATCAGGGGCCGAATTTCGAGATGTCACAGGAGGCACTAGCAATTTCCTTCAAGAAAAAGTATCAGATTTATACTAACAGTTGTAGATAACTTCTTGAGGCGAACATGGATTTGCTATTGTTAAAATCAGGCAATAACCAAAAAAGAGATTGGTAAAATGATCTAGCATGTGATGATTGACAATAGCATGAACTTTTGTTCAAGGTTGTCATACAAATTCTACATGAAAGAAAGTATGGTGACACACTATACTAATTCCAATGAATCATAATAGGTTGTAGAGTTGATAAGCTGAACATTACTAAAAACAGCACATAAATTATTCTCAAGTGCCAGACAGCCCAAGTGCCAAAACTTGACACGAGTAGACGCTTAAATACCAAAACTTCCAAAATGTATACTTATATACCAATGGCGAGATTTTTCGGCCAAACTATTGATATAGCATTTTCCAACGATATTCTTTTATTGACATGACAAGTACTTTTCGAAAAATTATTCACGTAGCGCCGGCATGGCTAGATAAGCCCAAAACGACGTCATTTTTTCCTCAAAATTAATTTTTAAATTAAATATTTATTTTATTTTATTTTATTTTATTTTATATTAAAAAGGGGCAACATTCAGCAAGGGCCTCCACAGCCCTCGCTCTTGCCGCCCCACCATTGCTAGAAAGGGCAAGCGAGGGTCGACAAGGGTCGTCGGACCCCGACCAATGGGCGGCAACCTTGGTCGACTACAAGCGAGGGCCTGTGAGCCCTCTCCCAAATCCAGCGAGGGTCGTTGACCCTCACCCAATTAGGCCAAGTGTCATCGCTAGCTAGGGCCAAATCACTGCGTAGCCCTACCATAACCAATGGTAGCCATTGGCCCCTCTGGGTGAGGGCCAACAACCCTCGCCAAATCTAGGAGAAGGCTGCGACCCCTCGCCCCACTGTCGCTGACCATTTCCAATGATAGTGGGGTGGAGGCAACGACGAGGATTGTAGAGGCCCTCGCTGAATGTTGCCTCCTTTTTTAATTTAATTTAATTAATATTTGATTAATAGATTTGGGAGCAAAATAACGTCATTTTGTGCATTAATTGCTAAGTGGACATTCCGACGAATGACATAGACCACTTTCATTATTAAAATAATGCCATGTCGGATTTCTATCAAGTCTTGTCGGAATTAATAATTAAGTATACTTTTTGGAAATTTTGGTATTTAAGTATCTACCCGTGCCAAGTTTTGGCACTTGAGTAGTTTTTTGCCAAATATTCTCTAGTGCTAATATTGCTAGGAAATTCCTGGTAAATGTGCTCAATATGTGATCTACTTGGTGATTAGATCAACTACACTGGATGTAAGACTCCCAAAGAAGTGTGATCATAGAACGTTATTGATTATTCTATTCTTAAAATATTTAATTACCCATGTTATCTTTCAGTAGTGATGGTAAAGTCAATGGGAGGGATAAGAAAGTGAATATTTCTAGGATATGTACAAGATGAACAGGTCTATCGGTTGTGATGTCCGGAATTAATTCACTCGTTATCGATAGAGAAATTATATTTGATAAGTCCTAAATATTTCTAGGTAAAAGTGCTATTGGAAACATTCATACAGATTTAGACGGTGTTTAGCTTAAGATGAAATTGCAACCAAAACCTTTAAGGTGAGCTAGAGCCTTGCGTGCCAACGGTTATTTGAGCTGTTGAGTTTAACGTGAAGCATGTTCGATCTTATGACAAATATGAATGCAACGGTGGTTTTACTTTATTTATGATAGAGGAGGTCATGTCTAAAAATTCTTGTGGAGTAGCTAAAGGTATAAGTAGAGTTGGCATTCTAATGAACCCCAATGTTAAGGTAAAGTTCGAGCATGGTCTAGACTTGAAAGATGTCTGTGCCAATTGAACCCATGAGGAGCTATGGCGAGTAGCAATAAAGTTGAAATTTTAACAAAACAATTGTGAGCTAACTCAAATGTTGAGCCAAGGTAGAAATTTTTGAATATCTCAAGTTTAGGCCCGTAAAAAAGAAGCCCTATCCAAGTAGATTTCCTAATTTAAATAAGTTTTCTATTTAGAATCCAAAATATTTCTATATAAGGGGTCTTCTTCTTGAATTGCATCCAAGAGGTTGTTTTTCATGCATTACACTCAAAAGTAATCTAAGAGTGTTGAAGCCAAGAAATCTTTCGGTAAGACTTGTGTGATCCCTTTGTGAGATTGATAGATTGTTTTGTAAGAAATTGTGAGAGCTAAATATTGTGTGAACTATCGGGTATAATTAAGAGTTGGGAAACATTGAGATTGTGTAAATGACTCAAGTGTGTTGTATTCTCCATTATATCACTTGATCTAAAGTAGAATCTCATACTGTTCTCCCTATGAAGTAAGTCCCACTAATCAAACCATGCAGATTCGGTATTCATTTTATTTTCTTGTTCTATTTATTTTGTTGTTTGATCGCTTGATTTTCATAATAGGATCATTATATCACTTGATTTATAATAGAATCTCATTTTGTTCTCCTTGTGAAGTAAGTCCCATTGATCAAACCGTGTAAATTCGGTATTCATTTTATTTTCTTATTCTATTTATTTTGTCGTTTGATCACTTGGTGTTCATCATAGGATTTTGTCTTAACATGGGAAATGGTATTTTGAAAAACAGATGAGGCAATGTGGTAATGGCATGAAAAGTGAAGAAGGTAATTGGTATTTTTCCCATTTTTAAATGGGCAATCCAACCACAGCTCAAAATTCGATTAGACCCATTAAAATACCAGTAGATCGAGAAGTCAAAATGAAAGAATCATAGTCAGGAACTTTGCACATACAATTTATAATAAAATGGAACGGTCTCTAAAATTCAAAGGCTGAATTTGTATATGACCCATCTTGCATCGGCTATGCAAAATAATCTGCTTAAATCACACCACTTGAACTTCGGATAGCTGAGGCCCAACGGTACATAATAACACCAGATGGTCCAGCCCATAGCGAGGGCATTTTCTATCGAAACGCGCAAATACACATATATACGTACGTACGTACATGCTTATATGCATATATATAGTTTTTGCGTTTTTGCTGAACCGCCCATTGACCCTTTTGTTGCGAACTTCAGTTTGTTTCTTAGACATTTAGTCGGAATATTTCCTTTTATAACACAATTTTTGGATCTAAAATTATGCTCGTCATTAAGAAAACTGGAGTTCGTAACTTTCATTTCGAGAGTAATTGAGGAAACCATGTGAAATGCTCCTTTTATGAAGAAAACTGAAGAAAAATTGGGTTTGAGCATTAATAATAATTGTTTCTCCATCAACATAGGTTCTTTCAAAAAATCAACAAAAAAAAAATAGTAGTTTCCTACGCTCAATGATAGTTTTCCGTCTCCATGTGTTCGGTAGAAAATTTAACATTTTAGGAAAATATTTTCCAAGAAATGACATTTCTTTAGCTGAAATCTGAAAATAAATTAGAAATTATTTCCAATTTGAAAAGGAAAACTTGACCTTATTTTCATAAAGAGACATGCACTGTTCATGGGATATAAAGGATATCTAACCATTGGGATCTCAATCATAGTGGGGATTCTTGAGCCCAGCCATTAGGATCCAAGCATAGGCATGCTAACTCGACTATGATGGATTCCAGCTCAGGTGCTAGTGACTTGGGCGCGCAAACCAAAAACCTGAGCACCAAGGTCTTAGGCCTAGCCTCAAGAGACCTGGGTGCAAAGTTTTTAGACTTGGGCTCGACCTCTAAGGAACTTGACCCAATCTCTGTGGAACCAGCTTTAGGCAAGGGTGACTTGGGTGCGAGAGTCGGGTATCCAAGCACAACTATCAAGGAACGGGTAAAAGTATCAAGGCAAGGGACCAGGGTCTAGCCAACTAGGAATTGAGCCCAGTCTCAATTAACGCGAGCCTAAGCGTCAAGGACTTGGGCATAGGTGCTGGGTACCCAAGCATGCTGTCGAGGACCCAGGCACGAGCACCTAAGTCTCGAGCCCAACCTCCATGGACTTGGGCCCAAGTGCTAAAACAAGGTTCCGAACCCGGCCTATACATACGCAACCCCAAGTACTAGTGACAAGTGTGAGAATCGAGTACTTAGGCATGACCACCAAAGACCCAGTCAGAGGCATCAAGTTCTTGGGTATAGCCTTCGTAGACTCGTGCCCTGGCATTGGTGACTTAGGGGAAGAGCCAAGTTCCCTAGCACGGCCAATCAAGGACCCTAGCACGAGCATTGAGGTCCTAAGCCTAGTCTCTATGGACCTAGGCCCGCGTCAATCAACTTGGGGTGAGTGTCAAATTGAAACTTGGGCCTAAGCGCCAAACCAAGGTCCCAAGCCGCAGCACCAATATCTTGGGCATGGCCATCAAGTACCAGGGCATGGTAGCCAAGGACCTAAGCACAAGCACTAGACTCTTAGGCCAAGCCTCCATGGACCCAGCCCAACCTCGTGGACTCAAGCTAGACCTTGATGGACTTGGGCTTTGGCGCAATTGACTTGGGCATGGAAGTCAAGTATTCAGGCATGGTTATAGAGGACTTGGGTAAGGTACCAAGGTACCAAGGTCCCAACCCAACCTTCATGAACTCAAGTTTGGCTTTGATGGACCCAAGCTTGGGCACCAATGACTTCAGCGCGAAACTAGATACCTGAGCATGGTTATTGGGGACCCAAGCATGGGTACTGGGTCCTGAGTCTGGCCTTTGTGAACTCAATCCTAATGATCAACAACTTGGGCACCAAAGTTGGGTACCCAGGCATGGCCAATGAGGACTTGAGCATCCCACACCTAAGTCTTGAGCTAGTCCTCCATGGGCTCGAGCCCAAGCGTAAAAGCTAGATAATTATACAGAATCGACATCTTGGGCTGACCTTGAGAGACCTAGGCCCAACCTTTGTGGTCCTAGGCCTAACCTTTGTGAAATCTAGACCGGGAGTTAAGTACAAAGACATGACTGCTAGGGACCTAAAAACAAGCACTTTGGGGTCCAAGGCCTACCCCATATGCAACCAAGCCCGGTCATCGAGAGTTGGGGCACGGAGTCGGTTCCCGCACCCAAGTGTTGTTATCTACGCGTATTATAGAAAATAATTTCTAATTCTTAAAAGAGGAGATTATTTTTCTGAATATAAATTTTTTATTGATTATGAAATAATTTTTCGTTGACTCATTTACCTAAACGTTCCAAACAATGAAAAATGAAAAATGTTTTCCAACAAATTTCTTTGCGCAAGATACATGAATCTTAGAGAAGACCTTTTCTTGCTACCAGCCTACCATTACTTACATAATTCACATTGTCGTGACCTTGAATTGAATTGATTGATCCTAAAATTGGCAGCTTTACGAAAGTCAACACTTTTTTCAAATCTTGTGGCCGCCCAATACATGCCAGGAACGAGTACAAATATAACGCTTGAAAAACTCGTGACTTTCCGGCAATGCGTGTCAATATATAAATATATATAGGCTTAGTAGGTCGGTCCACCAAAAATAAAAAACATAGGCAAAACTAGGATGAGAAAAGTTTTCAAAGTAGAGCATGCATGTCATGGGTGTTGAGGTCGACGTTTCCTGTGCAGGCAGACCCTAACGTAATTGCGCGAATGGCGCTATTTGAATTTGATATCTCTATATTCGTCCTTCATTCCACAAGTATACATCATCAAAAGCCTTTTCAAAGACTTTTTAACTCTCTCTCTCTCTCTCTCTCTCTCTCTCTCTCTCTCTCTCTCTCTCTCCACATATGTCCATGATCACATGCAAAGCAATATGGACTCTTCCGAAGAATAATGCCCCATGAAATGTTCCATCATTATGCTCGGATGGAGGGAAAAAAGACAACTTTACAAATCGTTTTGAACTTTTCAAATGTAGACGAAAGTAAGTCAAGAAAAAGGAAGCAATCACACGACTTGTAGTGCCCCTGATATTCAGCAATTATTCACTCGACTATAATAGTCCTGTCGTTAATTGTTATGCTATTTGGGTTGAAATCGTTGAATACTAAAACTAATGTGCAATACCACGTCAATGTATCACGCGGTGTATATGCCATATAATGTACTTTCATTTATTATAAAAACATCATTTTCTTTTCCCATTTGTTAAACAAAAAAAGAAAATAAATCCTTCCCCTTGTTTGATGGCTGAGTGACCCATTTGAGAAAGCTGAAAATATTAATGCACAAGCTGAGCTTCTAGTCAAACTCATCCTCCTAGAGAGTCCCCGTGTAATAAATGGGGCCGCCTACGATTCGTTTTGATTTGTCAAGATCTAAGCAAATAATTAAGACTGGAGCAGATCTTTTTGAGTTTTCATTATTGTGCTGCCGTATATGCTACGGTGCAGCACAAGGACATCATGTGTGGCGATATGACCGCAAAAGGTATTTGTCTTTATAATCATTATTAGAAAGGTCGCGGATATTGTTTGAGAGGTTGAACATTGAATTTTGAATTAGGGCGGCTCTATACATGCGTTCTATCTGCGGCTAGATTAAGAAATTTCAAATCAAAGGTTTTGATTGATTAGGCTATGCTTTTTGAATGATTTGCATCGAGTTGTTCGTCGCAACTTCTAAAAATTGAAAATAACTTTTCTACTTTGTCACCAAAATTTAAAACATTATCTAAATCTTAAAAGAAGAAAACTTGGACTGATAATCCTAAACGTTTCACTCAATATGCATTCAAGTCCTCAACGTTTGGAGAAAGTGCAATAAAGTCCTCCCTGCAATAGCGCAACCGATTATATTGACACCAGAATCCAACATGCATTTTTTTAAAAATATTTTCTAGCACATGCAATATTGAAGTGGCGTTGACGTGGCACATAAGCTCAATGTCGAAAACAAATAATTTTTTTAAGAATAGAAAGTTCATAAGAGCCAAAATTTAAAGGAATAAATCAAAAAAACCGAAAGTTAGGAAAGATAACAGAAATATCAAATAACTGAAGAGAGTACGTTTGGACAAATTGAGGGTGGCGTTGCCCACAATCTTCACATGCTCCCACGTATGTCAAAACATATTTGAAAATATTATGTCAAATATGGACAAATAACATCAGAAAAATTGATTTGTAATCTAAATAAAGATTCAATTGCACCGAATCAAAATATTAAAGACTCAATCGCATATTCTCAAATGTTTAGAACAATATTGCAAATTGGACCAGACATATAAGACTTTTGGTGGAATTCTCTATTTTAAAAAATTATGAAAAAAGAATTATATGTAAACTTTGAAATTAATTTTTTAAAAAATCTAAAGATTGCTATCACTTACATTAAAAAAGTCAAAATGTGTGAATCGCAAATTTTGGGTTTGCATGACAATACATTAGTATGGTAGTGCCTAATGAGGCTCCTCTACGCATGCCACGTGTTGGATTCTCTAACTACTAACTATTTTTTTATGTATCATTTGCTTAAATATAAATAACCCGACAAATTAGTGGCGCGAGGCCAGCGGCACATAGCCTTTGGGTTTCAAGCAAGAGGCTGATTCGAAAGGCGAGGACATGTAGCCTTTGGCTCCTCCTCACTTTGGCTTTTGATCTCGTCTTTGCAACGTGGAGAGCACGGCCCCAATGAGAAAAGAGGACTGCTAGTGTAGTCAACTCGACAAACGCATTCTTAATCACTTTGACAAAATGGGTACGAAGGCAACTTTGGTCAAAACCCTAGAGAGAAAGTTATAGAGAGACAGAGACAGAGACTATACGAGCCCCTGCATTACCCACCAAAGTACCAAATGACATGGGCCCAATGACAAGGAGAAACTAACAATGGGGCCTTCAAGCCACTAACCGTAGGACCACAGTTCATTAAAAATTTGGAAAAAAAAGAACCCTAGGATTTCATAATAATCAACGATTTTTGCAAAAGAATGTATTGGGGACACAACCCTTTTACTTTTTCTTTTTTTTTTCTTTTTGTATCCTGCCTGATCTGGTTTAGAAGGAAGCGAAATCAGTCTTTTCGATAACACCACATGAAGCCAATGAGATTTGAAGCTTTGGAGGGACCCTTTTTGGCATTTGCCTAGGGCTTTGAGCAGATGAAGAGGATGAGGTTGAATCGGGACTCCTTTGGTTGCTCCAATGAGCTATGGCGATACTGACTTGATGGAACAAACGGTAGTAATCTCTCTCTCTCTATCTCTCTCTCTCTCGCGTCATAATCCAAAGCAGAAATTCATGCATACGCAATAGACATTAACAATAAGATGATATGCATATAAAAGGTATATTTATTTTACAAAAGATTAATGATTTTATAAATATTTTCTTAAAAATATTCAAATATATTGCTTATATACATGAATAAATGAAAAATATTTTCATTGTTTGACTAATTACTTTAAGGATGGAAAAGATTATTTTTAAGAAAAATTTTCAAAGGATTCGTTTTTCGTAAAATAAATAGAACCATATACATACACATGTGCGAATGGATAGAAGGAGGGGAGGGGATGAAAGCATAAAATTGTATATTCATAATCCAATTAAGTCTTGATTTTTTTTAATTTATGTAATCCAATCTTAAACCTTTATTCAATAATGAATATAAAATTATGAGCTTTTGAATTGGTCAACCCAAGTCACCGACATTTCAATCCCCGATTAATCTCTAATAAACTTTGCTTCAAAAAAAAAAAAACTAGCTAAGGTGGTAAATCAGCGATTTTACATTTAGATAAAGCTGAGACCAGCATATGTTTTCGATTATCGTGATTGAAGGATCAAATTAGATTGATTTAGTTGATGAAATATGCTACTGTGGGAAAATGTTTCTTTAATAAATCCGAGTTGCATCTCTGAAAACTGGTTTAACTACGGCTTGATACAATGTTATGAACATTTCTTAAGGGGGATTTGACTAGATCAAGGCCTAGTTTCTTAGATTAATTCCAATTGGGATCATAGGGTTAATTGTGAAAAATCGGCAACTTAGGGTAAAATGTGCAAAATCAAGGACGGCTTAAAAGGCTTCTTTGCAAATTTTGTGAATCTGAAACTTTATCAAATACGAGAAATTGTTTATCTTGAATTAATTTGTGAGCTCGTTTATCAAATTTCATGGAAGCGGAGGCTTGAAAGTTGAGGTTGTTGTGGAAGTGAAATTAATCATATTAAAGAATTTTAGGGTCTAGTTAGCAAATTTAGGAACTGGTCCCTAAGGTTATTAATGGGACCGAGACATCCTTTGTAATTAAAATATATATAGGAAATGAGATGTTTTACAACCATGATTAGGCATTAGAATTCACAGATATCAAAAAAGGATTTTGTGTGTATTTGATAATAAGGGTCTTGGGTATAATAACTGAGATTAATTAACATTGATTTCTATTGAAATATGGGGAATAATTTGTATTTACTGATTTGTTGGAAATGATATCATACTACAAATGAGAAGGTTCCCGTAACAATAAATAAAATTTTTCAAGAGATTAGTGCGCGTATTGTCCGTGTTGTCTTTTATGCACTCTTATACTCTGTGATATGTGCACTATATAGAGATTAATATCGTGCAAGATGTATCGATGAGAATGTGTTAAACATTAACACTGAAATGTTATGGCACTTTTGCTTATGAGATGCTTAAATTATTAGATTTGAAGTGCCAAGAGATAATTATATTTTGCATC
The DNA here is from genome assembly GCA_016097605.1 of Eucalyptus guilfoylei. Lineage (NCBI taxonomy): Eukaryota > Viridiplantae > Streptophyta > Magnoliopsida > Myrtales > Myrtaceae > Eucalyptus > Eucalyptus guilfoylei. The sequence continues at coordinate 3,706,825 of CM027863.1, read as the reverse complement.
ACTGCATTATGAGAATGAAATATACGTGACAAAGGCGATGTTGTAGAGACATTATTTATATCGCTATATTAAATTATCGTAATATGCTTCACAATCGATTTTTCCAAAGTGAATTTTCTTTTTTACATGACCGTGCATGTATGAAATATATGAAAATATGGAATGATATTAAATCATAGGACGGACCTCTACAGAGTTAATATAGATAAGAGATATGATAATCCGTACACAAGATAATAGGCTCGTGATCCAGTGATGTGTTATATGATCCCATGGTAGCCATCATGTGGATTTGCAATAGTACAATAAACTTTGCCAAGGTAGAAGACCCACAATAAATTTATGATTCTCTTGCCCATCGAAGAAACATTTAAAACAATGTTACATTAGTCGAGGCAAGTCTCGATCAATCGACCATGGAGGATGGACACTCGCCTCTCAATCCTCTATATATCAATAGAGTTACTAATGATAAGGCGTTGGCTTAGATAGCACCACTTCCCAACTAAAAATTTTAGACTAAGATAATGTTTATCCCATGTTATTTAAGGCCGAATTTCTCCTAGTATTTCGCAATGCCAATATGCTGACCGTACAAAAATCGACCTGTAAAATGACATCGCACGATCCATTTCTCACCTTTTTATGAGTCATGATGGTCTGTCTGAGCTGTAATCAATTTCATCAAATAGCATAAAAATCCGGAGTTCTTTGACTGTTCCACCTCTATTAAACTTTTGCTGCACAGGCCCCAAGATAAACATTCAGTGTTAATTATGATGCTAATTACTTTTTCCCCCTTTAGGCATATCCTTCTGGGTCTAGTCCTCTAGGCCCGGATAATTTTTTTTATAGGATTTAGAAAACAATAATATTGTCCTGTTTTTTCTTTTTTTGATTTTTCCTACTGGACGAGATGATTTAGGGTATATAATGAATGACAATGTACCTTTCTCTTATCAGATTGATACACTTCTGTCTTGCTCGTATACAACAAAATTTCACTATACGCAATTAGGAACATTTTAAATAGAAGACCACGAAATGTTTACCTTGAAATCAAATTCATAACCCACTACCTGTCAATATTGGTTTTTCCAAGATATAATTACACTACAGTATTAGGGCCTATTTTCATGGGAATTATGCGAAAGCACACTTCTCTGCCAAAATAATAGGTATTATTTAAATTTCCAAAAATTATAAGAAAGAATATATATAAAATCACGTATTAATACTTATATACTGTAAAGGCCTGAGGTGTATTGAATTAAGAAAATTTTAAAATGTGTGAATTGTAATACTTTGATTAAGTAAAAATTAAAAGCCAGTGCAAATAGACAATCATTGTGTGAGATTTGCGGCCTCAAACATTCTAGTCAAGGTTACTCATGCGAATAATTTGTTTGTTCAAATCTTTCTAACACAATAAAATTATATATAGGTACGACAATTTTACCGTACATGATTAGGGATATTTCAAAAAAAATATCTAAGGGAATGATTTCCTTAAAATAAAAATCAATACCTGGCTATATAGTGTTGTTGGTTTTTGCACACCATACAATTATTAAGCTCATGCTATTTTCACCTTCTCAATGGTTATAAAACCCCGTCCAAAAAAAATATCTATACAACTCCCCAACTTATTGAGTTGATGAAAGTAATCTCAACAGAATTTATTAATCAAAACTACAAATGGAATGGATAAAAATTATTGTTTATTTAAAATGCAAAAATCACACATTGTCGTGAAAATATAAGATTGATCATATTAATCATTCCACTGCCTCATGTAATTTTCCATTTGTCTTTATACAAATTTCATTTCCTTTCTTCTATCTATTAACGTGATCAAGCTGACTTCCATGAAAAACAAATCGTTATGGATTTGAACCTTGTTGATAATCTTTATAAATTAATATATTTCAATATAAATTATAATCATAAGGAGTTCACAATTTTAACCAAAGAATTCCCCTAAGAAAACTTGAACTTAAGAATTGTATAATGCGAGGAGCTATTCCAAATTCAAATATAGAGAAACATCATAAAAAAAAGTTGCCGAATTAATATTATTTTAAATTAAAATCGCAATCATTAAATTTATTAAAAGACTCATAATTTAGATGATTCTCGTAAAAAAAAAAGCAATGAATACGTGAAGTTTTCAGATTTAAAAATGAAAGAGGACAAAACAACAGTTTTTATCAAAGTTATATTTTTTCCTCTTTCATCAATTTTACTATTAACAAGGTCTCAATTCGGGCCATTTTGGACCATTTAAATTTTAAGGTATGTCTATCCAACAAAAAGGAATTTTAAGATGTGTCTAAAAATATAAGGATGGAAATAGTGTGAGGCAAATATATTATTATTTTATGCCTGTGGATAATATTTGAAAAAGGAAGATTTTCTCTTGGAAATAGGGGAATGTAAAAGAAGAAGCTGCACACTTCTTCCATGTGAATGGGATTTAATAAAATCTGACCACAATAGGAAAGGAATTTTATTAGGCGGGTAAAGGGAGGAAGGAGTTTCTTTTTTTTCTTTTTTTTTCTTTTTTGGGTAGAAAGACTGAAGGAGTTGAGAAGGGGGAAGTTTCATTCGTTCCAATGCAAGAGAGAGAGAGGGAAAGGGAAGTGTTGAATTATAGAATTCCGAACCTCCCCTCCTCTGTCTCTGACACACTGTCACTGTTCAAAAATATATTTTTCACTTTTTTATTTTTTATTTAAAATTCACCCACTCAAAGATATAAAGTGGACATCGGTGGACGTGCTCCCCAAAGTATCTTTGACTGATGACTTCATTGAAAGTTATAATAATAATTATTATTATATATTCTTTTCTCTTTTTATTAAATTGCTTTTTTCCAAATTCAGTTTTCTTATGAGCGTTAAAATAAATCGCCGGAAAATCTATTCCGCGGCGAGGTATTCAGAAGACCGTGGTTCTCATCTCAGAAACAGCCACGCCAATGCTGGCGGAATTATCGGCGGTGGATTTGTTTATTTATTCTGATTTAGGCTTCTCAACTTCTTAAAGTTTGAAATTCTCTGTTTTATTTATTTAGGTCGGATCAAGATGGTTGCATATTTACGTTGTCCCGATGCATGAGAAATTAGGGTTTTGATATACCGAAAAACAGCATGCCCAGACCATCTTGAATGATTCAGATTTGACTGGAAAAAAGGTGTAGGAATAATTGAATCATTCGTAAATTATTAAAGTAAAGTTTAGAAAATTCGTTAGATTAACTTGTGTTAGAAAAAGTAAATTGCGAGATTTATAATATGCTAGCGCCTATTATCTCTATGTAAAAAGCAAGGTAGAGTTATACAGTTTTGAGATTGATTAGCGCCAATAATGTTCTTGCATTACTTTAGCCATAGTTTTGTTCTTGACAAAAAAGGAAAAACGGATAGTGTTGTCATATTTATTTAGGGTTTGTCCAATAAAATCACATGCCTGACAAAGCCCCTCAGAAAGGACTGAAAATATGATGAATTTAAAGTGGTGTGACTTGTCCGAGTCCCACGGTTTCTACACTCGTGCACGTCAAGGGTCATTTCAGACCCATAATTCAATGACAAAATATAATTAAATATTATCCTAAAGTCCTCAAAAAGAGGTGAGAAACGAAAAGAAGATGTCTTAAATTCAATGAAATCACAACTGCTCTCGCCCTAATTTGTACGGGGAACAAAAATTGTAGTTTTCCCCACCTGCTTTCTCGTAATTAATAAATGGCCACATCACTTTGGAATTTACAAAATCAACGACCCTGGATTTAATTTTCTATAATTTTTTCTATCAAGAAGGACATAAACTGGTGCATGAATTAAAGGGGGTTGATTTTTGGGCCTCCCTTGATTGATGTCTAATGAGTTAACTTGCCAAGGAGGCGTTGATGCCAAAGATAGTTGGTTATTTACAATTCATCTTATTATAATTGATTGTTGCTCGGTTGAAAATGTTTGATAGGAAAATATTCAATATTAACTATGTTAAAAGGGTGCATATCAAGAGAAAAGTCGATGCATCGAAATTTGTAATCTTTTCTTATTCTATTATTTAAATGCCCTCCACAATTGTGGGTTCTTTAGAAATTCACTAAAGTTAAACTTCCCAAATTTATAAAGGTTTTCTTATTGAAAATTTTGAATAGATGCAATGCATGTTGAGCATAAAACAGCATATAATGCAATGCATGTTGAGCATAAAACAGCATATAATGCTTCGACAAAAAAAAAACAGCATATAATGCATGAGAGATATATCTCATGTTTGTGAGTTATAATGCAAAGACTTATCTCAAAAGACGAACCGATTTGGCTTCATGTGATTCGAATTTGGAATCAATTAGTCTTTGAAATTTATCATTTTCATTTCCCCATCATTGCAAAAGAACAAAAAATTAAGGCTATAAAGTAATTTGGAGGAATGTTTTGCAAGATTCGAGGCTATTAAATATATCATTTCTATGGTCTATACGCTGTTTGAGAGCATCTAGATGATATGTAGATTCTACACTATAGCTCTTTTGGGGAACGATGGAGACGTTGCCTAAAGGATTCGATTCATCCATTACCGTGGACGGTCGTAGATTGGCTTACGTAACCTAGGAGGACCATACTATGATGTCTCACCGATATTGAAAATAACAAAACTTTGTTGGGTATTTAATAAATTTGATTGAAGTTGCAACAACATTATAAAAAAGACCAATGGCTATATTGATTAAAAAAAAGGGTATGGGTAAATGACATAAATGATTTATAAATTTTGATCTAATGTGTAATGTAGTCCCAAAACTTTAAATTTATTTAATGTGGTAATTCAATTTTACTCTAACTTGTAATGTTATCCCTCGACATTTAATTTATTCAATATGATCCATAAATTTGTTGTACATATTTAATTTAATTTTGTAAAAATATTTAATACCGTCTTCAAATTTGAATTAATGAAATGATGACATTAAACATTTTTATACAATAAAATGACTAAATTAAATATTTATAAAAAATTCATGAACTATATTAGATACATTAAAAGTTGAGAGACAACATTATATATTGAACTAAAATTCATGGATTATTTTACATATTAAATCAAAGTCATGAATTATTTCTATCTTTATTAAAAAAAAAATAGAAAAAAGGCATTGGCAATCAAAATCAACAGACAACAGTCATATAAAGAGTGTTTAAATCCGGAGGCAAACTCATATAGGTAGTAAGTGTAGAAGCAACCGAACATTGACGAATCATGACGAACCGGACTTTCCATTCATAAATCTCGTGTTCGCTGGGTTGTCAAATCACAAGACCCAGCTCACATCGAAATTACGTGGATATCATCAGTTTATCGCAGCAAAAGAAGACCATGGACTGATTTCCATGTGGAAATCGATTTTCAAAAGATGTATTCAAAGCCCACCATATATAGATGATTTATATGACTAAGCCAGATTGATTGAAGGTTCTTCTACAGTGGATGTCGGTGGGATCTTACAAATAGACAGAAGGAAATAACAGAGAGTATCCAAGCTTAACGTTCGAATTTTGGGGGCCTATAAGAAGACCAAACGGCCGAACTTGGTCGGTCGGTCGGTCGATGAGTGCTGATCCGAAAAGTTAGCAAGAGTGGTAAGTTTATATTTAATAATTACTTAGTTTTTAGCGGGGAGCTGTAGAAGGAGTCGGGTTTTACCCTTATACCAGGACGATATTTGCGCTCTTTGCTAAATTAGTGGGTTTTACACCCAACCAAAATCAATATAAATTTATGTTGCAATTTCTCTATGTAAACTTTATAATTTGTTTACATTTTTCTAGTTCATTTGCACGTGGAAGTAGAATTTGGAAAAGGCATTAGTTCTACAAAAATCAATGCATATTTGAAAAAAACCAATTCCCCTCCCTCTTCGATTGCTTATTTGGATATGATATTTTGTATCGAAGCATGTTCTCTCTCTATTATAAAAATGTGGTACTTTTGATGGGGCTAACTATACATATTGAAAGTATAGGATGATCATGTTCATTCGAGAAATTTGAGAAATTCCTTCATATACATCCACATTTATCTCAAAAAAAACTATCACTAATTCTCTTATCACCGTCGTTGGTATAAATTTGATGGGAAAAGTGTTAAAAAAGTCATAAACATTTTATATTTGTGCCAATTTAGTTTTAAACATTTTGTTGGTGTCAATTTAGTTTTAAATATTTTCACTTGATGCCAATTTTGTCATTTTCAATTAATTTTGGCCAAATTTTGCTAACTAGGCACTAGTCGACATGGCATGATCGATGTTGACTTCAACAACTTTTAATAATATTTTAATTTTTTTAATTTTTATTTTATTTTTATTTTTTCCTTCTCCCCTCCTTCCTCTAGCCGGTCGTTAGACCTCGACGACCGGCTAGAGGTGACAGTCAATGAGCCTCACTAGTGGCTGCAAGGGTCAAGCCTTGTCTGCCATGGCTGAGGCTTGACCTTGCCAGATCCGACAAGGTCAAGCCTTGCCTAGCCTCTAGTGAGGCCAACTTAAGGCCGCCCAAGCCGCGAGGGCAGCCTTGCACCAAGCTAGTGAGGGTCAAGCCTCATCTAGCCTCTAGCAAGGCCCTAGCAATGAAGGCAACCTCATCAGAGGCTGGCGGGGTCGACCTCGACCTCGTCGGCCGTCGCCTCTAGTCGGTCCAATGACTGGCTAGAGGAAGGAGGAGGAGAAGGAAAAAAGAAAATGCAAATGAAAAATTCAAAAATATTAAAATATTATTAAAATTTATCTACATTAATATCGATTATACTATGTCAGCTAACTAGTGCTCAATCAGCAAAATCTGGCCAAAATTAACCGGAAATGACTGAATTAACATAAAGTAAAAAAATTTATGACTAAATTGACACAAATAAAAAGTTTATAATTAAATTGACAGAAATATAAAAGATTTAGAACTTTTGTAACACTTTTCCCTAAATCCAATACTTCTTTTCGAAAGTAACAAAATCAAGAAAGTTTCACCCATCAAAGTTAACATTCTAAGCTATGACCATGTTTTCCTCTTAAAAATGTATGTCAATGTACAGTGCACTATTCCTTCTTAATTGACATGGTTGTAGACACTTTTCTAAACATAATATTAGTGTAAAAGATCATCTTCAATTGTATTTATTACAATTGAGATAGATTGTGATATAAATATATACATATATATATATATATATATATATATATATATATTTCGTATGAAAAGAATCAAATGAGATGAAATTAAGATAACAGCCCTGATCTGTCCTATCACCGGACCTAGGTCCTTGCGGCTTGGACTAGGGCTAAAGAAACATCAAAAATTGACTTCTCTCTTAATTGCAAAGAACGAATAAACATAGGAAAATTAAAACCATTTTCCTTAGCAATAATTGAAAGAATTATACGATATGTCCTTGTATCTTCGCATTTTTTCTTATCAAGTTTCTATACTTTTTATTTGTCTAATCGAGTTCTTATATTTTAACAGATTTTCTAATTAATTTTTTCCGACGCAAAATTAAACCAAATTCAACCGGTGTGGGTTATTGGAGTCATATCATGATGTTGGCTAAATGTTATCCAATTGTTCTTTGAAATTTGCATGCATCGACCAAAAAATTCTCCATCCACGTCCACGGTAGCTGAATTTGGCTGCATCATATTTAGGCATCATCCGATTGCCACGCTAGCTTAATTTGGTCAAATATAGTATTGAAAGGGATTAGATTTGACAATTTATGAAAGTATAACAACATAATTAGATAAATTAAACATGCAGGGGCTTGATTTGAAAAAGACGTGAAAGCACGGAAACAAAATCCATTTTTTTTCCAAAATAACTTCCTTTGAATACACTTTTTAACTGACCTAAAAAAAAATACACTTTTTAAAATGTTCATTTTCCATACATGTATGCCTTAAAATAAAATAAAAAAAGGGGTTTTCTCAACCAATATCCTTGATGCACTTACGATACATATTTAATTTTAATTTAAACAATCCTGAATTATAAACCATTCATTTCATATAATTAAGGGCGGTCAATTCATTCACAGTATGTCAATTGGTTGCCTAATAATTACGGTTAGAGATTAAAAAAAATCGTAAAAATTCTAGCATAAAAGATCAGAACGATATCGAGTCCACGTGTCGTGGAATCGAAAAGAGGGAAAAGCTTCGTTGGGTTCGTTCGTGATAATTAAAGCAAAGATCCAATATCGCTGTAAATGCGATTTCGATTAGATTGATCGAATGATTATGCTGCCCCCCTCTCGCAAACGCCTTCCTAATTTCCTAACTTTTTCTCCTTCACCTATTTATGTCGATTTGATTGATTGATAACGACATATTTACCTCCCAAAAAAAACAAAACAAAATTCACAAAATTTCTCCGAAGATAAAAAAAAATAAAAATAAAATAAGGAATAAAGGAATTCCAACTTTTCATCATTGCCCCCCATGCGAAGCCCCCCCTCCGGGCTGGGGTTTTAATGATTTCAATCATTTCCCTTGTCTCATACCGAAGGAAATTCTTTAATAAAAAAAGTAAAAAAATAAAAAATAAAATTTCAATTCGGGAAATTACCGAACCGACCCACTGAGATGTCGACACGTCATCGTTGACCGGGTCCGGGGCGGTCAAAGGGGATGACGTGGAGGGATCGGGCGGGAAGTACTTGCACTTTCTTTGGATACTATTTTTGGAGGAGTACCTTTCATCGTCGGTTGGGAAAGATTGGGGAGGGAAAGACCGGATGGGATGTTGGTCCCCCTCAACTCAACCCCCCGGGTATGAATGGAATACCAAAGCCCGGTGGCTATCGAAGACCGTTGACCACTGTCGGTTTGAATTTTTGACCATAAGGAAAATTCTCCCAAATTTCCCTTACTTTATTTTTTTAGTTTGGAAAAATGCGGTTGAATTGATGAGGATTGGTAAAAATATATATTTTCCAAGGGAAAATGAAACCCTTCTGAAAATTGGACTTTGGAGTTATATTAAGAACATACGAACAAAAAGTTATATTAATGAATAATGACACAAATAATTTTTTAATTTTGGCATAATATATAATGCGGTCTGTGAACTTTTTTATTTTTTTACAATGATATCTGAATTTTTTGTTCATGTTCAACCTAGTCCTCGAATTATATGAAAATGTTCATATTGTTCATAAACTTGAATTAATAAAAAAGTAGCATTGGACATCTTCATATAGTTTAGGAACTAAATTTGAATATACACCCGTGATTACATCAAACAAATTTAAAGTTTATAGATAATATTGTACAACGAGATGAAAGTTCAGGGAGCACATTGTATATTAAGTCAAAATTCATATACCATTTGTATCATTTTTCCTTATATTTATGAAACGCAATGATAATTGTTGTGTAAAATCACATAGTTTTTCATAAGATCATTAATTGCACAATACATGAAAAATAATTAAATTTAGGTATGACGATAAAGTCGAAAAATAAAATTATTTTCGACGCACTCCAAATTCCAAATTGACAGAATAAAATCAGTATCTTTCCTTTTCTATTCAAGACATAACAATGTATATTTAAGTCGTGTTTCATTTGTGAAACGGACGTATACCTGTATTTTTGCTTAATTGTAAATAACTTCGTCTGGCCTACACATGACATGCGTAATGGCATCCGTTCAAGTCCATCTGCCAACCAGTATAATGGGAGATGATTATTTACTAAGCAAAAAGGAAATAAAAATTAGAGTTTTTCTACTAAATTACATTCTCATTATCGATAACATAATAAAGATAATGAATCCGCATATTGCAAATAATTTTTTTTTAAATTTCTAGAGATTATTTAGGCTTAATAAAAAAATTGGCAGATCATTTATCTTACAAAAATTTTATAATAAAATCAATAAAAAATAGGTGGACCCACATATTTAATTTAATATTGGAAATTTTTTTGTATTCATGTATGATATACTTTATGTCTTATTCTATATACCGAATTTAGACTGTCATGAAAGTGCAGCAGATGTCCATTGAGCTATAAATTCTTCTTTCTCTCCCTCTCTCTCTGTTCCACCCGTAGAGAGAGAAATCGTTCATCTCCTGTGTTGTAGAGAGAGAGAGAGGGAGGGAGGGAGGCCGGCCATGGAGTACGAGAGGATAGAGAAGGTGCAGGTACGCCCCTGTTTCTTCAATTCGGGTGCGAAATTCAATCACCCTTTTGCCAGTCGTCTCGAGCTCTGCTGGTTCGCTGATGCATTCGTCGAGACGTGCTCGTTCTCTTGACGACGATGCCTTCTTTCTCATCTTCCAATTGTAGCCATTTTCTCCTCCTCCTCCTCCTCCTTCTTCCCCTGTCTTTTTTTCTGTGTTCGTGCGGTGTTGAAGGAATGAATTGTGGGGTGGATGAGTCTCGCTTCTGTGTTGAAGAATTTGGTCGCGTGGACATGTTTGTTTGTTTGACTGGTCTCTGTTCGTGATGATTCAGCGAGTCGTTTGCTGTTTGATCGAGAAGTGTTTGGGGTTTGGATTTGCGGCTGTGTTTGGAGTAATTGTTGGTGAAATGATGGTGCTTGTGTGGTCTTTCTTTTTTCAAGATTTATTCTTCTGATGATCTTGCTTGAGTGTTTGACGCTGGTCTTTCTGGGTTTGATTCTTGAAAGTGCAGACTGGTATTATCTCTCCGAGCAAACTGAGGATGAAGCTGATGGGTCCTCACCACCACAGGAAGAAGGATGGGTCTAACAGCAACTCTTCAAGAACGTCTCCTTCCAGGCTCGAGGACTCCGAGTTCGCGAAGAACAGCTTGTTGGCCTCCGACGGTGCCGAATTCGACGAGGAAGGTCCGCGGCCTTTGCCCTGTCTGCTTCTTGTTTTTGATAGGTTGAGCTGGGATGGTCTTGAAAGAGCAGAGTTTTCCAGGCAATTCTCAGGGGAAACTGCTCTTGAAAACCACCTTATTTTCTGAACAAACTTATGAACTGCTTTGAGTTGGTTTTTCTTAGTTCTTCTTGAAATGCTGAGATTGTCTGAACGAGTGCTGTCGATTTTGTGAGTACCTGGTTTAGATTGAGTGGGATTATCGAAGGAACAGTTCTTGATTCTGTTGTAAAATGCTTTTCCTCGGACCTTCTTCAGAATTGGTTTCTAATTTGTTGGAACAAGTAGAACCGGTTAGAAAATAATTTCTACTTTTTTCTTGTGGAAAAGAATCGTGCTTTTGTTCTTAAAAATCAGCACTTGCACTGATTTGAAGCTATACTTCAGTTGCAGCTACCAGGGTAGAGACCACATTAATCAAACTACCTGTTCAGTCGTCCGTTTTGGAACCAGGCCACTATAATCAGGCCTCACTCAATTCCAGAGTCACGGTCGTGAGAGAAAATGAGAATGTAGGCCGTGCTCGCTTCGAACAATACGCCAAGGGAGACGGCAGCAACTCCAGTGCAGTGTATCCTGTGAGAATATTAGAGGACGAAAATCTTGATTACGATAGCAATGCTAGCTCATCCAGTTTTGAGTTTCACAAAGGAGAGAAGTCAGTTCACCACCACATCAACCGGTCGCTCTCAAGGTCGATGCCGTCTAAGTGGAACGATGCTGAGAAATGGATAATGAACAGGCAGAGCGGCCAAGCTAACTATTGGAAGAAGTCCGTTCTGCAGAACCAAACAAATCGCCTGCCGGCAATGAACACAATAAGAGTTGCTCCTGAGCATGCAGGGTGTGAGAATAAGTTACCGTTTGCTAGGGGGTCCGATACCAAGAGAGTCGATTTTTGCCATCCTACTTACCAAATGGGACATGATAAGTTCTCTTTTGGCCCTCCTGAGGGAATGCCGACTTTAGGTCTATCTAATGGTGGAAATTTGCGGGTTGATGCAAATTCTCAAACTAAGGATTTGAAGGAAGTAGTTCATGCAGACTCCTCTTGCATAAAAAGCTCGACAGAAGAATCGACAGGTATGAAACTGTCTTTTGCTTTTCACATTTAGAGTGCCCCTTATCTTTGATAAAACTATAAAAACTATAATTGAGCAGTTCTAGTAAGTTTATAAATCTCCACTGGAACGTCCTTTCCATTTGATTCGGTTGCCTAATTAATGTACTCTCCACTCTTACTGAGCTAATCATATATTTATCAGCTCATTTATTTATGTGATCACTAACTGGGGTGACTGGATGGATGCGTATGGTAATTGTTTTGCAAGGAGCCACCGGCAATTTAGGTGCTTGTACGGTGTCATTAGCACAGCTAATGTATTTATTTGCCGATTGATGGATGGATTGATAATATGATGAAGGCTTAGGAGTGTGTTTAAGAAATACAGTTCAGAGGGAAAAATCAATGTAAAGCATGAGCATGGCGCGATAGTCGCAGTGCATAATATATTGTGATTTTCTGTAGGCATATGAGTATCCTCCAAAAAAGTGGGACTGTTGCTCATCACTGCCTCACAAAGTTCAGTACATTATCTTCTTTTTTTTGTCATGGGGTTTTTGTTTAGAAATGATAATTTCCTTACTCTTGCCTCTGATGTTTCAATTTAATCAATAAAGCAGGCATTCCTGCAATTAGAGAAGTTTCAATGAGAGATATGGGAACGGAGATGACTCCTGCCACTAGTCAAGAGCCTTCAAGGACAGCAACTCCTGTGGGTTCAGCTACCCCGCTTCGTAGCCCAACTTCATCGGTGCCATCGACTCCTCGAAGAGCAGCACCAGCTCCCACGCCTGTGGGGCATGCCACTGATGAAGAATCTCAGCATCCGACAGAATTGTGCAAAAAGGAATTGTCCGAGGAAGAAATGAAGATGAAGACGAGGAGAGAAATAGTAGCCCTCGGAGTCCAACTGGGTAAAATGAATATTGCTGCTTGGGCAAGTAAAGAAGAATCCGAGAAGAATAAATCTTCCTTGGAAAAAGCTACTTTGGAAGAACTTGAGCGGATCGAATTTGAAAAGCGCGCAGCTGCTTGGGAGGAAGCTGAGAAATCTAAACACACAGCAAGGTTCTTGTTAAAATTGGCTCCCCTTCTGACTGGATTTCATTCCACTTCTTCTATTCTCTCTTGAAAAATGCAATATGCAAAGGTCTGTTTCTATAGTGGGAAAATCTTTTAGCCTGACAATAATAACCCACATTCTCAGATACAAGCGTGAAGAGATCAAACTGCAAGCATGGGAAAGTCAGCAGAAAGCAAAATTGGAAGCACAAATGCGGAGAATAGAGGTACTTAAATTCATTATCCCTAACGATGCTAGCCATCGAGAGATAGAACGGTTGTTTAAGAAGCCCAAAAATTAATTGCTGGAACTGGGTGATGATCGAGTTTGTTCGCTATTATCTAGTTTCCTAGGCCAAGTGCAGCTGCTGTATAGCACTTTCCCCTCATCCTCTTCGAGTATCAATGGCCGGTGTAGCAAAGCCATTGTGACATTTGAAGTCATATAGAAAGCCGAGAACAGGTCAACTAGGTTTCTTAATAATTTCAGCATTTCTCTTCATATTTTGGAGTGACTTCTTTTCAGGCTCAAGTTGAGCAAATGAGAGCCCATGCTCAAGCGAAGATGGTGAAGAAGATCGCGATGGCAAGGCAAAGATCGGAGGAGAAACGGGCCATAGCCGAGGCCAGAAGGATTCGCGAGGCAGAGAGGACTGCCGCGCAGGCGGAGTACATCCGTCAAACCGGACAAATGCCGTCGTCTCCTTACATCTGCTGCGGTGGTTGGTTGTGATAAGGACATCAGAGGGATAAGACAGACGAGAGGAAGTGGCCCAAAAGAGTGTTGTGGCGTATGTATACATTAAATGTGTACCCTTGTACGTATCAATCAAGCTTCCCTGTTTTTTGGCTTAGATGTAGAGACTGTTCTTGAATTCTCACATGACATGTTGGTCGTGATGATGTTGGTGGTTGAGAGTACATGAAGAATATAGGTTGCGTCAATCTCTGTGGCATTTGAACTCTACAGTGCTTTTGACAGCAACTTTAGAAGAAGACAGCTTCCATGGCAGGAAGCTCTCATTTCTTGGCCAATGAGCTCTGATGCTAAAGGTTTCGGGTTATATTTTTGTACTGCTAGCGCTTCAAATCCAGCTTTGGGCGAAAAATATTTTTGACGAAGGAATGGGAATTAAGATTGTCTTTGTTTAGATTTAGAAAGATGTTTGATGTTCTTTCATGGCATCAAAAAGTTGATTGATTCAATCGGTGAGAAGAGCATGGTCCTACTGACTTAGATAATCTCAAATTCTTTGCGAGTCTTTCTAGAAAAGAGACCTCTTCCAAAATTTCAATTTTTAATGCCTTTATCGATTAGGAGAATCTAAAAACTTGCCTTTCCGCTAGCGCAAAAAATAATCTCAGAAAAGATTGAAATTACTTATGATAAAAATAAAGGTTCCTAAGTAACTACTGAGTATATAATTTGAAGTGTATTATGCTATAACATTCTCAAACAATCCATTTAATAATACAATACTTAAAATAATTACTAACTATTTAGTTCTAAATTAGACAGTTACATAAAATTCTCCAAAAAAATCTCTGTTTGAAAAGAGGCAAATTACTTTTACAATTTATGATAATCAGTACAATAATATTATTTATATTTATGATGTATAGTTATATTAATATAACTACATAACATTTATAGTTCTACGTAATTAAGTAGTAGCCAGTTCATTCATATAATTATACCATCCGATTATATGTATTGTATCTTATATAATTGAAAAACTAATGATAATATAATTTTCCATGGTTTGAAATATCATACCATAAAATTAATATTGTGATAATATAACAATTAAAATATTAATTATCAATGTTATTTGATATTAGTTTAAATTTCAAATAATATTGATTTTTAAAGAAGGCAATTGTCTTTAGTAGAATAACGAACGTCATCTATAACGTTTGTTGTAAGATATGTAACAATTTGGTGATAAACAGGTCATATAATTACGAATAATATTTGAGTGAGCACTTAATTGCAATACTTGTGTTGTAGAAATGTTTATGATACCTTATGTTTTATAATTTTACATATTAATTATAGAACTTTTCATAATATGATTAGCATATCTATTAATTACTTGATCGAACATTAAGAAAAATTCATATTTGATGTAACTTTTGCATAATGTAATAATTAGATATAATGTATAGGTAGACTAGATTATCATCTTTAAAGTCATTGATACTCATATTCTTAAGAAATTTCAACTATTTAATTGGTCCTACAAGTGAATTTTATTAGTTTACTAGAAATTTAAGGCAATCGACTAAAAAAGGCGAAAAAATTTATTGAACTAAATAATGTATGCCTAAGTAAAATGTACAATTAAATTGCTGTACATGCATAGCGTACGAATGAATTTCATTTATATTAATATGTAATCACTGTAAGATAATTATCACATCATTACCGCCTAATATTCCAGTAGGATAATAAGAAATTATGCTATATTTGGGATAATATCATCGTTAACATATTAATAGAGCCACTTGATCAAACGAATTATGTTCTTCATTGGAAAACATTGGCTTTTTCTTATTATGCATATATTTCGAGGAAGAAATATATGTATGGATTGGCGCCATGCCTTCTTTTTTGAAACCCAAAAAAAATCATTTTTTATATAATCAAAGTAATATAAATTATATAATAATCGGGTGCAAGCAATTATATGAACATAATTATTAGATTGTATTGGTGATTATAATGATTGTTCTAGTTTTAAGGACAATTGCCTCTTTTTCATAGGAAATTTAATTTTATCATAGACGGTTTTAGCATTCGTTAAAAGATTTTTTTTTTTTTGCTATTAAAAAGGTAAGTTTTTAGATTTTCACAAAAATTGATGATTTAAGAAAAATAAAGTCACATAGAAGTTCACGTAGTACAGAGTGCTCTTAATAGGTAAATAAGTTTGAAAGCGCCCTCTTCACGGGAACAGAGTTCATAAAGGAGGAGATTTTGGGAAAAGTTCAATTAGATAATTGTTTACGAAATAATCAATTTTTTTATATACGGAAACAACGTTTAGCTGTCACGCAAAAAAAAACTAAAAGTATCATTATCTTGAAAATTGTTTCATAAGCATGAATATAGTTCTAAGCGTTTAATGTCATTTCAAATTATTGATGGAATTGGTTCTAAATCAACCTTTTCAAGATCCTTCTAATGTCTTGTCACTTTTTTTTTTTGGTCGGTCATGTATTGTCACTTGAGTGAGTCATTTTTTGTTTAAGTTTTATTTAAGTAACTAGTTCCTTTAACTTTAAAAGGAATTACTTGACAAATCAACGATTTCTTAATGCTATGGTATGCTTTTTCTTTTTCTTTTTTCCTTTTATATGCTTGAAAAAAGATATCTAAATAATTTACATAAACTATGAGCTCACAAAGATTCTAGCATAGCTATCATGTCAATTCAAAGATGATTTTAGATATCAATTGATAAGAAGAATAGATACTTCACTTGATCATAGCCATTAAGCACTAACTTTAACTTGTCAAGAAAAACTGTTTCTGGAAAAATGAATGTATATAGGGGTCCATTTATTTAAAGAAAAACTATTTATGGAAAAATGTTTCTCAACTTTGTCATGTATAGAAGAAAGAAAACTAATCGATTTACAGAAAATGTTTTCTATCAACTGAAAACAACAAGCTTAATTTGATAAAAAAATTTCATCTTCTATCAAAAAAGAAATTGCCTTCCTTAAATCACCAAACAAATAAAAATTAACCATTTTCCTCGAATTTTCCAGTGATTCATCCCAATTGACCCCTCATCTCTCCGGGTTCACAAATCTTCATTGAAGGACAACCACATGTGCATTCCAAATTGACCTAAAAAATCTCCAAATTTGAGAGGTTGCATCTTTGTCTGTCCATGGCGCAACATCGTCATGGCGGGAGTTGCGTCGGAGCCGCCGTTGAAGAAACATCGTCGACGTTGATGGGTGACAGAGTCATTGCCATATGGCCGACGGTGAGAAAAGGGACTAGTCAGTCGAATTCCAATGATGTTGTGAACCAGATGAAGGGCGTGAACAGATTTTTTTTTTTTGATGACCGAGGATCCGTCGGAGCATGCCCTTGTCGGCTTATGCCGATTTGGGGTCTCACGGGCCTCTGCGGTCTCAAGGGCGTCAACAGATTCATCAATATCTTCAGCAAAAATCGTAAGGCTGGCACAATAGCAAACCGGCGTTAGAAGTGGGAATCAAGGCTCGGTTTGGGCCATTTTTTCCCTTTCGATTTTGACCCATCAAATCAGACATTCACGGACAATGGCCCTTATATTTCGCGAGAAATACAGCACATGACATGACATGCACTTGAACTCGTTTGGTGAAAATTTATTGCATTATACACGTCGCCTTAATTATTTCACTTGGACTTCCTAATCTAAATTGTTGTCCAGAACACCAAATGAGAAGCAATACCAACTAATAAAAAAAATTAACCATGATATTCCGATTAATTATCATAATTAGTAGAAAATCATATAGTAAGGCAAGGCATGTGTGGGTGGATAGACACGCAAGAAGCTAGTTACCTATATCACTCAATGCAAAACAATCACATGGTTATTTCACAATAAAGTAACTTATGAAAATATCTACCAGAGAAACGCTCATAGCTATGTAGGATATTCCTATATGTTCATGGATCGCTGCTTATATATCTGGCATTGGCCATAATTCACAAGAACATGCTGTAGTCTTAAAGGAAGGGTTAAGGATTTATCTAGTATTCGTTATGTTTTGAATGATCAGATTCAATTGATACGGAGCCAAATTCCAAAAGACTCTACCAATAAAATTTTACCTCTAATTCGAGGCGTCCAAAATGCCTATACGAACTCAATTTATTATTTCGGGATAGAAATGTAGAACCAAAGAAAAGAAGTCTTGGGGATAATAAAATAGAGCCACTTTAAGGTTCCCTATGAAATGAAGCATGTAACAAAGTCACTACGAAAAAGTTCTAGGAGTTACTCCTCCAAATATCTTGAAACTTTTTATTTTACCTTAAATACAAAGAATTTACTAATATAGTCTAGCCTCTGCTCTTCTTTCTCTAGACCCCTTGTTTCACTCCAATAAAATCAGGTCACAAATGATTAAGTCTTGCCAGATTGATGGGCCTCTGAACTAATCTATATCGAGCTTCTTATTTTCAGTTTACAAAAAAATAGAAATAAAAATAAATAAACTTGGTCCTTCAGTTTATGCTATTGGTGAAAGCTGCAAGGAGGAAAATGCATGTGCTATAATGACCTAACATGATGGACCGCATTTCCTCTATAATGACCTAACATGATGGACCGCATTTTCTCATGCATGAATCGAGCACATTTTTCTCGAAATTAAAAGTCACAATAGAGATACCTCCAAGATATCTTGCCAAGAATCTCTAGGCATATCACATTCGACACTTAAAAGCTAATAACAAAGTAGAGGCACCTCGAAGAAATTTCAATGAGCACGCCATCTTTGTTCAGAAAAGTTCAACTCGAATACTCGAATTCATAGAGCAGCGTGGGTTGCTTTAACATCCCATCTCACGTGAGGTACGTGGAGATTGATGAATATAGTGTCCAAATTTTGTCATACTTGCTTTTCCCGGTGATTTGTGGGCGAATAGTGACTTTCCTCATGGTCATCATTGTCTCATCTCGACTTGACCAAAAGCGCATCTCAGTTTGATTTTTAATTTGTGGTAGTAATGCCGCATGCGTGTTCTTCTCCATTATTCTTTGGAGTCACCCAAGATTACATAGTCCCTGATTTTCATTGGCACATGTAAAACAAGATAAACCAGACAGTCTCTCTCTCTCTCTCTCGTGTGCAGATCATGGGGTCACTTAGAAGCATGATTCTCGTTTATTCGAGAAAAAGAGGAAACTGTCTGTGTCTCTCAACCAACACGAGAATTGCAAAGAAGAAAGGAAGAAAAAGCTTGTTATTGGGGGACTATAATTGATGATAGTGCCCTACCTTGTCACCATTCCATACTCCACCCCAAAAGAAAAGAGGTCCTTATCAAAATGACCAAACCCCACCACATGCACAAAAACTCCAAAACCCATACCTCACTGTCATTTCCACCTCTCAACTAGCCTAGTGTTCCAGCCCAACCCCCAAGGAAAGAGATCTCAATTTGTGAAATTTTCCCTTTTTCTTTCAAAAAGTTACCAAGGATAAAATCATCCATTAAATTCCTTTGACTTCTCAGTTCCCTAACCATTGTGTTGGCTAGCTTTGATCTTGTAAAAAGATTATAAAAACAAAAAGGAGTAAAGTTTCTTATGACCTAGTGACAAAGGGGCTCTCATACTTTTGGTCCAAGAAGTGATGGTTGTGGATTCGAATTTTACCATAAGAAACTCAGATCAACCATGCTAGTTATCCTTTAGGTGGCCGATTAATTATGATCACGCCTGTAGGTTACTGAAAAGAGAGAGAGAGAGAGAGAGAGAGAGAGAGAGAGAGATGCATAATAAGCGCTATTGAAGATGGAAAAAAAAATTCTACATCTTTATTGTTATTTAATCAAGTTAGCAGAAGCAATTCAGAAGCATCAAAATTGCCTTAATATAGCAATTCTTTACAAAGAGCAATCTGAAAAAGTCCATGTCCTCCATAATTAGCAGAAGATATGGTCATAATTCAAACCTAATAAGGATAATCCAGACAACAGTCTCCAAAAATCTTAATTTGATTGGACTTTGTTTTCAAGGGACAAGAAAGGTTTTGCGTTTTTCTTTGGATGACTAAGATTGTGGGGGTGAAAGTAAATAATAAAAATTAATAAACAGAAAAAGAAAAAGAAAGGTACAATGAAATTAGGAGGGCCATACTCCTCACTTGTCATATCCACTGACACTTCATTGGGTCCATATACATGGAAAAACACATTGTGGGCGTTTAATCAGAGACAGCACATGAAACCCCCACAAGCTGAATCATCATAAAGAAAAATCTTAGCCGACATAAAATTTCAACCAATTAACATAGCTATATCTGCAAAAACATAAAAATAAGTAACGTATCTATCCGAAGGGCCAAAGAAAAAGTCTCTTTTAGCTGTAACAGTGGCCTGATCTGGCACAAGCTAACTGCATTTTCCTCAGAAACCATGGTTCTTGAACTTCTTTCTGATACGTGATAATGACCTCAGAATTCTACCCACAACAGTGCAGAGAATGCACATAACGGGACCTAAATTTTAAGCTAGACTTTAAAATGAATAGACAATCGTCCTAAGTCGTGCATTGGGACAAGTTTAGCGTCGGCATAAGTTCAGCACTGAGAATGAGCTATTTTGGTAAAACTTTGATCTAATTTGCCGCCGAGAATGAGCTATTGTGGTAAAACTTTGATGTAACTTGCCTACAGGGTCCTGTTCTTATGTCATTTCATTTTCATAGCACGAAAGACCATGTCGAGAAATTGTCAGACTCACTCTGCTCAACACAAATAATCACAAATTCACAGTGGAAGAACAGAGTGAAGCTCTAAGTGCACATTCTTTGAAACGACAGATGAGAGAATCACTTTACCCTAGTAGTCACTTTCAGAGAGATACAGTTCCGATCTGTCCATGCCATACCCAGAGACACAGAAAGGTAAGCCAGATACAGAGAAAGTTCTGTGGTCTCCATTTCCTTCGACTGCAAGATAATGTCAAACAAGCACTACAGATACTTCTACTACATGAAAAGACCATCGATGAATAAGCAAGTAGAACGTCTACAATACCCAACATACCACGTGTCGCAACCACTAATTTCCTAGTAGCAACATGGCGTATATCACAATTCGGGAAACATGGGAGAGAAGCAAATATCATTACAGTGCTAAATTCTGCATGAGTGTTACAATCTAAGGTAAGAACTAAGCGAGTCGTTCCAACCACAGATGGCTTGGACAACACTGAATATTACAGCAAGAAATTGCATCTTAACTGGTCATAGAGTTCCATAATCAAGAGACCCCACAGATGGTATTCCGGAGTTCATGGTTCTAGAATCCTGTCGGTTTGTGAATTCATCGCAACCACCGTTCGAGTGCCTTTGAACAGGGATGGAATTCAGAAGCTCCAGATCTTGTTTGCCCATTTGCTGGACTTCTTGAGGTGAGAGTATCTTGATGCACCACACACTGTTCACAAACTCCCTGCAGCAAGAATCAATTCAATTATAAGTTCAAGATACAAGCCTTGTGTAGCATAAAATCAAGAAAAGCCCAAAAATTGGAATTCATCTAAACAAGAAGTCCATTGGATAATCATTTACGGAATAACTTCAGGACCAGTTGCGGAACTGTCTAAAGATTATCTTGATAGCTACAAGAGGTAAATCAGCATTCAAGACCCTTAAGCTGCTAGAGATACGCATATATGTTACAAGCGCTCGGATATTTCGCATGATCCTACATCTTAGGAAGGCAACATGTAAACAAAGAAAGGGTATAACCCTACACACCCGATCAAATATATACATGCATGCGCATACTAGTGCACCAGAAGGAACCAGGCAGAACATAGGGATAAGTAAATAAAACTTGAAATTCATTGTAAGGAAAAAAATGAAACTTTGAATTTGATAAGAATAGAGAGGACGTGAACTCACGGCCAAGGGCCATCACCAAGGAGAAGATTATCATTCTCCCTATCTACGAATACAAGCTGCCAGCCTGATCTCACAGGGTCCTCCAACTGGCCTTCAAGGCTAAACATGCGAGCAAGCTCACTCCGCAGCTCGTTGTAGCTGCTGAATTTTGTGATGTCTAGTGACCTGCCGAAGGACCCTGACTTGTAAACCTGTCAAGTAGATCAAACACCATATTCAAAATCAGCAAGTCATCATAACAGAATACAGAACCATAACAAACAAAAGTTTAGTACATATATGCATCCTTGCGATCAATGTTTTAGAAGATAAGCTGCGGGAGGTCAGTTACCTTAACAAAGGTTCTGGTTGGTACGTTTACTTGATTCAGATTTTCTGGTGACTGCAGAAAACCTGAATCATCAATGCCACCGGGAGGGGCCACTGATGGATTAGGTGCAAAGTCTGCACCACTGTTGCTGATATAGTTAGAAGGAAAGGGCATGGATGCTGAGTCACTTTCGCTACCAACAGCCCTTAGGCTCGAGATCCCATTTTGCATCAGAAGAGAAGAGGGTTCTAAATTAACTCCAAATAAAAGATGGCTTTGCACATCAGTGACTTCTTGGTCCAAACATTCCCTGCCAGGAAAAGGTGGCAATGAGACAGAACTTGGAGAAAGATTATTCTGGGGCGGACCCAGCTGATCCATCTGAGGCAAAACACGTTGGGAAGGCCCTGAAGGAACGAGAGATTCGATTGCAGCTCGCTTTGACGGCCACGAAGAAGGGGACACTGAGGAATTGGTCCTGGGCAAGTTGAGGTGATGGGTTGACCCATCTTGAGTAAAAGAGCCCAAGAGTGTCTGCAGGGGAGAGACGACGGGGCTAGTGACAGGATTGCCAGTTGAATCAGAAAAGCTCAGTTGCTGGCAAAGGGAAGGCATGGTTTGCAATGATGCAGTGTGAGACTGAGACACCAAAGCAAACTGAGACGGGGAAGAAGCACTTGGAATCTGCTCCTGGTTGACCAGCTGCTGCCGCAGCTGCTCTTGCTGTGGCTGCTGTTGATTAGTAAATGAGTTCTGATGCTGCAACTGTCGCTGAAGAAGGTGAGACTGCACTTGATCTTGAGAAACTGAATGATGTGGGCTCTCTCGACTCCCTTGGAGAAGAGACTGTTGAGGCTGAGTTGAGATCAACATTTGGGATGGCATCAGAGAAGCAGAAGCGCTTGTTATGTTCTGCACATGCTGCACAGGCATAAGGGATGTGGTAGCCAGCTTGGAGTGATCCACGGCTCTCATTTCCTGTAGAGCTGCAGCAGCCATAGCTTGGTACATGTCCGGTTGCAATCCGAGCATGGACGCATCCAGCCTTGGTTGCAACCATGGTGTCAACCCCATTCCCTGGAAATTTAGGGACTGCATTCCTCGGTCTCCATCTCGAAGCCACATTGATGGAGAAGCTATTCCCATATCATCATCCCTAAGGCCTTTGATCAACAGAAGAAACCAATCAGAACACCAGCAGAAGAAAGAGAAGGCTCCATGGATTTTCTCGTGATTATATAGTAATGTTAACTGTGCAAGTATATTCAAAACCTACACAAACCCTGTCAGAATAACTTAACTTACTACTCATACGATAGTTTCATCTCAATAACTCTCACATAGCTCCATTTAATGTATGGCAAAAATTTTAACTGAGTAAAAAAGTAAAACAAATATGAAAGTGTTAAGCCATAATAAATAACTTTTTATGAATAGGTGACCTTCATATAAATCCTTTAACAGGCGTTACAGTAGTATCTCCGTGAGAGATGAAACATCACTTGCAGTAAATATTTTGTGAAAAGGAGAAACATGAAGTTGATCTGACATTCAGAGCCACACCTTACAGTGGCAAATTTATTGTAGAGGAAAACCAATTCATATTTGCATAGGCTCAACACTGATGCTGGGTATAACATACCATAAGAGGGTAGGCCAGGTGGCCAGGGGCGTTTGAGCCTTAGGGGAAAGGGAGACGGGTACATTGGAAAAGTTGTAAGTGGTTCAATCTCCCACAGTGACACTCTTGGCTGTCTCTCCCCGGCCGTGGACTCATCCCATCCGACCTGCATCCATATGTCAATTGCTAAAAAGTCAAACAAAAGGGTCCACTTATAACCTACTAAACTACCTATCCAGTAAACTGGTGGAAGCATACCTTCACTGAACGCCAATGTGAATTCGGCCACCGAACAGGATCCAAGTCACATATGCCTGTAATAGTTCCCATATAGCTGTACATCCAAAAAAAAAAAAAATTATTCAGTGTACGTTAAGACTCCTCCAAGGGCATTTCTTGGCCACAATACTGTAGGGTGGAACTAAAGCAAAACTGTGAAAAGAATGCAAGTCGAAACTGTTTTGACGAAGAAATCAATAACATGAAGGAAACTATGGTCCTTTCTCCCTTCACGAAACATATTGTAGCTAAAATGTGATAGAATATTTATCTAGCAGCTTAAGCTTTAGAACAACTAGTAGTGGTCCCACAAAATCTCACATGATATCGGAACAGGAGGTCCTGAGTCCAAATCTCTCCAAGCCCCTATTTGTCTCCTCAATTAAATATTTCCAACCTTAGCGCTGGGCAAAAAAGGCCAGACTAAGCATGAGGGGAAATGATAAAATATTTAAATATTAAAGTGCCTTCATTTAACAGCTTAAGCTTTTAGAATAGTTGGCAATGGTCCTACAAAATCTCACAAAATGTTCCTTGACATGAAGTTATTATCACAAGGGAAAAAAAAAAAATCCAATGGTACACAAATGAGAATTATTCTAAGCCAAATAAACAGTCTAAACTTACAGCAACTATAATGGACCATGGCTGAAAAGCCTGAAACTTACCGCCTGACGCTAGATTCTTCTGTTTCGAAAAGCATCCTAAAGCGCATGCCAACAGAAACACGTGTATGATAAACTGCTTTGATGTATTTGGCCAGGGATATGACAAACTCAGATGGGCTAGCCCTGTGGCAAAATGTCGTGAGCTTTAGAAGGATATAAGAATATCACACCTTCCTCAAAAGACCAAGTTGTACTTGTACCTTGGGTTATAAAATATGGTGAAGCGGCTTATTGTTGCAGCTGCGTGGGCTGCAGCTGCAAGAAGGCCCAAGTGCATGCTGTCACATGATAAAACTGATGATGGCATCACAGTTTGAGGTCGATTAGCACGTCTAACCCCAAGAAGTAATTGGTTCTTCTCATTCCTGACGAAACAAATCAAACCAATGTATTAGGGCAAACTCTAAGTATGTGCACCAGAGAAATCCATATTCTTGTTGCAAAGGTATCGACTCAATTGATTATGAGGAACAATAGGTAAAACACCCACACCCACAATGCTACGACTCATTCAGAAAGCATCAGCTGAGAAGGCAAATGACATGCCAGTTGAGGGCTCCTTTCAACAATAGATTTTCTGTGTCTATAATTCCGATAGTGTTCAGGGTAGGAGATTCCTAAAAGTACAGTCTCAGCATGCAGAGAGGTCTTGAGATGGGATGTAAGATAATATAGTAGTTAAAAGAAAATCATGGTAATGAGGCAAACTACAACCTTGTTACACTACCTACCATATAAAGAGCACTGAATCACCAGCAACAAGCCTTTTTGCACTAACAAACACACTCCATCCTGTTGTAAGAAGATGCCTCTTTGGCTGACCTGCTCATACAAGAGGCAGAGGTTGGTGAGAAGCACATAAGTAACAATACTGAACTAGTCTTGTTGCACAATGATGACAATCCAGAACAATGACAGAAAAACAGTCAGAAAAGTCCAGATTCATCTCCTCACATTTTTTGACAAGGCAAACGAAGTAGAGATGTAAACCAGAAGAAATATTAAAATGACATAGGAAGAGAGTACAATCTGATGATGTCTCGTCAGACAAGTATCAGATAGAGAAATCTAGAAGGTAGAGAACTGCTATGTCATCTTTTGCACATTTTTAGCGTATGCCATTTGTCTACTAGGTTGGGAAGCAGAGGTTAGGTGAGACTCCCGTTTAGTAACGTAACGAGGCTCGAAGATGAGAAGATTAAGGCTAACATATGGGCGAACAAACAGAACAATCAATCATTGTTAACCAAGGTGGAATTTTCATTATGCAATTTTCTCATCAGCCTCACTAGCTGTGGTTTTTTTCTTGTAATAAGGAACCTTATTCTTCACCGTTAATAAATCATTAAAATGCATATACTTAGCGATCAGCGAGAATTATATTACAGGTTAACTTCAAGTAGGGTAAGAATGCGGCTTCAAGCCTATAAGTACATCGCTCGAACACAGATGATGCATTTGTTTAAAAAAAATAAGTCACCATTTTTTGCTCGTATTCTTGCACCACAAATGAATTGTCAAGAACACTTACCGCGAAATATATGCCTAAATTTCCATTCATTGTCATGAAGATCCCTTGCCATTAATTCCTGGGCTGGAGGCTGTAGGGAGTAATCCTGTAAATTACACGCATTAGTCAGTGATGCATCATGGATTTAATCACTGATCTTCAGATGCCACGCGCACACACCCCGCAAGACACACAGACATGCGCAGAGAGAGAGAGAGAGACCAAAGGTGGGAACACTTTTTCAGCTGCCCGGCGGGGAACCGAGAAGCCACCATGTGTACTGGTATCGCTGGCAGTCAATGTTTTACAAAAGTAATTTGTGGGTTGCTTGCTGGGGGAGCCTAATTCTGCTGGAAGGTATGCTTCCTTTTGCTCTTGCTACAAAAGAAATATAATTCTAAGAAAAAACTGGGCATAGCCACAAAAGATGAATACATTAAATACTAAGGAAGTTATGTAGCGTACTGGACTAAGTGGTTGCAATGTCATTTGAGCATATACTTCATCCGTCTCAATATCTGCCTGAAGTTAACAAAAGCTTGAAACTTTAGGCAACGATTTCAGGAAGCATTAGACATGGAGAGAGAGAAAAGGTCTTACATGCATGGTCACGTTGTGAAGCTGGCAGATAAGTTGTGGAGGTAAGCTTGGGTAGTTAGGAATTTGAGCATCTACCTCTTGATTGGTTGATGCTGCAACCTGATTAATTATGAAGACGATGTTCACAATCAAGTTGGTGTAAATGCGGGAGTAGTATTTTACTGATCACTGGTCGTCCATGAAAAGATTTGAAAAAAAAAAAGGAATGATGCCAAGTGTCCAACATAAAAAGTTCAAGATGCAATTTTTCACCAGCTGGCTACCATGAAAGACACTTGCAAACAAGCCTGTTGGGTGGGTTTGTAAAATCTGATCATACATAAAACGCATAATAAATAACTTATCTAGTTCATGATCAGTACAGCAAAAGTAAAGATTAAGGTACAGAAATAGATTCTTGGTCTGTCAAATAGCAAGTTATTCTCATGTTTCTTCATAGAGCTAATATCCACGTCCCTTCCCTCAAGCCAATTGGGGCTCTTTGCGAAAGAAGATGAACCAATATGGCTACACAGCAATCTCGAACCGCAAGCTAATTAATACACCCTCCACAGTGAGCAGGCTTACTGATTTGTTTATTTACATACTTAACTTTTCTTCAGAAAGCAAAAGCTGACGTAGAGAATACATCACCCAATCCAAAATCAATTTGTTCAAGATCGTGCATCTAAATTCTCCTCTACTGACCTGCTCGCTATGACCCTGAGGGAAGTAGACAACTCTGCTTCCGATAGCAGGCAGAGAAACGAGAGGACCAGCACAAGCATGCCAAAGTTCAGAATTCAAAACTCTCTTTTCACCTGCAACATTTTGAAAGAGATAAATGCACACGTTAAGAGCTTAGAAAATCAAAAACAAGATAGGCTAGTGGTGAAACCGGCTGCACACACGATAACACGGGCACTTGGTACGGACATGGCGTGGAAGAGAGATTGATTTCTCTCTTTTTTTCCCCGATCGTGGCCTCTCAGAGGTAACAGCAAGAACCAAAATCGAGCATCCAAGAAATTAGAAAAAGCAAATTCAGCTGGACCAAGAAAAATGAACCCATCTGCTGGGGCATCTGAAAAAGCACTTCACTAAGGGAGAGAAAAGCAAAGACATGAAAAAAGTTACATCTTTTTGCTTACTAAGCAAGAATTTGGTTGAACAAGCCAGCCAACATCTTTATGGTCAAGCTTTTGGTCCTCAATACTTGTAAATCATTTTCGAAAAACTCCAGAGCAAGGGAAATTGTAGCCACAAATTTTCAAACATAATACAACAATTTATGCCAGTAGAAATCTGAAGACAAAATTATCAGTTGCATAGGTCACCCACACCAGAGAGATGAGAGAAATTCAAGCACAAAGTTACACCAAAAAACAAGAAACATACCTTCCTGGGTTTGAGGAGAAAAACCAGCAGAAGACAACCTCATTTTTTTAGGCAATCAGAACTGCAAAATCCAAATTTTAGCGGAACTCTGAAATCGAGCTCCTTTCAGAAAATATCAACCCCCACTAAAGGAGATCCAAAATTGCGAACCTTCTCTTATTTTCACTAGAATTCTCAGGATATAAGTACACAACCCTCTGCACTGGCCAAGAAAAGCCTTTTTCTTCTTTCCTTTTTACCACAGTTCTCCCTTCATAATATAACACCAGACTTTTGCATCCCCATCACCTTCTCTGACAAAACCCCCAAAATCAAATCCACATACTCCATCCTATTGAATTGCTTCAAACTACTCAAAGCTGGTCTAGCTCAAGACCTTTTTATAATGCTGAAACCACAGATAATGATCCATCCCAGAAACTTCAACCAAACCCAGTTCCGCTACAAAACACAACCCATTTCAGCCTCATTCGCTCTCAGTTAATTTCATCAAAACCATAGAAAACACCTACAAAATGTTCCCAAACTCGAGCAAGAAGCTTCATAACCCAAGTACTCAGAGAACAGAACCCGCCATCCTCAGCTGCTCAAGAAGCTTCTGATTCAACCGAGACTGAGGCCCAAAAGTTCCAAACCCAAGAAAGCACAACTCCCAGACGCAAAGGCAACAAAGAAACTGGATCCCAAGATTCAAGAAAGCAAGATTTTTTCCTCTCAAACAGAGAAACCCAGATGAGGGCTCGCGGAATTCAACGATTCAAGCACGAGGACGACGACGGAGACGATGAAAAACTCTTTAGCTCCAGTTCCTGTAAACACAGGGAAGAGAGAGGTGACTGCTGCAAGGGGAAGTATATATATTTACACACGCAGGGCATGTAAGGGTACACGTGAGGGGTTTTTGCTCAGGGAAAAGGATGGGGGATGGATATGAACATGGGGAGAGGAGGCTCGGTTTTTGTTTCCAGTAATGGAAAAGGAACAGCGAGGTGTCACTGATAATGGGGGTGAAGAAGAAGCACGAAGACTGTAGTTTGAAGTAGTACTGCTAGTGGCTGGTAGTTCTGCTACTTGCGCTTTTACCCCCCTCCTCTCTCTCTCTTTCCCCTTCTTCTCTTTCTTCTTTTTCTCACACACGAAAAACAGGAAGTCGATGGAGAGAGGAGAGAGAGAGAGAGGAGATCTGACAATGATTTCTCTCTCATGCACGCCCTCCTTCTCTCTCTAAGAAGACCGTTCGTTTTTTTCTTTTTTTGATTTTCTTCTTTTTGGGCTCTCCAAGGTACAAGAGACAGCAGGAAATGGCAGTCGACTGTTGATGGAGGGAGAGAGCTTCCCCCACCTTGTTCATCTTGGGACGGTTCAGTCGAGAAGCCTGAAATGCCCTCGGATGAAGTTGAATTTTACGGGCTTGGTTTTCTATTTTTTTATATTTGGGTTGTTTCTAATGTCAAACGTGAGGAATTCGACAGGCCAGACATTATTTTATAAATGATGTCGGAATGGTCTTTTGAGTGAAATATTCGTTACCGCTCCTAGTCTAGCAAGAATTATATTTACTTTTAAGTATAGGGAAAAAATAAGAATTTCAATAGTTAAGTCAATTCTTGCATAATAAAATGAGGGTAGTTTATACCGTTCATATATAATACTTAGACGATTTGTATTAGTGAAAAATCATGCATTTGGGTATGCGATCCGTCCCTAATTATGGGTGTATATGAGAAAGCAAAGCCAATGGATTGTTCACCACTTAGATTGACCATTGCCCTCGTGGTATTGGAATTATTTTCTTTCCTTCGAAAGAGCAAATGATTCATTGAACTCATCATTTTGAAATTGATAATCAAAAAACCGATTTTCACACGAAACATTTTTTTGTCTTGTTTTGAATGGCGAAATTTTTTCAATTGAAAAGAATCATTTCCTATGTTGTGATTTCATGTCATGTGTATATAGTAGTATTTAGTTAAATTAAATTAATTCTAAAATGTAATGCGTAACTTGTTAAAGTTTTAGAGTGTCACAATATAATCATTTATAAATTCTTTCAAAAATCAAATCATATCCAAGTGTTTAATCATTCTCTGCAGTAACATACAAGGATATATTAGTCTTCAAAAAACTTTTATCATAATAAAAAATTTTGATATTAGTTTTGAAATTGACAGAAGGACACAATAGCAACCGGTGAATTTCAAATATAATTCAAGGATTGAAAATAGAAAATAATATGGGAGAATACTCTTTCTACTCTTAATTCACAAATTAAATAAGACTCAAAAAATTATATATATATATAATCTCCCACCAACATTCAACCAAAATGGAAGAGAAAACGTGAAAAATGTTGTCTAACCCACGCCACCCAAAAAGCTTTCCCCACCCATTCACAGAAAATATATATATATAGAATATTATATGTTCTAATTGAGGTACAATATTATCCTAAAATTTTTCCTAATTGATATGAGTTTTATGATAGTGTTGTATTCCTTCACACAATAAAATTATCATGTGTGATCTCAAGTATTAAATTAAAAGTATGATAATTATCAGTCGTCAAATAACAAAACTCTTGACTCTTGGACAAAAGCAACTTAGGTCAACCGTCGGATTTGACATGGCAATCATATCTTGCCAAACTCCATTTGATCAATTTAGTTTGCCATCCAAAAGGACAACTTAATTAATTGGACACGCTATTCTTGATTAATCGATGCTGCCCTTTTTTTTTGTGATCTCACTATGTAATAGCTAGAGACCGTGATGCAAAAGTCGAACATTTAATATGAAAAGCATTGTGAAAACTACGGAAAATCATGCGAAAACTTTTCCTTCAATTACCTGCCTCTCGCAACTTTTAGCTTCAGATCATCAGAACATTTTTGCACATCAAACGACACCATCACGAGAAAGCCACGAGGTTGGAAAATCGTTCCTAAGAAAAAGAAAAAAAGTGGACAGTGACCTTTCCAATTTCCTCAAAATTAAGAAAAAAGCAGCCGGATAAGACTTAAATATTCGTGAAAATTGAAGTTAATTATTGGGATTGTCCCCCAATTATTACAGACGTCCATGCATGAAAAGTACTTGAGAGTTTTTGTAGGAACATCCTTTGGACTTTCAGACAAAATACAGGAGGGAACGCAATTTAATATATATCTATTATAGCAACGTTATTAAAAAAAAAAAGGAAAAATCGAAAGAACATCCTTCCAAGGGATGAGCTGACGCTTGTACAGGAGTAAAGTGACAGTTTCTGCTGGAGCTTTCAAGTTGCTTTTCTCCTTCATGCATGCCCCCATAATGTTGACCCAATTTGAGTTTGACCGTTCGATGTACAACCCGAGGCTGACACTGCACGGGCAAAGGGAAAGGGTGCATGGAATTGCCAAGCGTAGTGGGATTGATTGGACCGCGATTACCGTTGAAAATGCAATTAAGAATTGTGTTTGTTTGAAAAAATATTCATCGTAAAAACATATATTTTGCAGAATACCTCTTTTTTAGGTTCAATAATTCATTTACATAATTTTAGGCAAGTTTATTTTCTTTGATTGTAGATAATTTTTTATTGACTGATCATTTCTCAACAAACCAAACATATGAAGATCCAAAAAATTATCTCACTCAAACAAACGCACCCCTAAGATCGAATTTATGTCCAGATTAAATACTCCAACTCACTCTTGTGTTAGGTCTTTATACTGCACTCTACATGGAGGATGGCTCCAATGGAAGGGACAAAACAATGGATAGAGTTGAGAGTGAATCGCTAAGTCTACTGCGTTACGACGAACCTATGCATAAGATTTATATATACATATGGTTTCCCTCTACTTAAGTTTTTAGATTAAACTTTTTAACCTAATATCAGAGGTAGGTTCCGCCCCTAACCCCTGTTAGTCAAATTTCACGTGCCACTTCTAATTCGATTTGCACATGAAAAATATTTATCTCACATTGTTTGACATTGAGATTTATATGTTTTTTTATATGCAAGTGATCTCTCTTTACTTATTATTTTAAATTCTGAGGTTGGATTTTATAACAACAGCTCTTTAAGTGCATGCATAACAACAATTGAAGAGCTAATCAAATACAAAAGACCTCTTCAAGCGGCTGTTCTTTTTCAAATAACTTGGGAATCCCAACTTTCGGCTCGATTAATATCTTCGCTGGACAAAAATAGCCACGTCCAATTGCATCGCTTAAGTGGTGGACATTGCCTAGAGGCAGTGCTCCATTATTCAGTCTCTTAAGTATCATTTCAAGAGGTTCAGTGTCGAAAACTTAATTAATTGTACATCAAGTATATTTCTTAATGAATTCTAGTGTCTTCTTCCACCTTAACAAGAGAAGTTGTCTAAGTCGTTACCGTCTCAGCGGCAAATCAAAAGTTTATAACTCTTCAATAATGACGGGAGGAAAGAGTACCATGCATATAAAGTAATGTGCGATGATCATAATCTGCAAATACGTTAAAATTTGTTGGCTCTCATTTGAGATTGATGTAAATGAATGGTAGAGTTTTCAAATATGGAAGTCCCGGTATTTGCATTGCATTTATTTAATTTTTGAGATTGTTGATGCCGTATTTATTTATTATTTTTCTTAGTCGTGTTTGATTTTGCCAAGAAAAGCAATGTGGATCGAAGGCTAGAAGTGAATAGAGTCGGTGGCATCAGCTTTTTCTTTGGTGGAGCCTCCCACTTTGCTTTCGCAGACAGTGTTGAAAATACTGCAAAGTGACAACCATGGCGAAGTACCTCTCTCCCAAGGGCAAGGGAGACGCGAAGATCATCTTCCTGCGTTCACATCCAATACAACGTCAGAACAGTGATACCTCGACCTAATCGAATGAGAGAGAGATTTTCCAATCGTCCTTTCGTAAGATTCATCTTCGAAATGATCATTACCTTGAGTGATTATGTCTGGATGCTCCTTCTAAGGGTTTGACTCTCGTGCGATGGATAAAATCTCTCTCAAAATGAGTATGAGAGCCATGACTGCCACAATAGAGCGTGGTTGTGGTCAGGTTGAGCTCTCAGCCTATCAATAAAGAGCATGACATGGTCACCTGGGTGAGAGAGTTTAGAGTAAGTGCAGGCTCTTGGCAAATATTTAAAATGGCGAAGGAATAGAAATGAACCAAATCACATATCACATCAGGTTAAACTATTGTCAAGGCAATATTAGTCAACAAAAAGGACTTCGATGCTAAATGAGCGAGTTAATGACACCCCAAACCTCATATTAGATGATAGCAGCCTTTTTGACTTATTCGTAAGTAAGATTCACACGCAAATAAATAATCATTATCTTGAGTGATTACACCTTGATACTCCTTTTAGGGGCCTATCTCGTGTAAAATGTACTGATGTATTATATAAAATGTTCATATGGCGGCTCAATATGAATGAATATCTTAGTTAATTTCATTTAGGCCGCACACAACTTCCACCATTTTGTGGTCATGCTCTTAGTTTTAATTTTGACTTATACATTCTACGTTTAGGGTTTTAGAGTTGACTTTATATAATAATATCTCAAATCTTCAAACTTATATGACTATTATATTTTAGTCATGATCTGAAGCAATTTGAAATTTCATTCATGATAATTTCTTATTTTGATGAGAAAGGACAAAAGTAATAGGTAGGAGTGTGTAAATATACCAATATCTCATAGTGCAAAATCATTGGAAGAGTTGAAATCTGAACTCATCAATATTTTATTTAGATTTTAATTTTATCAAAAGATTTAAATCTCTTGACTTATGTAACTCCTTTTGAACTTTAATTATTCAATATGGGATTCTTTCTTTGGCCCACACTATGCATTTGCATCTTGCGTTAGAAAAAAATCTGTGGAACCTTTGTGGCTCGTACGTTCAAGATTCTGTCCAAGAAGATAAAAATCAAGAAAATCGGCCCATGATGAGTCAAGATGGTGGCAACCTAAGAATCGAGTGAAATTCACGGTATGGGAAATTGTCCAATCAATCTTGAATTTATTGTACGGATGTTAATTTACTCTTAAACTTTTCAATTTTATCAATTTAATTTTAAATATTTATATGAAATTCTAATATAGTCCTTCCGATCTGATTAGGTCGGAAGGAAACGTTATTTCTCAAATTCTAAGTTAAAGTTATTTCTAGTCCAAAAAGAAACAATATTAAAAATAAAGATGAGCAGAAAACACAAAAAGCTAAACCCTAATTTCTGCCCACCATTGCCCATCAGAGAATAATTCAACTGTGGTCATCCACTTCGCTCATCTACCTAAATTTATTTCTGGGGCCTACAAATCCAAGTGATCACTTTGCAAGATCTCCAAATTGTTCTTTTTATTTCTACGCTCCTCTCTCTCTCTCTCTCTCTTTCTCTCTCTCACACACACACATGTATTTAAATAGACACCCTTGGAGTATCTTATCGAAATTAAAAGTCTTTTAAGATATACTTAACTATAATATGCACAAAGACCATAGATAGTCAAGCCGGGCCCTTCTCGCCCTGGATTTAAGAAAGTGGTCCTCTTTGGCTGCGTGTTATCATAGATATAGTATTATAGTGCACATTATTAATCATCGGTCCATTCCGATCAAACTGAAAACACCCTAACTTATTAGGTTACTTATGCCCTATTTATAGTTGGGCCCTCTTCTTGCTCGTCAACGCTAACCTTCGATTGCAAGTAGCATGGCCCCCCTTCTTTCTCAAACTCAACTTTCTCGCTCATTAATATAGCTCAAAAACCCCTACTTATTAAGATATTTGAAGAAAAGAAAGTGCGAGTCTGGAACCCAAACTACACAAGGCGCTAATCTCGACCTCGCTTGGTGGTGCTGGAAAAATCTCAATCATTGAATAGCCACGATGTACGACATGCTGTTGCACCTTAAAAAGTTGCATCATATGGCACATCTTTAGCAATTATTATAAATTCCCCATTCTCTAGATAAAGAAAGAATATTTAAAGAGAAACTTCAAAGAATCGTCATCTTTTATACCATAATCACTTTACATTATCATTAGCACTCTAAATATTTGCTATTAGATTCAAAATTACATCTGATATGAGAAAAACCCCCCCAAACCCTAACTTGTTACTCAACCGATGCCATTGTCCGCCGCCACTGCTGCGATAATAAGTCATCATCATCGGAGCCTCTCCCTCCATTCCTCTGTCTAGGACAACCTTGTGTCAAGGCTGTCGTGATTATCAACCACTTTAGATCGAGGTCGTCATGGTGTCAATGATATAAACCTAGGTCGTCAATAACACGTGATGACCTCACCCCGATATCTCAACAATGTCGGCAACCTCGATTTGTGGTCGCCATTGAGCATGAACAGGTCATGTTGCTTGTCCGGGAGAGGGGGGTCGACCTAAAGAGAGGCAAGGGGGTTGCGGGCAGTGATGCCACAGCGGTAGGAGGTGGTGGGGCAGTGGCCAACCAACTGGTGGTCGATGGAGAGAGGTTAGGGTTTGTATTTGTAGGATTGAGAGTTAAGATTTGTGGTTGGTGATTGAGGGTTGGGGCGGATTTGGAGATTTTATCCGGAGGGAGAGCAATTGGATCTTTCGAGCAATGCATTTTTCACTAAGATGCAAAGTGGAAGATTTAGAAATAGAGGATAAAAAATGGAACGCGGTTGAAAGTAGAGAATGGTTTTCAGTATTATTTTCCCTTGCTTTAAATTTTAAAATACTTTTTTTCTTTTTTTTTTGTCGGTTTTCACTACTTTAATGACTTAAAAGATGCCAATAGTTATATAATAATAAAGTTTGAGTTACTCAATGTTAGATGAAGTCAAATTTTGAACGCTAGAAGTGTAGTTGGATTTTATTTACTTTTTCTAAGTATTGCATTTTAGACATCGTTCTGCGTTTACATTTTTATTTTTACTCAACTTGAACACTTGAAATTTTTCACAATATAAAGATGTTGACATGCAAATAAATTCTTTTAAAATTCTTTCATAATAAATGATATTTTATTTTTAGATGAAAAAGTCAAAAAAGTATATCCAATTAAAAACAAACGCATCCTCATAAAAATTTAAAAATAAAAGTCATTTAAATCTAAATAAATAACGAAATCTCACTTTTTCATAAGATAACAATTCTTTTCTCCCTAGTCGCCACAACAAAAATCACATTCAAATAATAGAAATCTGCATTGGGCACGTTGCCTAATGGCAAGTGAATTAAGTGAGATGATGACGTTTAGTTTCAAATGTAGGATTTGAGTCCTATACTCTATAAAGAGATAAAATAAAAAATTTTGGGAGAAATGATAGTTAGAGAACAGGAGATGATAAAAAATAATAGAAATGTGCTTCATATCACTACAAACCAAACAATTGGAGAAAATTTCTGAAAAATTAGAGGATCTTTGACTATGATAGCTTTTGATAATAAGATTGTCCTTTATGCCAGAGTCATGATTGGTGATTAGTGATGGTTTCCGTTTCTTCTTGTTGGTGGGGGGAATAAAATTGGCTATTTCCAATTCAAAACTCAGCACCATGTTACGTCTCTCTCAGGTTCCCAGTAAACAATTTCCCATTAGTTTAGTAAGAGTATCTTGGAAGTGTCAAACGATGCCCTTTTCTAAATCTTGACCCACTTGGTAGCCCACCGAAGAAAAAAAAGAAGAAGAAGAAGAAGGAGAAGAGAAAAACCTTCACCCACTTAAAAAAATAATATAGCTTCAAGAGGAAATGGACGAATAGATTGATCTAAACAAGAAAATCTGATAATCTATGGGAAGTGGAGGAGCAAAATCCAGCATAACAGGGTCAAATGGAGACTGTTTTATATGACTTTTTGGCACATAACCCACAAGATGATATAGGAATGATTATAGTGGCTGATGAGGAAACAGCACTTTTAGAGCAGAACTTGGTGCTGATGGTTTCTTGTGGTCGTGTTGGATCAGACTCTCTCTCTTTGTGTCGCCCAAAACATGGTCAATGAAACATCGAAGGTTGCTGGCTTGTTGGCTTGTTTTGCTCCCTCCTAGAGAGCCTGCCAAAAAGAGCACAAGAAATTCGAAACATCAGGTCAAATGTCTTCCTATATATGTACGTGTCTCTCATCATTTCATTCTCTCTCTCTCTCTCTCCCTGCTCGGATGGGGTTTGATTAAGAAGGAAAAAGGGGTCGCTAATGACCCATTCTTGTTTTAATTAATGCACATCGATGGTTTCGCTTTCGTCCTTTTCTTTGTCCAATTGGTGTTTTCGCTTTCTTGGCCCTTACTACACACACACACTCAAAAACATCATTAACAAATGGGCTCCACCCTAATCATCTTATGTCTCTATATTTGTGTCGCTTCGTTAAGATTGTCTATATTAGATGTGGGATTAGTGGTATGAAAAAAAGAGGATCAATGTGCAAGAACTCAAGTGTACCTTTCAATGAATTGAAAGTTTATCACTTGTTTTTGACAAATACATCGTCCGATAGTTAAATCTATTAGAAAGACGCTTGTTTTGGCGCGTGATTCTCCAACGCAACTTATCTTTTTAGGGCTGACGTGACAAACTTAACGACAATTTATCAAAATAGTTATCCAAGACTGCTAGATCGAGCTTAATGCGTAGCATATAGTTCAAGGGCGGTTTGTTCCCTCTTCGACATTCCTATGACTTTTTTGCCTCCCCCTTTCCAAGATGAAAACTATTTTCATATCCTAGATACCCTCGAAGATTTTCAAATTCAACTGTTACAACTCTCCTTCTCTAGTTTGATAGTTTCATGTTTAGAGAAAGTCATGCCCCATATATATTAGACAAGTAAAGTCATGCACCTTGCTCACTTACACAATTCATCGAACTTTGTCCTAATTAACCTTTTTTTTAATTGCACTCTAATTTAAGGGTGCATAATATATTTTTTCTCCTTTGGATGCCTTCCTTTGTTGGTTCTCCTTCAGATGTAGATTTCCTTTTTCCCTTTTTTTTTTCCAAAGGTTATCCAATCTATTAAACAACGAATTATCTCATTGAAATTTAGCCTAATGGCATTGCACGCAAAAAAGTCAATGTTTCTCCCTATGCTTTTGAGTAAATATATGCTTGTAGTTTTATTTATTATATTTTTTTCTTTTCCACATAACATGATTCGAATAGCATAGGCAAATTAATTCGTATAAATAACTATAATTATGAATGCTTTCCCATTACCAGAGAATATCTTGTATGCATCACATGACGCTTTTCTTACCAGAGTCAAGTATACAATAGAGATTAAAAAAAAAATAGAAATAATTAAATTAAGCTCAACAAAAAAAATTGACAAAATCACGAGCACGTCTTAACAACAATCCCTTAAATATTAGTAATGATAAAAAGGTACGTATAGAGAGAGAAAATGAATCAAAAAAGAAAAAAGAAAACTAAGACACAAATGACGCCAAGGTCATTTTTTTATTTGGCAATTGATGATCCTCATTGTGCAAACAAAAAATACACAAAATTGGATTCAATGTGGTTATCGTCACTCGTACTATTAAAAATTATGACGATTTTGTCTAGAGTTAGATGGACTCGTTAAAGGATTAGATCAATACTTATTTATGGTTGAAAATAGCAATCAGCGATGGCCGTTTTGTTAGATCTATTGATAACTTCTTCACTGACTATCAACTAAAATCAGCAAAATTCTATCCGAGTGATCTTATCCACTTTTGATTTGAGGATATTAATTACTCATTCTCTCACTTAACATCAAACCCAAAGTAAATTAGACCCAATCCTATGGAGCACTTGTTTTTTTACATCGAAAATGCATGCTATAATTAATGATGAAACAATTATTAGGGGCCGCGCAGTTGGTCGAAGGCGTCAACAACAAGAGATTTACACATTGGGGACCGGAGATCACCGATTCAAATTTCGCAAATTACGTGCAAACTGTTTTTGACCATGACCGCCTACATAAGTCAAAAACAGTTTAATTCCCTAAAAAAATTCTCAATTTTAGGTTTAATTCCAATTTATCCTGAATTGTTTTTAAAAAATTATTAACTTTAAATCTAGTCTCATAACATCGCCCTTAGTTTCTTCAAGATTATCAATGTTAGGAGGCTATTGTTGTTCCATAAGAAGACAAGAGTGTTCATGAAGACGCGAGTTCTAATAATAGACCTTTGACTGACGTTGATGTTGATAATTTTGAATAAACTATGGGTGATTTTTGGACATTAGGCAAATTTGGAACTAGAGTGAAAATTTAGATTTTTTTTAACAACAAAGTTCGAGGTAGAATTGATATGGGACCTAAAGCTAAGAGGTTTTTCTTTTAAGAGAAATAGGCAAATTGAGTTCTGATCTATTCACAAAGATTGCAAGTTCTTTACTAAGGCCCTATTTAGTAATCGACCAATTCCTCACTATTTCTGTTATTTCTAATAATAAAAAAATAATAACAATCCATTTGGTTAATTTTTCAATTCTCATGAATAAATTAGTAGCCACGGAATAGATTTGAAAAATAAATAAGAAATAGAAAAATGATACCCGAAAACAATTTTCGAAACAAGCCATTTTCTTTATTTTTTTCTTTTCTTCTTCTTTCTCCTCTAGCCGGCCATTAGGCCTCGATGATATATCAGCCAGAGACAAGGCTCGATCTCACTCAAATCTAATGAGGTCAAGCCTCGCCCAGTCACGGCAAGGCCGACCTCGCCAGGGGCTGGCGAGGCTCTAGGTCACTGGCTCTCATCTTTGGCTGATCATCGGCAATCACCAAGGCTCGGAGATCAGCTAGAGGAGGAAGAAGAAGATAGGAAAAATCGTAAAAAAAATTAAAATAAATTCTACGTTAAAAAAATTGAAGTTGTATTCCAAATACATTCTTTTTTCAATTCTGATACTAAAAATTTTATGCAGTTAACAAACGCGTTCGAATATCCTGAAATTCATCTAGAGAACAGGATCGGAAAAAACAATTTCCGAGCAAAAATTACTCCCGATAACAAAACGATTACTAAACCCAAGAATCGAATCTCTTGCCGCAGCAGCTGCGTTATGAATTATAAAGAGGCAAAGTAGAGGTGAAGATTTAGATTTTAGATTTAGATTTAGATTTAGAGATTTAGAGGTATGTGGGGGCGGCGGGGCCGTGCCGACGGAATGGAAGGGGGACGCGGGGGGGGACGCGCACGCGCGTGGAGGGGATGGTGGTGGGGCGGGGGGACGAAATCTAGAGGGAGGAATCGGGGCGGGGCCCGCAAATCTAATCGGGTGAGCTGTTGCTTCTTTTGACGTCTATCACTTTTCCCACACATTACTCGTACGGTCCCTCTCTCTCTCTCTCTCTCTCTCTAACTCTCTCTCTATCTCTCTCTTCGAAGTAGTCAATCAACATCAGATAGAGAGAGAGTGAGAGAGAGGGGAAGAGTACGATAAATTTCATGAAAAAAAGAAATTTTTTATGGCGTTTAATTAAATTAAGTAAAAAATAAAAATAACACTTTTCGATAACAATTTTAGAATAAAGAGGAATTTCAATAAGTCACTTGCTTTCAGGTTGGAGATTTTCAGACTTGCATAAAATACGTGAGGACACTCCTCAACATTTACCTAAGAAAAAATCATTTTTTCTTCTTTTTACTTTTCTCTGGAACAAAACGTAAGAAATCTTGGATTCGGTTTGTGACGTAAAAATTGATATCTATGAATCAATAATTTTGTATTTTAACAAGTTCTAGGGGTTTTACGATAAATAGAAGTTAAATCGTCCGTCATGGGTTCGATGAAGAAAACGAAAGCCGCTCTGGAGTTTCGAATGCACACTAAATAATTCAACAAAAAAGAATTGTAGTTTTAATTGCATCGATTGAAAATATTTTATCTGGTGACCTATTAGATTTATTATGTAACATTTCTATATCTTGAATTTTATCATTTCAAATTGTCATGAAAATTATGAAAAATAGGTACATTAATCGATTGTTCTTCATTTTGAGATTCGATTCCATTCCGTTTCGTTTCAATTCAATTCAATTATCCTCTAATAACATCAAGTAAAGAGATGCAAGCCCAATTCCATTTTTCTGAAATCAAATGATCACTCAAAATCAAACCATTTTATCTATTATTATTTTACAAGCTTTTTCCATTTTACTCTAGGGTTAATTTCTTAAAAAACTTGAAATTGATGTACATGTGATAAATTTATAAAAAATTAATTTTTTAATCTAAAAAATATTAAACTGATATTTATGCAACAAATTTACTCTTTATTAATTTCTGTTAAAGTGTATTAATATCATAAAAATAAAAAACTTAACAAATAGTGAGTAAAACCCTAAATTGTTATTCGTGCTTTTACAAAAAAAAAAAACCCTAAATTGTCATATAACTTAATAATTTGACAGTAAAATTTAACTAAAACTAATATATGGATAAATTTATCAAAAATATATCACTTTAGAGTTTTTTATGATATCAAAATAATTTTGAGTAAATTTATGTATGATTTCGAAGTTTTTGTGATATTAACTTTTTACTTTATTCATTAATATGGTAACCGAAAATAAAATTAAACTAAAATTACATATAAAGTGTATGTGTCAGTGAGGAACGTGACCTTATCTTCCACCCACCCCCACCATTGACCATCAATATCTGCGCTCATTTATTGCCGCTCCTTTTAAGGCAATAACAAAAATAAATTAATAATCATTTTTTTCCTTCTAATCACCCCCCATTTTAGTTTAGTTGCAAGTTGCCCTCATGAGCCCGCGTTTATCACGGAAATGCCACGCGGGCGGTGCGGAAATGGTGAAATTCCTCGAATTATTCAATAATATCTGCTGAGCCGACCGGAAATTATTGAGAATAGTTTAATCGAGGTGAGATGACGATGATAAATCTTGACCAGCTTTTTTGGATATTCTCTCTCTCTCTCTCTGTGCCTACTCCTCCCCCATGCTTGATGCCCTCAAGAGCTTTGCTTTTTCTCTTCTTTTTTATCCCCCTTTTGTTTTCGACGAAATTAAGGTTGCAGTAGAGAGAGAGAGAGTGAGAGAGAGAATAATAATTAATTAATATTATAGTCATGTGTAGATAGTCCCAGTATTATTATTATTATTGATTTTGAATTTCGGTTTCTCTCTCTCTCTCTCTCTCTCGTTTAACCTCTTTTGCTGTCTTGTGAGTGAATTTCCATCAGCATTTTGTCTTAAGAAAAGATCGAGCTTTTTGGTTTGTTGGGGGCTGAAATGATGGCATTCACCCTCTTTTTTAAAATATGAAATTAATCTCATTTGAAATGATAATAACATTCTCTTCTTCCCTTTGAGTCCCGAATTCAGTTCAGAAACTAAACAAAACTCACTTAAGTCGAGGTTAATTCCTAAGTGAACTTCCTTGACTAAAAATCCAAAGACTGACCCGATTCATTTTAAACCCTTGATTTCTGCCTCGGTCTAGTGAGGAATTGCACTAATTAAATTGCCTCCCAAATAGAACCGGTCAGAATCGGTCGTTACTTAAAAAACAACCACTTCATCATATCTTATACTTCCTTCGTCGTTGCAATATAATCCAGCACATTCTCATGGATATGTTCCATCTAACATTTTAATAAAATGCCCATATCGATTACAAACACTTTCATGAAAAAAGAGAGAAAGAAAGGAAAAAAAAAAAAGAGTGGTCTTCCATGAAATTGGATGCTAGGTGACAAAGTCCATGCATGATCACTTGACTCATATGGACTCACTTTTGCATTGGCCCGCATAGGCTTTGGTTGGAGAGCCTCTCCCAAAAGGGGGCTATCCATAGATTTGAGACATTCAAGCGAATCGAAGAGAAAGGGACGTCTTACCTTAGGGGGGCATTTCTCATCCGATGCATGTCAGTCTCCTCCCAATTTCTAATGTAACGTCATGACCAAAATTCGATAGGGTCCCAAAAACCCTAGCCAAGCCAAAGGACGCAACCCCGTACCATTGTAACTATTTGCTTGTGTGTGTTGTACTAAAAAAAAAAAAACTATTTGCTCGTGTGTGTCCATATCCATGTACCTGTATGTTTGCACATGTACGTTCTAGACATTTAGAAATGATGGTTGCATTCAAAATGCACAAGACATGATGAGGTTATAAACATATTTGCCATACAAAGGAAAGTGTAGATTCAACAAGAGGAAATTCTTTTTCGTTTCATGAATGCACTCGACTACTTACATCGCAAACCGTTTTTCTTGTGGGTCTCGCTTGTACCCTAGATGCGCGTCTCGTGATATAGATGGATGTGATGAATCCAATCAGGTAGATTCGAGTCTAAGTAAGAAAATCCCATTTGGCATATAGACAAAAAATTGTGGGGATGTGATGTGGATGGTACCTTGAGTTTCCTAGATGATAAGGATGTTGGATTTTTTTTTCTCCTT
This sequence comes from Eucalyptus guilfoylei, assembly GCA_016097605.1. NCBI lineage: Eukaryota > Viridiplantae > Streptophyta > Magnoliopsida > Myrtales > Myrtaceae > Eucalyptus > Eucalyptus guilfoylei. The sequence goes on along the minus strand of CM027863.1, from coordinate 3,663,341 downwards.
CGATCGTGGAAAATTAACAATATAGGATACTAACTAGTGTCATTTCTATAAGGCTAAAGATATATGTTAATGCATATACTGGCAAAGTAGCGCCTGCATTGCACATTTAAAAATAATAGCACTTTAAATTGCATTAAAAAATGATGCAATGACTGGAAATTCGAGTTATAGGAATTGGATTCAAATTATTGTTGTGCCAGAAGTATTCAACTTCAAATTAGAAAGTGTGATAGATTTAAAGTTTGAGAAATTCGGATTGTAATTATTTCAATTACTCTTAGGTTGTTTTTTTCATCTATTTATTAGTTTCGATAGGTAAAAAAATCTTCTGAACAATTTCTTAGGGTTTTTTTATGGCATTTTTTATATAGTTATAAAAAGATTTGAATTGAAACCATATTTCAATTTTGTTTTAGATATAACTAGTTTTCATGCATATGCTATGCGCTTGCACGATTATTTATTTATTTATTTTTACCACTACATGGATTTCTTTCTAGAAATCAAACATTGAATGACCGTTTTGGTTTTCTTTCAATAATAAAAACAAACCTTTATTGAAAATTTAGAAAAAGAAAATAAAAGGGGGATGAAATTGAGTATTGAACTGTAAGGGCACTGGAGGAATTCACCAAATGTAGCTTTTAGCGAAAAGTGAGTAGTTAACATTTTCCTTTTACCTCCTTATTCTTTTACCCAATTTTCCTTTTTTTTTTCTCTTTAATGCTACGTCACATTACAATATTAAAGTAATATCTAAGCTTGGGTCAAATGGGAAAAGTAAAAGTGAGACAAAAAACACTTCTGATTCAAATGTACAAATTTACTTATCCATACTCCAACGTCCCTAATGATTTATGTTATTTTTCCATGCATCTTTTACTATAATTATCCGAATTAGTTGGCAGATTAGTGTAAATCAATCTCAAGCCAAAACCACTCCCTTTTGATAACTTCATTCTTTTCTTTTCTGATGATCAAGATATAAAATAAGAGAAAATAAAGAAAAGAAGACAAGAAAAAAGGAAGGGGAGAAAGACATAATTGAGGGGTTGCATGGATGTGGGTGCCCATGTCCATAAATACCACATGCAGCTGCTCCAATCCGGCAAACGACGATCACGTTCTATGGTTGATTCTCTATCACCGAAGTGAATCCAAGAGTCTCGTTAACTCCTAGCTTATTTCCTTCCGAAAGAAGACAGGCCACGTTTGCTCGGTGGGAAGTTCTCTTCCTTTTTCTTTCCACACTTCAACGATTTTCTTCCCGGAGATTTTACCATAATTGAGTGAGGCACGGATTTGGATTCTAGTTGAAAGAGGAATGGCTCCTATCTCTCTAAGGTCATTTGCATTATGAAGAGAGAAGGGGGGAGGGAGGGAGGGGTGTCGCCGTCGGTATTGTAAGGATAGAGGGGCAACGCGGTTGGTATCGGACGTCTCAACTCGTACCTAGTGGAACTCCAACGACGAATTCGTCCTAGCAAGCAGTTACTGGTGGTCCTGCGCTTCCCCTGCTCGCACGTGATTAGGGTTTTTCAGTGACGGGGTCATTCAATAGGTGAGTGATGCATTGTTAGTGTCTTGAAGCGAACATTCTAGCTATAAATGAAGTAGATCACAACCCTGTCCAAACTCTTTCTCTTGTTCAAAAGAGGGAAAGAGGGTACAAAGGTTGCTTTCTATATATCGTCTCGGCAAATAAGTCACCTAACAAGCGCGCCTAGGTTGCCAACTTATTACAAAGGCAAGCATTTGGAGGTTATCAAGTTTGAGGTTGTCTAACTAAAGTCTAGTACATTTTTGCTTGGTATAAGTGAAATACAAATTATCTGTATTCATCAAAGTATTTCTTGTGAAAAGATATTTTTTTAAAAGGTAATTAATGAATTCTTGCCACAAAATGCACCCTTCAATTGTAGATTGTGAAATGATCCGTTAAAAACCTTATTTTATTCTTAAAAGGGACGATGACATCAGTGTTTTTTTTTTCTTTGAAATTTTGCTTATTGCTCAATATCCTCCTTCAACTTTTTTGTTTTTTTGTTTTTTTTTGGTCCAAATTCAACACTGCCCTTGAACTTTTGAAAGTTGATCCAATGGGTTATTGTACTAAAATCATTGACGAAATATGGAGGAACTATTCCATAAATTCATTGCTTATCATTGTTTTTTTTTTTTTTCAATTTCATCCCCATATTGTTCTTTTTTTTTCGTTCTTTTGATCCCGTCGTGTCAAATTTAGGTTTAATGCCAACACAAAATACTCATTAATTATGACACAAGTGGATTGCGTAACATGCAACGTAGGCTCTACATAGATGTTTTCATATTGCGAGTACTTTTAGATGTACCTAAACATAGGTCGTGTTAACATAAGGATTACTTTAAGTAGTCAAATCAAACCCAATATTGTATTGATTAACAAGTTCATGAGGAGGACATGATTAAGTTTAATATGCACAAATCAATATGCATAGTGTGTATGCCTTGTTAAGGGGTGCTACAGAAGATCACTAATAATATTCGACGATTCTTGTTGTACTAGCACATTAATATTATATAAGAGAAAAATAACCATTCCAAAAGTTTAAATCGCCAAGATATTTAGCGATTATCTTTTGACAATAAACACGAACTATTACTCATGGATAAATTTCGATCCTAACTTATTAAGGCCTTTGGAAAGGCACAAACTTAACACAATTTTAAGTTCAACTGTATATAAATTCACTTTGATGAAATCTTTTTAAAAAGAGAAAATGACACAAATAATCTTTAAACTTTGACTTAATGTGCCATATGATTCATGAACTTTTAATTTATTCAATTTAATATCTAAATTTAAATTTCTTCAACGCAGTCCATGAATTTTTGTTACATTTTTTCATATTAATTCATAAGCTATATCGTTCTATTAATTCAAGTTTAGGGTAATGATAAACTCGGATTAAATTGATTGTATTGAACAAATTGAATGTTTAGGGGTGATATTAAATATTTAAATAAATTTTATGAATCGTATAAAATAAATAAAAATTTATGGACGACGTTGCCTATTAAGTTAAAATTAAATGACCGTTTGTGTTATTATTTCTTTTAAAAGAGGTGAAAGGAGGCAAAAATCGATCGCAAAATGCAGGATAACGATTGTTAAAAAATCTTTTCATTTAATCTTTTGCCAATTTGGATTTTTTAAATATGAGGGTCACTTCATCACCATCAAGTTCCATATTTACGAGACTGCCGCTAGCTAGCCACTAGAGGGTTGATTGAAATAGACTTGTGGGGGGGGCTTAATTGAATTCCGTGATGTGTTTCGCCATCGTACCCCGACGATGGCGACCCCTTTTGAAATCCGCCAAAACCCTTTTCTTTCCCCTCTCCCTCCCATCAATCATTCCCCATCAAAAAGTCCCCACTTACCAAAGAACCCGTGGGACACACCTGTACCTGTTGAATACAATTTATAGAATATATATATATATATATATATATATATATATGTTCTGTATATAGATTCTTAGAATTGATGTGACGTAAGTGGCCAATTTACATGATTTTTGGAAAGTGAGGATACAAAATCAAATTTTACTTTTGAAATTTCAGATTTTTTACGATTTAATTATTGTCATGTAGCGCGACCATTCTTGACAAGATAGATCTTTAGCATTAAAGATACCGGTGTCGAGATAGGGTGGGGGAGAACGATAATAAGTCGAGACATAACTAATTTCGACGGACTTTTATGAGTAGATGATTGAGATAAATTCCAAAAAATCCATTAATAAAGGACGAACCGTATGTTGAAGTTTCCCATCATGTGGTGCGATCATTCTTGATAAGATAGATCTTTAGTATTAAAAATACTGGTGTCAATATAGGATGAGGGGAATGATAATAAGTTAAGACATAACTAATTTTGACGGACTTTTATGAGTAGATGGTTGAGATAAATCCCGAAAAATCCATTAATAAATGACAAACCCCATGTTGAAGTTTCCCATCGTATGGCGCGATCATTCTTGATAAGATAGATCTTTAGTATTAAAGATACTGGTGTTGAGATAAGGTGGGGGGGAACGATAATAAGTCGAGACATAACTAATTTTGACGGACTTTTATGAGTAGATGGTTGAGATAAATCCCGAAAAATCCATTAATAAATGACGAACCCCATGTTGAAGTTTCCCATCGTGTGGCGAGGGGAGGAGCAGAGTCATCAATAGGTAAAGAAGGACAAATAGAGAGGCTCAAAGACCGGAAGAAGGACACCCACTCGCCCTAAACAAATGAATAAGGTTGGAGAGGGCTTTCGCTCTCGACAGCGGGCCGCTAGGAATTCATTAGGAGAACAACATTGGTTCATGAACTGTCAATCCTGTCTTTGAAGATTCTCTGAGATGGTATTCGTTTCTATTCGAGAATTCTTAGCGTTTGCACTCCGACGCTCTCTCTGACTAACTAATTATATTGTCCCTTCTGCATCGTTTGCTCTTCACCCTGATGCCATAAGCTCCGCACTTCAACTTAAGGGTGTTAGAGAATCTGGTCCTTAGCATATAAATTTCGTTATGGAGCAGCCTGGAAGACCACCTTTAGAGAAATTTACTGTGTCTTTTTACTCGGTAATGTAACACCTTTATATGGGGTATGTTTCAAGGATGTCGTAAACAATCTTCCCGAAAAGAAAAAAAAAATTCACAAGCTGCGTTTAAATTCCACATAAGAGTGTCCCTATAAATAGTAATTTGTAGTTTTTCTTTTTTCTTTTGGCTAACGATGTTCCATATATATATAGTCTCTTTTTTGGGAGAAATTCGTCAATCAAACAAAATGGCGTGTCTGCAATTCAAAAATCCTGGTAAGCCTTCTGATTATGTGAAAGTAATTTATGTTCTCCGGGCTTGTCCTGGAAGATGAAAATTGGTAAAAACTGCTCGTGCATGAGATTACTTGAGTTTACACGTCTCAAAAGAGGCCTCCGGAGCTGAAGAAGAACTCTAAAAAAGCCTTTGATGCAGAAGTTCTTCGATCCGAGCCGTGTCTCCACGTCCATGCATAAAATCACAGATTAAGTATCCGCGATCTTTCTTAATACGCATAAATAATTTTGCGAAAGTAATGCTTACTTTTCTCATCGGATTAATAGCTTTCTAAACGCGATGAGGTATAAAGCCAAGGACTCATAAAACCATCCATTCTTCATCGACCCGAAAGGAATCGTATCGACTCTAGGTCCATTACCCACAAGTTCACCATTCGAGTTGTATTTACCGATTGATCAGGAACTTCCCGATACGAGTTTCCATGGAAACTTAATACAGAACGCACTCAGTGTTTATGTCCCCGGTGCACGAGTTAAGAGGGACGTTTGGAGTTTGGATTGAGAAAGAGTGTACGACTCAAAATTGATGACCTATCTAAAGGACATCAAGAGAACATAGTAACGTTTGGAAACGATTACTTACCTAAAAAAGGAGGAACATTGTCAGGAAGACGATAGAGTTAGACACTGCAGTAGTTAGAAAGGTTTTGATATGTTGCTCGTGATGAATGAGACTGAAATTCCATAAGCAGGCACATGAGCATGTATTTACCACACAAACTGTCTCTAACTCTATTGGCGATAATTGGCCGACTCCAGAGCCGAATCACCGCAAGAATAGCAACGTCTACTCCAACTGGGCATTACCTATCATCAATCAGCAATAACAGTGATGCAGCCACGATGGAAAGTCTGCATACAAGTCAATACACATTTTAACATTTTATTCTTCTTGCAACCAAACTGGACCTATAGTGAATCAACCCGGGATTCAGACAAGATTGGCATCAGCAACAAAGCCTTTGCGCAATTAGGGCAAGAGAAAGCCATTAAGAGTTTAGTGCCCATAACTCAGTAATTACAAAGAATTTGGCACCAGTGCTGTTGGTCGGACCAATCTAGGTGAGGGGTGGGGCGGATACAAGAACCTCTCTTTTTCCTATACATCCTCATTGGCTGAGATTTAGGCCTTTTGTCCTTAATTCTTTCTCCCCTCAGGTAATTAAGGGTAAGCAGTGGATCCACAGAAATCCCCTCTCATTTTTCGCAATGAAATTGGCTTAAATGAGGAATTAGTGTTCCAGATTAGGAAGGTGAGATACTCTTTCAATTTCCTTGATAATTATCTCCTTCTCTTCTTCAAATTGCTCATCATCAGCACCTGAAAATTAAAAGGATGTGCAAGAAAGTCTTAAAATACAAAGACGAAAAAATCAGTTAAAAATGTTCCACTGCAAATCTAGTCCTGCATCCAGAATTCTCAGGATTACCTTTACCACCTGAGAGATTGTGAAGCAATGAAACCAGCTTTTCATGATTTTTTGACAAGATAACCTTAATTTCAGGTGGTTTGTTAGGATTTGCGACAAACACCTGCAGATATAATAGGATAAGTACAATTAGCAAGACACAGGCTATCTTTCCAAGCATTTGTATCTAAAAGCAGTATAACTAGGAAAACCTTGAAGATGTGGAAAGCAGTCATCTGAATGTTTTTGCTTGAGTCCTGGTTCAGCAAGGAAAAGAGACAGCAATTAATGAAGCCTCATAGCATGGAGAAAAATAGAAACATCCCCCATTCAGAAAATAGATATAATACACAAAAATCCAGTATATCAATGCTTTAGTGTCAATGGGTTCATCCATGACCATGACGACGCCCTGATTTTAGAAGTTACCCATGTTCAAACCTAGTAAATGAGATAACCTGACCAAAAAAACCAACTAATGTGCCCAGCATATTTTCAATCAGAATTCTCACAAAAGCAAAATCTACATATGTAGAGAGATTTACGAACTAAGTATAAGAAAAGGCAGGGAAGAAGAAATTGAACACCATGTAATGAGTAAATGTAAACACCAGTGTTAATGCACTACATTTCCAAGACTGTCATCTGTAGATGCATTCACCTATTCTAAATAATAATCTTGTCCTTTGAAAAAAAAAATAAAATCCTGCAATCCATGTCCAGATGTTGCATTTAAGTGCACAGAGAAAGGCAAGACAAGCAAATAGCCAAACATACAATACCTTCAACAGCGTCATCATGACTTTGAAGTAACGAACTTCTAAAATATACCGCTTCATTATTTGGGCATTAGGAGGCTCCAAGAGAAAGTCCGAAAGAAGCTTGAGTTAAAAAAATCCACGTATTATGTCAAGATAATTCAAAATCAAAATTGAGGTAAACGAAAAATTAGCAACTAACCTTCACAGATTGCCTTTTGGTGACATAATTAGCTGAAGTCAAAAGTTTCTCATATAGATTAAAGAACTGGAAACACCAACACTTGTCAGATACATGCTTTGAAAGTAACATGACTTAAACTACAAGTACTGATTGTCAAAACATCCTATCATCAGTGCCGACATGTAAAATGAAGTGTCAGAATTGAATAAATCTTACTACCAATGAAATTACTAAGTTGATTGTGTTAATTGAGATAACACACTACAAAAGTACTCGTTCAGTGCCAAAAGAAGGTGCAATATGCAAAACAATCAGATCAATATAGCAGAGAACACATGCAGCCAAGTGTAATGTTGTTGAAAAATAACCTTATTATAAAAGCAGGTGCCCAATTTAAGTGTTCAGAAACAAAATGAAACATGCAATGTTAGTTAGGAGGCAGCTAACCTCGTCATAGTGGATGTTCAGATACTCAGCAACCACATCTCCATGCTTCGTGAGCAGATCCTGTCATATCTTTCTTCAAGCCCGTTAAAAAACATAAGGGGACAATAGAAATTGCAAGCACTAAAAACTCATGGCTCTCACCTTAAAAGTAGTAAATGCATCAGATGCAACATCAAAATTAGGCAACTCTACAAATTTAAAGAACAATTCAAAGCTTGCTGACTCCAGAATGTACCTAGAAAACAAGAGCATAGAGTTTGTCACATGTTAGTAAAAAGAAGATAATACTAACAAGTTTATCCCAAGGTAACTGCTGCAAAATACATGGAAATTTCATATCTTGAATAGACGGAAGTCAAAAGACACTCCACAGAAAACTGGAACTGGTTACAGGTAAACAAGTGTTCCATTTCACCACTAACATAATTACATTTCAGATTCACATGATACCCCAGAGAAGAAGAAGATATAATCTCAAGCACCCAGCACCGACAAGCATCTGTCTACTCATTGCTTATAGAATACCAACATATCAATTGGTCATGGAAAGGATTATTATAGTGTTAACAATCATTGTTTTAAATTTGAGATACAAGAAGTTCTTTGATATATATACATCAGCACAACTCAAACTACATGCTCCCTGCATGGCCATACCTCCTTTATTTATTAAGGGATCAGTTAACTCTCATTCTGTATGTTTGAGCATGTGAGTGAGTGCATAATGTGCTGTATGCCTATGCTCTTCCAAACTCCTTCAACAAACATCAATGGAAGACAACAGAGAAATGTTTACTAACAATTAATAGTGAACTTAGAACTAAATACCTCAAGGCCTTACACTAAACTTCTCATTTCCCAAATAGCAATATCTTACTTTGCAAGTGTAGGAAACTTGACGCATTCCCTCAACATATTTCCACAGTTCAATGCAATATCCTTGTTATCGTAGCTGCAAGCAAGAGAAAGTAGCTATTAGCTGCGGGTGTAAATGAAAAACATAAATAACCAGCCAGGAATATCATCATGGTGTAGGTTCCTAAATGGCAAAAGCAGTCAAGAGTATTATCACTAGGTAGACAATCACAACATAATATGGTCAAGGCAGAATAGCTATCACCACTGAAAGAAATCTGACTGATGATCTTGTTTGCTTATATAATGTGTCCCTGCGCCCGCGGGGTTGAGGGGGGGGGGGGTGGCGGCATAGGTTTATAAGCTTGGAAATATTGACAAAAAAATTAGTTATTACAAAAGAAGAAATGTCTAGACAATTCTTACCTTACCACAAGAGAGTCTAGCAACTCGAAATGGTTCTCAACATATTCCACACAACAATATGTTGAACCAACCTTTTGTTTTAGCAATATGGCCCAACAATAGACCAAATCCTTTCTTGCCTGCGTAAACATGACGTCATTATTTCATTGAGGCAATTGAATAGTCTCTGATATTCAAGAGTCCAGAGCATCATAATAATCTACCTCCCATCCTAGGATATGCAAGTTGTGAATTATAAGGGCGATAACATCCTCTTTACATATTTCAAGTGCAAGCTGTGAAATTTGATCGACATTAGGCTCAACCTCTCCATCTCCAGAAATCATGCATCTCATAGTTGCAAAATTCTTTTCAACTTCTTCCAAAGCCTGCAGTTGAACATGGAGAGTGAACTTCTAGATTGATTGATCTTTGGGAAATGGGTAGACCACATTCTTAAATTCTAATCCTTAAGCTGGACCCACGATTAGCAAAAGACCATATTCTCCAAAATTAATGCATAGAAAAAAATAACTACCCCAAAACTCCAAATTGAAGCACAGCATGACCCCAACTGAGCTGCAAACAAGTCAAACTCAACTTGCGGACTACTCAAGCAAGAATTGGCTCTAATTGAGTCAGTCTCCAATATCAAATTCTATGTAAGTAATTCTTTAACGTGGGAGTTGGATATGAACACATCCAGGTGTCTGATCACCAAAACTGAAACTCTAGGACAATGTGACTTGCCCAAAAAATGTCCAAAAGATGGATATGGTTGCCCAAACACACGTACACTCTTTGTATCTTGTCAAATAATAACAATGCATTTCATCTCCACAGCTCCAAATCCAAGCATAGCATGACCCCAACTAGGCTGCAAACAAGTCAAACTCAACTTGCGGACTACTCAAGAATGAATCGGTTCCAATTGAGTTAGTCTCCAATATCATATTCTATGTTGGTAATTCTTTAATGCGGGAATCGGATATGGACATATCCAGGAGTCTGATCCCCAAAACTGAAACTGTAGGACACCATGACTAGCCCAAAAAGTGTCCAAAAGATGGATATGGTTGCCCAAACACATCAACATTATTAGTAGGTATGTGAATTTTAATTTCAAAACTTTTTGTATCTTTTCAAGTAATAACAATGCAATTTATCTCATATTAATTTTTCATAATTAAATCGTAAAACTGTTTTTTTGTATCTTAAAGATTGCTTTATTGACTAAAGGACACATGGTGCCTTTCAAATTACTTGACAACAGCCTCTGGGCCTGTGGTTCCATCAGTGTTTGAGTCAACCTTTGTTATTTCAGAGATGGCCTTATTCCCAGGGCCTGCAAATGGTTGTGCTCATGGCTAGCCATAAACTTCTGTTCCCCTCGCCCAAGTTTTAATACCCACCGTTCTAGAGCTGATTCAAGATCCACGTAATCCTTGATTTTGCATGTGAACGCACTTTGTTCTGGAGTCAAAAGCAGGCGGACTATGGATGGTAGATGATTTCAAGTTCCTTTTTTGACATGGATCTCATGTCCTTAGCAAGGTCAGGTCATGTTGACTCTGGAGTTAAAGAGGTACATGCAGAGCATGTATCAAGATCAAATCAGGTTTATCTCCAATTCATAAATATTTGACTTAGAGCAGCTTTCGAGCTAGACTGAATACTTGTATTCTTTTTACACAGATATATATTAGCAGAACAAGAAAAACATACATATATTGGTGTTAGTTGTATTTTTACTAGTGCTTGCCTCAAGATATCAAGCTGAAACATCAAATCAAACACACGTCTTAGACATTTCAATGTCAAGCTCTGAAAGCACACTTCAGATCTTTGAGGAGGACTAAGGAATCTGCTAGGATTACTTTGAAACTAGAGATTTTAAGAGCTCCTTCTTAGATCAATCTTAATTAACACCGTGATGTGCGTGCAGTATACTGTGGAATTTGCACATCTCTTGCTTCAGAACAACTTAAATTAACAATGGTCCAATGTATAAAAGTCTAACATGGCAAGCTAAACAATATGAAAGACAAGATACTTTTTTGGAGGCTGGCTGGTGGAACTCCCTTTTAGATCTGTGATCAAAAGCTACGTTAAGAAGCCCGACAGTCTGCCCACTACGCTATACAGCAGAAGAGAATGCTACTTACTTATCCAAAGAACGTTGGCCCCAAATGTTATGGCAGGAGAACCCATGGAGAATTGTTACCCATAGAGGACCTTATCGGCTAAGCCTATACAAAAAATTCTAGAACAAGGATGTGAGTAGGAATCAGCTAATACTGTGAACTATGTTAAGAAGAAGCTAGTGCACTCGCTGGGAGCTTCTGTAATTTCAAGATTAATGAAATTCAAGTTAAGAACCCACTGATGGAATCCACCTCTTTTCGCGGTTGGATTTGGTAAATAGCAACTCCTGCTAATTCCCTTTTAGAAATATTAAGCAAGCATTGTCCAATAAGAATAACAAATGACAGTATGAATGAAACCACCGAAAACTACTATTGGTCGATGCAGGACGATGATCCCCAAATCCCAATCCCTAAATCCATCGATCAGGTCCCATTACAACACAGTAAGATGGGAAAACCGCAGCTTGGGCGGCATCGACGATCAGCACCAGAAAGGCGAGAACCGGGATGGAGACTCACCTTCTCGAGGGCTTTGACTTCCACGACGGTCTTGGTGTCGAGGGCCATGAGGCTATCCTTGACCGACTTCACGAACTCCTGCGTCGTCTTCGGCCTCGACGGCCTGAAGAACGAGAACGACATGATCGCCTCTCTCTCTCTCTATCTCTCTCTCTCTTCAACTGTGCTCGACGAAATGGCGACCCGATTGCCGCCGAAAGCAGGGTTTTTGGGCGTCACCCACGACTGAGATCGAGCTCAATGGGCGACCTCCGATCAGGGTTCATCCCCAACCTCTACGAGAAGTGAATTTGGAGAGGGAGAGAGAGCGGGGCTCCGTCACCGGAACTCCCCATTTGCCCCCGTCGAAGCCGCCGGCGGTTCAGACGCGACGCGAGCGGCGCGGCGGTTCAGCCGAAGCTGCGATTCGTCGGCGACGGTTCGGCGGTGGCGATTCCTGCCGTCCGAAGAGAGAGAGAGAAGAGAGAGAGAGAGAACCCTAGGAGAAATGGACACGGTGGACTGCTCACGTGAGGTTGTCTTGTTCTCTAATGTCGTTTTCAGGGCCGGAGTCTATACGACATGGAATCGCACTTCTTCGTTAATCATTTCATCGCTTTGAAAAGCACCAACAACACGATGGGCTAGTATTGCTTGTATCCCCGTGCAAGTGAGTGCATTTCATCTCAATCTTTAATCATAAGTTCCAAATTGGGCAAACTTCATACAATTACTAGGATGGAGTAAACTCAGTTTGTCCTGATAAATATAATATTTTCTCCGGCACAATATGTTCATTATGTTAAAATCTTATATCCGAGTGTTATTAGCCAATTATTCCCTTACTCGTATAGGATTATAGAGAGAGAAACTCTTTAGAGAGAGGAGCTTCAAGTTTTTATCACTTATGAAATAATATAAATGAGGGGAGGAGACCCTTGTACATACATATACTCCTCGTGGTACAATCATAGATATCTTCTTAATCTAATGGTGGAAATTTGATTTCTTTATCTATCAATTATCTACATTTATTACAAGAAAACTCCATAATTAGGTTTATTTACAATAGTCCCTGCTCCTAAAAATATCCTAGCGAACATGAGAAATTCATCTAGTCATCTTGAATTATTCACTGTTCTTTGTGCATGCAAAACCTCCAAAACGTGACATTCTCCCCCATCTAAGGTAAAGAGCTTTTGTAGGTTCCCAACTATCTTCACTCTTTGGTAGACACTTCCATCTGATCAAATATTCTTGCTTCAGCGCACGATACAGCTTTCTTATGACTCGATTCACCATGATGAAATTGACTCTTCGATCATACGAGGTTTTAGCCTCAAGAGGTGCCCATTGCGACTCTTTTTGATCTGGGTCTTTCTCATTTACATGACAATGTTTAAACATACTTGCATAGAACATTGAATGTACCTTTAATTTCGACGGGAGCTCCAACTTGTACGCAACCTCCCTAATTCGTTGCAACACTAAAAACAACTATTCGTAGTGATGGATCAACCCTTTGTGCACGTCTCGGTATCAGAGAATCAAATGTAGCCTGGCCAATACCAGCTCATTGACTTGTTACTCTACGTGTCGTTGCTTCTTATCAACCCATTTTTTCATGTACTTCGAGGTCTTGTGTAGACAAATTCATGCCAGGTCTGCTTGCTCATGCCACGCCTTAGCGAGCTTGTAAGCGGATGGGCTACTCTCTCGATAACTCAATGCAACTGTACTTGAAGGGAGCGGTTGTTGTCCCATCACGATCTTGAAAGGACTTCCACTGTGGGTTGTAGGAGATTTGGGCTATATTGATTAGCTTTGCTCAATTTGCTTGCATTGTGCTCGGCACCACTCCAAGAGCACATTCACCCTCTCCATTTGACTGTTGGTTTAGGGATGTAAACTCATGGAGAAGTTGAGGTCCTGCTACAGTAGCTTGAAGAGCTTGGTGTAGAATCTCCCAATGAACTGAGGATTGCAATTGCACATGATTGTTTGTAGCACACCCCAATACTTGACAATGTGCTTCGAAATAGTCTGGCCACCTCTTTGGCCGGGAAATCCTTTGTAGCTGGCACAAATATTGTGTACTTAGAGAACCAATCTACCATGACCATCAAAATCCAATACATTTTGGACTTAGGCAAATTCACAATGAAGTTTGTGGAGGCACTTGCCCATGGATGCTAAAGGATAGGAAGTGGCTCAAGAAGCCCCACTAGCGATCATTTCTCAAGCTTATCTTGTTGGCACAAAAGACGCATCCTCACATAGGCTTCAATATTGTTGCACAGGTGTTGCCAAAAATACCGATCCTCCACAAGTGTCATCATGTGATGGATCCTCGGATGACCTACCCACTTGGAATTCTAACACTTGCGTAACATCTCATTTCGTAGCTTCCAATGAAGCGGTATATACAGTTGGCGCCCCATGGTGTAAAGTAGGTTGCCCTCATCACTAGAATTGTCAAGTCTTGCCCTCTCATGCATTCTCAAGAAGGGCCTTGGCGATTGGATCATGTCGTAACCCCTCCTTGATTTGCTTAGTCCTAGGGCATTCGAGTCAACTCATGGTTGCTAGCTCCTTTTTTCAACTAAGTGCAATGGCCATAGAATTGGCCTTCTCAAGCTTGTACTCCAACACATGGTTGAACTCCGCAAGGAAGTCTTGCCAATGAGCTTACTTCGAGCTCAACTTCTTCTACGTTTGGAAGTAGCTTGCGGCCATGTTGCATGTCCCCATAATGAACCACGATCCCAAGAGATATTGTCGCATGTAAGAAGGCAATACACAACCATCGTTATCTCTTACACCGTGTATGGCCATTTAGTCTGATTCAGCTTCCTTGATTCAAATGCGACTGGGTGTCCTTGCATTAGAACACCACCAATATACTAATTAAAGGCATTGGTTTCTATCTTATGTGGTTTGGAGTGATCGGGTAGCATGAGTACTGGTTCCTCGGTCATTGCTTACTTTGGTCAATCTAATGCCTCCTGACATTGGCCTGTCTAGTCCCACCGTTTCTCCTTCTTCAGCATGTCGATGAGTGGCATGGCAATACTTGAATAGCTCCGATGAACCGTCAGTAGTAATTCGTGAGGTTAGAGAATGATTGCAGCTTTGTCACCTTAATTGGTAGTTCTCACTTCGTAGTGACTTGGACCTTGGTCACGTCCATGCGCGCTTGTCCACCCCCAATGATGTGCCTATAGGAATGGCACTTTCTGTTATGTGACGCACACTTCTTGCGTTTGAAGGTCATTCTCCCATAGGATTTGGAGACCTATCCGAGATGCTTGGTGTGCTCCTCGAGCGTTGGACTATACACCAAAATATCACCCAGTTAAACTACGACAAATCGATGAAAGAATGGATGGAGTACCTTGTTCATCTAGGTGTATAATGTGGTCGTAGTGTTGGTTAGGGCATGGCAAGAAACTTTTATGAGCCGTACCGTGTCACACATGTGGTCCTTGTCTCATCTCCTTCAACGATTTGAAGCTGGTAGTAATCCGATTGCAAATCAAGCTTCATGAGCCACTACATACCACCAAGTTGAGGACAAATCGATGATGAGTGGGATCAAATACCTATTCCTGATCGTCGGCTTGTTCAATGCCCAATAGACGATGCGCATATGGAGGAATTTGTCATGTTTTGCTTGGAACCAGAGCGCCAAATGGAGCATTTAATGGTCAAATGTGGCCAGCATAAAGCAACTCTTTGAGTTGTTTGCACAACTCCTCCAACTCCCAAGATGTCGGTTGAGTAGCAGGGACTAGCTCAATCTGGCGATCCACATCTCTCTGAGGCAATAGCTTCTTTGATAGCTCGAAAGGCATCGAGTTCTTGAATGAATCTAGGACTTGGGCTACCTCCATTGGAACTTCATTCACATTGCCCTTAGGATCCTTGGCCTTAAGAGTTGCCAAGAAAGTAACCTCCCCTTTTTTTGCTCCTTAAAAATTTGCATCGCCGATAGCATCTTTTGATCATGTCTTGATTCACACTTCACTAGGATCACACATTGACCACGTGTGTCTATGATGCATATATAATCGGCAAATGGGACAACAAGAGCATTTGTTAAATTCAGGAAGTCAATAATGAAATCATAGTTATTGAGTGGGATTACCTTGAGTGTCTCCCTACATCTACACTGTCCAATGTGAACTTCCACGTCCCTAGCCACGCTGATGTGGGGACCTTTTTGGAATTCGCAGTTTGACGGAGAATAATTTCTTTTCAGAAATAGTTTTTTTTTTTCTATTTCTGTGTCTTGGAACAATTTTTGAGTAAAACAACGAGTTCGGTAATTATATAAAATTTATATTCTCAGAATGGAAAAATAATAGGAATGTGTTTGGTATGACTCACAAATTTTTTTCCTTTTTTCCTCCCTTCTTTCTACTCCTCTAGCCGGTGACGGCGGTAGCAACCGGTGAATCTCCACCGACCCGATTAGAAGAGGAAGAAGAAGAAAAGAAAACGAAAAGAAAAGAAAGAAAATGACTTATTTCTAGACATTATTCTCGGGAACAAGAAAGTACTTTTTTCTACTTCTTATTTTTGTTTAAAATGTCTTCTCTAGCCACATTCTTTTTCAGGGAATAGAAAAATAAATCGGCATTACCAAACGGATTTATATTCTTTTTCTATTTTGGGGAACAAAAGAACAAAAGAAAAAAAGAAACAAGAACATTATCATGTAGGTTATGGGCTTTTTTCTCGACTCACAGGTTGAGTTTTCTTGTGGCCTCCTTCAAGATGAATAGGTCGGATGTGCCAGTATTCACAAGTGCACTCATTGTGGTACTTGCAATCGTCAAGTTCACAAATATGAGTCTTTAGGGCTTGTTTGTCTTCTTTTGACTTGATGGAACTTAGCATTTGCAATGAACCCAATCATGTCTCCTCTCACTCCTCGTAAGCCTTGATAAGTGCCATGAGCTTGCCTTGCGTCGAGCAATCACGAGCCTTGTGTGATCCATCGCAAGAAAAAAAAAAAAAACTTGAAGGAAAAGCATTCCTTCTTGTGTTCTCCCTCGCTGGACTTCAACTTTGCCTTAGCAGAGACCACAAGTGGAACTTCTTGTGATCTTCCCCCACCAGTGCCCTTTTTCCTCAGTTGGGAGTCCGACTTGTCTTAGAGTTCCCCTTGTATTCCACAAGGGTCTCGTCTACGGACATGGCCATCAAGAAGTCTCTTGCATTGGGTCACTTCAGCTCCTACTTCATCCATGGTTTGAGATCCCTCAAGAACTTTTAATGGGCCTTCGTATTGAGGTAGCTTGTAGGAATTATCTAGAAGGGGGTTGAATAGGTGATACAATAAATCTTGACAAATTAAAGCGGAATATAATAAGTTAAAATCAAAGTCTAAATAAGGAATGGATTCTGGAACAATATTCAGAATCAGTTATGTAGTATAACAAACTTTAAAATCACCTTGCAAGTGTGCAATAAATTATAACAATAAACAATAATAGTTTAAGGATAAGAGAAATTGGATACAGGGTTTATAGTGATTTGGTTTTGTCGCGACCTACTTTTCGGGTGCACCACCTAAAACTAGGTTAATAGACTACTAAGTCTTTAAGCTTAGCTTGGGCTCTCCCAAGCCCATACCAAATCGCGACTTAAAATTTTAACATGCAAATTGATTCTATCTAGGAGTCGCCACTAATCAGTTTATGGTAGGTCGATTAGACACCTAAGTAAAATAATAGGAGAATTATTTTACTTCTACGAACCAGAGACTAAGGGTACGGGGACTTGGTTACACTAGACTATCCTAGTGCTCTTTCGGTACCATTTCTTTTTTTAATTTTCAAAAAATGTTTTTGCAGGCAGCTTGGATTTATTTTAATTCACTTTCCTAACGTGTGAGGTGATCATGCGAGTGCACAAACCATCAATTTAACACCCAAGAAAGCGAATAAAATAATTCAGGACTTACCTCAAAGCAGGGAAAGCATATGCAATGTTAAATTAGAATCCACATCAACAATCCTAAATATGATTTCTAATTAATACGCAATCACTTCAATTTTTGCTTTCACTTTATTTAATGAGAATCATGCAATGCATACTAATAATTTTGATATGACATGGCAACACCACCTAAACTATATGACATGAAGAAATGCAATAATTAAATGCAATCTAAATGACCTAATTCTAATGACAATCAATTTTTAATTAAATGAACCTAGCAACAATGACTAAATTACATGCATTTCATGAACCTGATTTTACTAATCAAACTCAAATTAAATGATCCTATGATGCAAACTAGTTAACATGCACCTAGTATTTTTGTATTTTTATTGAAATTCGGAATTAATAAAAATCCTAATTAAACTATCTAAAAAGAATAATTTTCTAATTCATTTTAGGGATTAATTTGACTTAAACCCTATCCTATCTTAGAAAACTACTTTTTTAAAGAAAAATAAGATTATCTAGATATGCAAACATTATCTAAGATCAATCCTAATCTATTTCAAAAATTATCTAGAAATGCAATCCTAAAATGCAATCTTATTTACTAACAACTCCAACAACCCTAATGCAAGATTTGATTTTTTTGATTTTTTTAGTGTTTTTTCAAAGATAAGCAATCTAAACTAATCCAGATATCCACCAAATAAAGGATTAGAATAATCGAAAAAATAACCTGTTGTCTCATAGGTCAAATTAATGATTACTTTAACCCTAAGCATCACGACAAAGAGTTCAAAATAACTAAAAATCTGATCCGAAGTCTTACGGATCAAATTAATAATTATAATGATTTCACAATTAAAATACTATCAACAAGCCCCAAAAATTAATATATTTAAAAAATTGATCCGACATCTTACGGATCAAATTAATAATTACATTAATTTTGAGCCAAATCCCTATGGATAATGCCTAAATATTTTTGAAATAAATATCGGCATCCGATATTACAATGTAAATGAATTAAAGAAAGCTATCAAATAAAGCAAAATAAATAAATGAATATAATAATAATAAACTAATCTACCTAATTGGATTTCTTTTTTTTCTTTTTGTTTTTCTTTTCCTGCTTTCTTCACCCATGGCTGAGCGGCTTCGATGGATCACCGGGGGTTGGGTCACCGGCGTTCAGAGCTCCGGCAAAGATCAGCAACGGGCTGATCGGCGGTGGACGGTGGCGTCGCGAGGAGCAGCAGCAGGTAGCCTCGCTCGGGCTCGGGTAGAGAGCGAAGCAACTCGACTCGGGCTCAGGCAGAGGATCGGTGTTGGGCTGTGGGTGGAGCGGCGAGGCGTCCGGCGGCTGGATTGGCGCGGCGTCGGGGTTGTCGCGTGGTGAGGGTAGGGAGTCGCGGAGCAAGGCAATCGAACCTTAGTGGTGTCGTAGCAAGGCAGGTTGACTCGGGCGTTGCGGAGGCGCGAGATCGCAGCGGTGCGGGATCGCAGTGTAGCAGCGTGACGTCGGATGGAGCGAGCTGTTGGAGCGGGGCTCAGGTGGAGGCGCGGGCAATCGCGGATCGCCGGTGTGAGGCGTCAAGTTGTGAGGTTGAAGTCGGGATGGGTTGCGGCTCAGAGCAGCATCAGGTCGTCGGGAGCAACAGAGGCTTCGCAGGCGTCGCAGACGGAGCCGCGGGAGCAGACGGGTCGCGGCGTCGATTGATCGGGGTGGATCAACGGTGGCTTCGCGAACAAGGACACTGCAGGGGCGTCGGCTCGGCGTCCGGTGGGGGCGCAGACAGCAGCGGCAGAGGCAGGAGCAGCTTCGCGAGTTGCTGGCAGATTGGCGGTGGTGGAGCTTCGGATGGTTGCGGGGCGGTGCGGCGAGGCACGATGCGGTGGCCGGGCAACAGGCGGTGCCGACTGAGGCGGTCGGCGCAATGGGGAAGATGAACAGTTCTCTGTTCTCTGCTCTGCTTTTCCCTTTTTGCTTTTTTTTCTTCTTTTCCTTTGTTGCACATCCTCCTTCTCCCTTTGCTGTTGTGCAGAAACTTTTTCTTTTCTGAACTTTTTACTTCGAAAACCGAGAAAAGCCCCCCCTTTCTTCTCACTCGTACGGCTTTTATAGGGAAAGGAAATAGACTTTGGATTCCTCATTCGAATCAATATCCGCAATATTTTTCGCAAACTTATCCCATATTGATAAGGATCCAAGATTACGATGGAATTTTTCTCTAAATCCAAATCTTGCAAAGATAAATTGCAATATTTTTTTTTACCCATATGCCCTATCCAAAGATTCATCATATCCCAACAAAATTTCAAGATTTCTATTTTTCCATAAGATAATTTTGAATCATTAAAAAAATGGGCTTGGGCCAACTTGCTCGTTTCGTGGGCTTAGTCCATTTAATTTGAACCCATCCGCACCGGTCCAATAAATAAAATGCCAATAAAATAAAAAAAATGCACCTAAATCTATATGCTATGCAATTAATAATTTTTTTTGGATAAAATTAAACCCTAATTTTTTAATGCGATAAATGACTAAACGGGCCGTCAAAATTTAGATGTCAACAGGTTTAAATCAAGTTTATGTCCACTCTTCCACGTTGACAGCGTACTGGCTATATTCCATTAGATAATCAATGATTATAGTTAAGTTGTGTCGCTTATATTGCAACGCTTCTACCCAAACTGGTGCTGCTTATACCTAAGCCGATAGAACTCACTACCTTACACTAAAGCACACACTTAAAACACTATCAACGTCTCTCAAATGATTATAATTTTAAGCTCACAAAAGACAAGTGTATATGGTTGAAGTATGCTCAAACTTTGGAATTATAGATTCTCAGTTTTCTCTCTTGTTTCTCGACACCTTGGTCTTTTTATATATTCCTCCACTTTCAGACTAACTACCAGACTGTCTCTAGATAATCGTCTTCTAATATACCTGTCGGACATATTTGTGTTAAGAAGATTGAGTGGTCGTCAATTGACATAAGCCTCTACTTGATTCTGGCCACCCATCCAACCAGAGTCTCAGTTTTCATAAATAGAGCTTCTTCATTTAGAAAGAACTTGTCTTGAAATTGATCTTTTTAGGTGTGAAATTTAAACCGGATTACAAATTACGTGCATGATAACCATTTTATTTCCATTCTATTTTTTTTTTTTGTTCCGGACTTGTTTTTGGAATAAAAACCCGTTTAGTAAAACTATTTCATTTTTTTTTCTGGAATAAATTTTTACTCCGAAATAGATTTGAAACAAAAATCAGGAGTAATTTTTTTTTTATTTTTACTTTTCTATTATGGAATAGAAATAAGAAATAGTTTTTCTCTTTTCTACTTCTCACCGGAAGCCTCTCTCCCTAATCCTAATATCATCTTGACGCCTCGCTCACCAAAGGACTCTCCTCTGTAGTCCTAAGCTCTTGACGCCTCCCTCAGATCGACATCTCATTCAACTCAATGCTGTCGTCGACTTCGACGATGTCCCCCTCACTAGTGTCGACTCCATCTCCTCATTGGCCCTCACTTCACAAAGTCCTCATCGCCGTCAACTCCATCCTCCTCGTTGACGTCAACTCCTCCTCCCCATACTGTCCAAAAGGCCCTGAAGTTTTGTAGTTGTCCAAAGGCCTCCTTGTACTGTCTAAAGACCTCCTCTTGGTTGACGACCACGGCCCTCTTCAATTGCTCTCTCTCATCTTTGTTTTGCATTTGTCCAAAGGCCTTGAAGTTCGATTTTGCGTTTGTGTTGCAGGTTCCGCGCCGGAATCTTCTTGATGCTTTTGTCCCCCCTTAAGCCCTTCGTGTAAGAGTTTTCCTAATGTGGACTAAATTACTTGATATTGTAATTTACTGTTTTTACGGTTACCGTAAAACATGGTTGGTCTAAGGTGAGATAGAAGGCTTCTTAATTAGTCTAATATGGGACTGGCTAGTGTGGGCCGAGTTGAGCCTGGCCCGTAATGAGGGGGCCTAGTTGGAAACTCTATAAATAATGCTCAAGTCTCTCCTCTAACCCTAATTTTTCACATGTATCCTCACCTAAGGAGTATTTACCTAACGCTAAACGTGAGGGGGGCCGCCTCATTGAGCCAGTAATACGGAGGGCAATAGAGGAGAATGACTTGATGCGTGGATCCCCTTGATATGTGGGTAATCCCTTTTTCTGCTTCCGCTTTATGTTCGATGGATCCCAAAACAGATGCGTTAATCATCCTACTTAATCATGCATGTTCTTGTTCTAGTTATGGAGATCTTGGGATTGCGCAATTTGCATCCAACATGTGGTATTAGAGCAACCATAACTCTAGAACTCGAACGCATAAGTTTTTTGCCATAATTTGTGATTTTCGAGATTTTTTTGTTCAATAAAAATAAAATTAAATCACAAATTCGGACTGGGCTCGTCGAGACGAGCAAATCCATGGGTGGTGCGTCGCTGGAGGGGGCTACACGCGCCCCCACGCGCGGCCAGGGCGTCGAGCACGCGCCCCACGTGCGCTCACACGCCACCAAGCACGGGGCACGACTCGCGCGTGCATCGCACGTGCGGAGGCTGACGTCATCGTGACGTAAGCAACCGGACCGGACCCGACGACTGTTGATCGTTGACTCGACCCGACCCGTTGACCTGACCCAACCTGGTCAATTGTTGACCGAACTGGCTTTTACGCTCGCGCATGGGCTCCATGCGCTGCACACTTAGGCAGCGCGTGCGGGCGCGTGGAGCATCGAATCGGCGCGTGGCTGGTGGCGTTGGATTCGTATGCTCTTTCTCTATCTTTTGGTATATTTATTTTATACGTTTGATGATTTTATGGATGTGAAAATACATATAAAGCCCTAAATACGTGTATTTTTAGTGTATTTTTGCGTATTTTTCTTGTATTTTCTGTGATTTTGGAAATACAAGTGTTGGGTTACAGGTATGTTATCACATAAATATTATAATGGTGTGATTCATTAATAAAAATTAAACTTTATTGTGAACTGAAGCTGGCTTAAAGAGATACAACCATTATGGAATAGTATTTGAACTATGTATTGAGGTCATGAGAAACAGTAAAAGTTTTGGAACTTTTGTTGCTCAAGCATAGTTATTTATACGCATCTTGATGTATTTTTATTTCTTCTGATAACCTTTGAATGATGGACGTTTTAAGAACTCGTGACCAAATTGATTATATTAATTATCACATATGCTGAATGTGGGTAATGTATGTCAGTTAAGTTATTGTATATTTTATTTAAATTCATCTGGTCACTTGTTAATGTCTATCAAGTTGTGCATTGGTTTATGGTTAAGAAGTATGACAACATTTACGCAGAGCAATAATATCTACTGTTATAAGATTAGATATTTGGTTCTGTGTTTTGACTCAATTTATAGGCCACTAGTTGATGTGATGATAATTTGTTACTCATAATTGGCTAATAAATTAGCTATTGGCCTTAGAGTCATGTTTTGCCTTATAAAACTCATGATCAATAGTTGATTAGCTATTAAGCTTGTCAATCTGAATACTCTATATTGCTATTGATGTTAACTTGTGGCATCCTAAAATTCCATAGCAATCTCTAGATGCATGATGACCTAGGGAAAAGTGATGGAAGTGCCATCGGATTATATTCTGGCCATTAGACCGATGAATTTCAATAGATTAAGGCCGAGCATTTTAATAGACATTTGTTTTGCTAGAAAATCTATCCTATGTCCATATGTGATCAAGGATTTTTGCAAAAGGATAAATTGATGGAATATTTTGATCTTGGCCGTGCACTTTATAGGTTAGATTTTTATGGATTTATATTACAAGGTTTATGGCCCTATAAATTGCAATTAGGTATTTATATAAGTGGCGATTTAGAGTAGATTATTAAAAGAGGGAGTGGGCCGAAATTTTAAGCCTAAAGACCAGCCCCACCATTCGGCCACTAAGGCCTGGCCCGCGAAGCCCAAGGGGAGGGGGATGCCGTCAACCGAAGGGGGAGAGGCCCGGCCCAAAGGATGGCCCATCAACCTGCATGCAAATCCCCAAGTGGCAAGAGAAGCTTGCCAAGTGTTAGTCCATTGTAGCCAAGTGTAAGAAGCCATGCAAAATCAAATGATTGCTAATCATTGAAGGGAAGAAAAGAGAGGAGGGGCGGATTGATGAAGGGGGTTATCGACCGAGAGAGAGAGAGAGAGAGAGAGAGAGAGAGAGAGAGAGAGAGAGAGAGAGAGAGAGAGAGAGAGACGTCATGCGAGAGAAGGAGAGGAAGAGAGAAAGAGAGAAAGGAAGAAGGAGGTCTGTTGCTGCTGTGCGTGCCGCCTTGCCCCGCCGTTTGCTTGCTGTGTTTTGCTTGGATTAGAGGCAAGTAGAGTCCATTGATCTACCCTTTGTTTGCTGTGTTTGTGATGTTGAATGCTGGAAATGCTTGAGCTGTGATGTTGAATGCTGGAAACTCGAATGAATGGTGGTAGTGTTCCAAGTGAGTTGTTGCATGTAGAAACAGTCCGACCTTTGGTGATTTCGTGAGTTGCATGCGATGTTCGAGTTGGAATCTCACTTCGACTTCTTGATGAAAGTTGTAGAGGACTTCTTGGAGAATAACATATCAAAATTTCAGAGAAAACGAACAAGTATTCGCTGGTGAAACTATTTTTCTTCAAAGATACTAGATCTGGAAAATATAATGTCGACCTATTGTGATTTTGTGAATTTTGTACAACTATCATGTCCGAATTTGATCTTATGCTCTTGATGAAAGTTGTAGATAACATTTTGAGGAATAACATACTGAAATTTGAGAATAAACGGACAATTATTGATCCGGGAAATGATTTTCTTTGAAAGGGATTAAATCTGGAAATTTAGCCGAGGGTTAGGGCGAGTTGAAATAATTATATATTTTAACTCAGAATGAATTTGACTTCGATTTCTTCATGGGAATTACTACTCTAGGTCTTGGCTATAACATGTTAAATTTTCAGAATTTATTAAGACCGTTTGCTAATTTTTCCAGAATTTAAACTAAAGGAGTGCATTCTGTTTTATCCGAAATTTACTGCATTTTCATGAATAAATGGATTGCTCTATGAAATATGATGTCTTGAGTGGTTAATTATGCTGCATATGTGGTGATATTTGGCATGTCATATGGTATCAAAGAAGGCTGGTTTAGACCCCGGATATTATTGCATCAAATGCTGATTTGAAAATGAGATATATATGAATATACATTGTGATGTTAATGATACCGTCGGAGGTGTGAGCCGACGATGCCCCGGGAGTGTCGGGATGCCCGGAGTGTGCGTGCCGGATGTCCGGAGTGTGTGTGTCAGAGGTTCCTCGTGATGCCAGTTGGGATACGGGATGCCCGGAGTGTGTGTGCCGGATGCCCGGAGGTGTGTGCCGGAGGTTCCTCGCGACGCCAGGTTGGATGCGAGCGATATATGAGGGATGCAAACACTGATCCTTGGAAGAAAATGAGATCCTTTGAGAATTGAATCATGCACGTGTGTGTGTGTGCATATGGCATGAGATATAATCGTCCATGATTCTTGAATTTGTATTGCTTGACATGGGAAATGTCATCATAAAGGCTATGGTTAGATTAAATGGAGACATATGTGCAATAGCATGGATGATATGTGCATTTCATTTGAAATTGTGGTTGTCTTGCTTGTAGCATTGTATAGTTTGATGGATCTTTACTGCTGAGTGGTTGTACTCACCCCTTGTGGGGATTAACATTTCAGATTAGAGATGCCTCTAGCACCTTTCACACGTGGTACGTTCTATGGCTTATCGTCTGATGTTGAGGTCGAGTGCTCGGAGCACCACTGCGTTGGTGTTCATGGTTTGGTGTTTATCCGTGTCCGTGTTTTGGTCATGTATGATGTGGGCCTATCTGATGGCCCTATAGTTCAGGAGTTCCTTTCTGTTCACGTTCGACCCGATGGAGTGATCATGGGGATGCTGCCGTCGCCGCCGGCCGATGCACCGGGCTGGGTGTGATAGGAGCGTGTGACTAGTGGAGGTTGATACTTTTTGGATGGCCGACACTAGCTGATGGATAGATGTACATGTCTGATGTATAGTTGGGTTCTTTTTTAGTTTAGCCGAGCTTAGTTAAAAGCCTTGGCCTTTTGTTGTACCGACTTGTGAAATCCATCTTAGTTATGTAAATAAAAGTGATTTGGCCCTAAAGTATATATTATATGAAAGGTTGTAGTTGGTATGTATTACATTGTATCTTTTGGTTTGAGTACGGGTTAGGGAGATGTCGAGTATGCTTCCGTTATATGAACTGTGCTAAGACCGATTGAGATGATACGAACCCCCAGGTTGTATGGACCCGCTGCAATTGAAATGGTATCAGAGTGACATGTTATTAGGGCAAGTGATTGATGAGTCAGCTGTGGCGACCCTAGTAGATTGGGGGCCGTTCGAGGGGTGCCACATAACTTATGAGGGATCCTTTGGATCGGCATTCTTTTTATGTTGTTTTGGTAATCAGTAATCGGGGTGCCCAAGAGATGCTTTCTTCTATATTATGAGAAGTTTCTTGTGTTGCTATGATCGGTGATCTCATTGAAGTCTGACTTTCAGGTTCTTTATATATAGATATATGATTATTTTTTATTAATGAATAAAGCAATGTAATTAGCATGATATGTGATTTTAGTGATTTACTGCCCCTATCACTAAAGTTAAAATCACATGTATATGGTGTATGTGAGAAGTAAAGTTTATATCCCTGGTATGAGAGAGTTTCAAGGATTCAATTGAGTAGTGACCGCCAAAGTGGCACGCTTGATTGGGTTTGAGAAATTTCGGTCTCGTATGATGATTGGGATGTCTCTTGGTCTAATGCATGGTCATACTCCCAAAGGAGGTGATTGTGCATTAGTTCATGGAGGGATGCATGATGGTGTGGTGGAGGAGTGACTGATCCTAGTGGTTTATATGCCCAAAGGTGATGAATTCACAAAGATTAGATTATATTCTCATAACCGCTATCATGTGGGGAGTGTATAACTACATGTCATGTATTCTGCTCAAAGGTGATTATATGATTATGCGTGTAATTCTCTGGATGTGTACTTGTACGTCAAGTTACACGGTGCTCACATGATGCTAATTATATACTAATTATTGAGGTTTTTACTACTTCAAATTTTAAGTTGTGGACATATGATTTGTTGCTTGAGAAAAGAGCAATAAAATTTGCTTACTGTCCATGAAGCGTTCCATTCTGAAACACTTGAAAAGTGGTTTGTTTGCGGACTGCATTGCTATAAGATGATAGAAGCCTTAGTGGCTTGTAATTTTGTCTTGTCTAATATCGAATTTTGGACACATCTGCAAATATTGTGTTTAAGTCCTAATGACATATACATTTCGTATATAGTTAAAAGATTGTTTCCAAAAGTTTTCTATTTAAGGAAAATGACCGAGATAAAGAATAAAACAATTACAATTAGTCTTAAAAGGTTGTCAGGCTTAATAGTGGCCGTGAGTATTTTGGCAAGTATGACAATGCGAAATAGCTTAAAGGGTCATTTGTCAAATACTTGATAGATTCTGGGGTGGTAATTTAATTACCATGCCTGAAAATCCTGACAAAAAAATTTGGCCGAAAGGCATAAATGCACCATATTGAACATGGTGATGCGTATGATTAGTAAGACTAATTTATCCGGTCCTCTATGGGCTGATATTTTACAAAAGTTGTGTCATAAACTTCTTTTGAGTTATAGACTGGACATAAATTACTTAAATCATATGAAATTTAGAGGTGTCATGCAGAAGTGAGGTTATCTAATCTAATATTAAGTGCGTTACAATTCAGATTCATTCGGAATTATTTTTGTATCTTACCCATATTGTTAAAAGGGGTATTAATTTTATGACCCTAAATAAGATACAAGAATTATGGAATCACTTATTATAAAGTTTCTACAGTTCAACGTAATTGTAGAGGATAGCTGCTCTCAGACTATTAAGGATAATAGTACGATGAAAAATCACTGTGTCTTTGTCTTTGCCTGTACAGATAATTATGGTACAAATAATTGTGGAATCTCCTGTACCATAGACTAAACTTGTTAAGGTTTAAGGTACTATTTTTGATATAGTTTATAATGAAATTTCTTAAACCTCTCAAGTGTAGAATGAAGTGGTTGCAGCTTTATTAAGGAGATTTGTTAGGGAAAGACGATCAGTTATACCATCAGACTATATAGTCTATTTGTGAGAGCATGATTAGAATATCCACTACATGGTTGATTTAACGACATATATATAAATGTCGTTTCTTTTTCTCAATCAAGTATGTGATTAGATGCCATAAAAGATGATAAAGTTTTCACTATGAAAGAGGGGTGGATAGTTTATAGTGAAGAAATAATTATTTCTTTAAATATTCTTTCAGAGTGAACGTGGCATTAATAGCTCTTTTTGATTTGGAGTTACGTCAAAGAGATACAAAATCTATTTAAGTGCAACTGGAGGATTTTGCAACAAATTCAAGTAAACTTGTGTGTAGACTGAAAAGTCTTATTCATGATGTTAAGCAAATTTCTAGATTTGTTCAATTTGGAAGAAAGTAATTCAATATATATATATACTGCAAGATCAGTGGGAGGAAATTTATTTTTCTCATATTCTATGAACATGATATTTCACTTACAAGTAGTGACTTTGAGGCGTCTTTTGTCCTTTGCACTAAGGTTCGTAAGGATTGTTCTTTCCATATTATATTAGATTTTCTTGGAGGACATTTATTGATCGTATTTTGGAATTATTCAATATACATCATTGCAAGCTAGGAATTGCTCCTGTTGTTAAGGGTGATGGACTGAGTCGATCACATTGTCCTTATTTAGATACTGAGAAAAACTAATTAAATGGTCTATCTTGTGTTAGTGCACTTAAAAGTATAATATATGCTTGAATTTGCATTAGATTAAATATCGTTTTTGCGACGGGAATTCTAGGCAGACATAAATTGAATTTAGGACGCGATCACTGCGTTGCTGCCAAGAAGGTTTTGAGGTACTTAAAGAGGACATAAGATTATATGCTAATTTACATACATGTTCAATTCTTACAGTTAGTAGGGTATTTAGATGTAAACTTTGCTGGCTGTTAAGATGACATGAGATCAATAACAGAATACATATTTATGTTAGCAGGAAGTGCAATAAATAAAGTTCTATGTCATCTTATACTATGTAAGCAACGTCAGTAACATTCTTTTAGGTTGTTACTTGGGCTATTAGGCTCCGGAACCTTATGAAGGAGTTGACTATTTTTAATTTTATGAATTGACCCATACGGTTGTATTGAGACAACAAATTTGTAGTATTAACAACAGAGGTCTCAATGGGTCTAAATATTTGGTAGTTAAATTTTTGACCATAAAAAAACGGTACAGAAATGTGATGTAATAATATAACATATTTTCATAGATGATGTGGTTGTAGATCCACTAATTAAAGGCCTACGCCCATGTGTATTTGAGTGACATGTTATTAGCATGGGCCTAGGAGCATCATGAGATGCTGTTGTTTAGTGGGAGCTATTTTGGCTTTATTCTGATAAAGGTTCTGTGTTCGTTACATTTAGTAACGGTTTGATATGTATCAACTTTTACATTCAATAAGATATTTTTGAATGTGTTGTTATTATGTTAAATACATATTGATAAAGTCTCAAGGTACCGTATAAACCTTGAGTGAAGGCTAGGGGCATCCGGTTATTAGCCTTGTGCATATGTCTTGTGATACATAAAGAAAGGTTAACCGTAAGGACAAGATATATGTGGGTTCATTGGAACTATAAAGCATTCTCTAGTGGCACAAGTTTTTGTGACGCCTAAGGTAAGAGAATGTTGACTGACAAATGGGATTTCTCTATGAGAGATGTTATCCATTTGCCACACTACCATATTGAATCCATATCAATAAAGTTGAGAGCACTTGTGACCACGGAAGGCTCTGTGTGTATACATGCAGTTACCGCAATGATTCGGTGTTTAAAACTTTATGGGATAGGATTGACTATTAAGAATTATCTCTGGACCAAATGTGCGCACATACGGTACGATTTCAATTAATATAGTCCAAGTGGGAGAATGTAAGAATTTTCCTAATGTGGACTAAATTAATTGATATTGTAATTTACTGTTTTTACAATTACCGTAAAATAGGGTTGGTCTAAGGTGAGATAGAAGGTTTCTTAATTAGTCTAATATGGGACTGGCTAGTGTGGGCCGAGTTGAGCCTGGCCCGTAATGAGGGGGCCTGGTTGGAAACTCTATAAATAGTGCTTAAGTCTCTCCTCTAACCCTAATTTTTCACATGTATCCTCACCTAAGGAGCGTTTACCTAACGCTAAATGTGAGGGGGGCCGCCTCATTGAGCCAGTGATACGGAGGGCAATAGAGGAGAAGGACTTGATGCGTGGATCCCCTTGATATGTGGGTAATCCCTTTTTCTGCTTCCGCTTTATGTTCGATGGATCCCAAAATAGGTGCGTTAATCTTTCTACTCAATTATGCATGTTCTTGTTCTAGTTAGGGAGATCTTGGGATTGTGCAATTTGCATCCAACACTTTGTGCTTCTCTATAGTAAACCTCTTTCCTCGACACCTATAGGTAATTGATTGAATGGTTACTTTGGTGAGAGTCACTTATGGTTTAGTGGTTCATTGTGGTCTATGCCAAGTTAATCTGATGATCTAAGTGGTTGATTATGGTTCAACCCTATGCTTTTGTCATATTGAGTTGTTGCCCTCAAGTTTTGTGAGATATAATTTGGCAACTTATATCTATTGAAGTGTTGTTATTTCATTGAGGGCAAATTTGTGGGGGTTGTAAGGGCTCTGGGAACACCAATATTTTAAGCCAAATCAATCTCAATCTACATTGGATCCTATCTTTGTCCATCTCTTTCCTTGGATGATATAAATGCCATGAACTGATTTCAACACAAAGAGGCTGGATTGTTTTATTCAATTTCTTTTTATCTCTTCTCTAGCTAGAGAGAGAAAAGAAACTGATTGATAGAATGACAACGGGACCACCATATCATTGTAAGAGGTTTCATCTGATAATGCTTATATTTTGTTTTGCAGTTTTCTACTATCTCTCTATTTAGGTGTAAGCTAACTGAACATGGAAAATTTGCACTCAAGACATCAAGAACTTAAATGAGACAAACCTAAAAGTTTGCCCATTGATTTAAGAGGCCCTTTTTTTTATCCATATGACCTCTTTTTGATCTCTTTTGCATGGAAACACACGTTACTCAGAAATATGTTAATCTCATGGACTCTAAAAATAAACTGTACTGCATATACACAGATGACATGTATGATGGTTGTTTCTATAAAAACAACATAAGGTAGGGTACTTAGTCATAACCATATTGAATGGTCAGCAAACTATTTCAATGTGCATATTTGAGGTCAGTGTTGCTTGGAATATATTCTATAATAATTAATGCCAATGAGCTCAAGGAATGCGCATAGATAATGTTCATGTATTTATTTGAAGTGATTTTTCAGATGTATGGATGCAACTATGCAAAAATGAATGAACCCTCCCTAAGTTTGAGTGCATAGCCCGTGCTTATTGTGCTCCCTATGTGTTCCTAGTTTGCATTGGTTTTAGATATTGGGTGGATGATATTTGTTCGTATGTGGATTTTTGGCTGATATTTGAGGGAGGATAACGTCTGCTTTAGCCATGGAAAAAGTTGAGGGCTTTTTGGTCCACTTTGTAGAATATATCAATGTTATTTCGATAGTTAAATCAAGGAAAGTTTTAGAATTGTCCAATTTTCAATTACAATCACCAAAACATCTGAAAACCAATTGTGTAAAGAGAAACCAGAGATGGCTTTTGTATGCACAACTAGGGGGCATGGTAGTTTTACTGTAATATTACCCTTTTCATTCCATTCATTATAAACTCTCACATGCTAATTCTTAATGGGATGTATTCGTGTAACTTTTATTACATTGCAGTTGATTAGTTGGGTATCTATTTCTATGGCCAAAAAAGAATAAAAATTCCTAATTGAAGAAATGTTTCTATGTGGCAAGTGCTTTTCTGAGGTATGCCAGTTCTTTTTAAGATTCTTTATGAATGGCATCTTTCCATCTACATTTATTCCGAGATTATGAAATATGACCTTACCTTCCAAGAATGTTAGATGTCCCTTTTGCTGCATTAAGTTCTTCGGTGGAGATTTGTCATTACTCAAAACACTATCAATCATTTAATCTGCTTTGACTGCTATAGTGTGATGAATACTTTAACTTGTATATATGGTTACTTGTACAATCTTATATGAGGACGTTCTCTTTTAATTTTCTTCATGCATTTTGTTTTATTAATATTCATATAATATTAAACTGATGTGACCTTGACATCTAAGTTTTTGCGCTTGAATTGGTACATCAATTGATATGGCTCATTGGATGCTCAACCAATTAAGGTTATATGGCATCCCAAAAAGAGGCTTTTATGTAAAAGTGGACAGAATTTTGACCAATGAGCTTGTAGTTTGCTAGTAACAGAGGTAAAAAAAGGGAAATCACATCACTTGTACCTACAATAAAACAAAATGGAATGACATACATGTCGAATTCAATAAACGGATAGGGCTCCACTTTAGTATAGTTCAGTTGAAGAATAAGGTCAACGAACTAAAAAGACAGTATAGTGGTATCAAGAAGTTTTTGTTACAATCTACAGTTGGATGGGATAATATAAATAATGCGATTGCTGTGGAGGATCAAAGTGTATGGGAGTTTCACATTAAGGTATCACTTTACTTGTGTCATTTTATTTTTATTGTGGATGTAAGCTTTGATTATATTGCCAAAGTATGTCAATATTGTGAAAATTGTAGAATAATAGCGAATGGGCTAAGCTTTGGCCATTTGTGCATCCTCAATTTACTATTCACAGCTCTCTCTCAAAGGGGCGATTCTGCTCCTGTTCACCCCGCCTGGTTTTCTGCTCGCCCCAGTGGATTTAGCCGTTCATTTGGGCCAAGACTTGGAGGCTAGGGTCGTCTGACCTCCCTCCTCTCCCTCACCGAGCCATTTGCTCTGATTTGCTCTACAGGTCTGAATCTAGTTCACCTTAGGGTGCGCTCGAACTACAGCTTTTCTCGCCTAGTCTTCTGTTCGAGTCTGGAGTTCTGCTTGACGATTGGAGCTGATCTTTGGAGGCAACGCTCCTTTGGACCTTCTCTTCAATCCCTCTGAACTGTTTTGATTGGTATGCCTTCCTTCTGAAGCTCTGCTTTGTTCGGCCTAGGGTTGCTAGTGTTTGCTTGGATTATGTTTTAGTATGGCGTCTTCGTCTGCTGCTTTGTCTAGCGGCTCGAATTTGGCCCAACTTGTTACGACTGGGTCTGAAGGTCGGAATCCCACCGTTCCTCCTAATGCTCAGCCCTCCTTTGGTGCTGCTGGTCAAATGAGAGCACCTAAGGCTCTGTTGGCCCCTTCGAATGAGGGCCCCCGACCCGCTCGTAAGGCCTCTTGAGGCCATGTTGCTGCTCAGGGTCGAAGCCATGCTAGGTCCAACTCTGTGCGGCCCCAGCCCAGCGATCAAGGGAAGGAAAACCCACCCTCTCAGTCGTGGGCCAATATAGCAAGAGCTACGACCAAAGGGTATGACCTTTCCTTCATTCCCCCTACTTATGTTGATAATAAGCCGGTCATCAAGCTATCTCCTAAGATATTGGAGGTTGTGGACCCTAAATGGCATGAGTGCCTTGTGGGATATTATGTTGGGAAGAGACTTCCCTTCAAACTAACCGAGACAACCCTTAAGCATATATGGGGGTAGAATCTGGTGGAGGTATTAGCTAATAATCAGGGATTTTATTTTTTCCACATCCGAGATGCTGAGTTTCGCAAGAAGATATTGGATGGTGGTTCATTAACAGTGGCCAAGGTTCCTTTAGTCCTCCAGCAATGGCAGCCCCGGTTGAAACTCAAGAGACACAGCCAATCTTCGGTGCCGGTCTGGATTAGACTGAAAAATCTGCCATTTGCTCTTTGGTTCGCAATGGGGATAAGTACCGTGGTGAGTGTAGTGGGGAAGCCATTGTATGTTGACCTCCACATCGAACAAATGAAAATGCTTTCTTTTGCAAGGGTTTGTGTTGAGATCTCTACAAAACAGCCTATGTGCAATTCGGTTGTTTTTGACCTCGATAAAGAGTCTTGTATGGTGGAGAT
Source organism: Eucalyptus guilfoylei (assembly GCA_016097605.1). Lineage (NCBI taxonomy): Eukaryota > Viridiplantae > Streptophyta > Magnoliopsida > Myrtales > Myrtaceae > Eucalyptus > Eucalyptus guilfoylei. The sequence continues at coordinate 3,629,530 of CM027863.1, read as the reverse complement.
TGAATACAAATGGAGGCTGATTGTGTGCCCGAGCTGTGCCTCTTTTGGCCATAGATGCCCGGATCCGTTGGTGGTTCTTTCTCCTATTGTCCCGCCTAGTGACACCCCTACAGTTCAAATACAGGGCCTGGCTCCTGTTGTGGAAGGGGATGCGGCCCCCGGATGTCCTGAAGCTGGGCGGCAACAAGCCCAGACTAAAGATAAGGCCATTCCTTCTGATTTGGATCCAATCCTTGCTCCGGCAGTGGCAGCGCCCCTTTTAGAGCCTAAACCAGGGTGGAAGAAGGTAAAGGGAAAGAAGAAAAAGCCCACCTTGCCTAAGGAGAACACTTTTCCCTCTTCGGTACTCCCAAGTGAGGGAGGACATAGCCTGATTTTGAAGGAAGTTGCCTTTGGGGCAAACATGCCCTCAACTTCAACACGGAAAGCCTTGAAGGGCTTGAGGAACCTCTCGAAGTTAGATGATGGCCATTCCTCCCTTGTTGTGGATAGGGCCAACCCAGCCGAGTCTTCTTTAGCCCTGGCAAGCTCAAGGGAGGATTCCGTGGATTTGGCGAGCTTACTTGGCAGTTCCGATGACGACGACCTACTTTCTCCTTGCCCCTTTCCCAGGGCCCATCCTGTTTCCTTAAAGCCTGAAACAATGCAGGATAAGTTGTTGAGCTTCCACCCGGATCCACCCCCTACTGCTCGCCCTGATCTGGCGTATACCCAGTGGAGGACCAGCAAAAAGAGGTAACCCGTGCCTTTGCCTCTTTATTTTTGTACACGTATATAGCTTTTTGGAACATTAGGGGCCTAGTTGACCTCGTTAGGTAGGCGAAAGTCTGTAACTTGGTTTTTACAAATTAGTTGTGTTTTATCGTCTTGTTGGAGACTAAAGTACCGGAGTCCCTCTTCACTTCCATTTCTATGGGGCTGTTGAGAGATTGGAACTGGTTAGCAAATTATGATCATTCCCCAAGAGGAAGAATTTGGGTAGGGTGGAATCCCCTCCTTGTTAGCTTTGAAGCCTTCTCGGTTAGTGATCAGGTGATCCATGGGAACTTAAAGGATTTGGTGACGGATGTGACCTGTTGTGTTTCAGTTGTCTACAACCAGCACACTTTTCTAGACAGAAGACCGCTTTGGGAGGACCTTATTCTTAAGATCGTTGCTTTGCAGAATTCCGCGTGGCTAGTGGCGGGAGACTTTAATGCTATAAAGGACCCATCCGACAGAGTGGGTGGCTCAGATGCTTGGATCTTGTATTTTGATGATTTTGGTGATTGCTTAGCTCAATAAGAGCTGGAGGATCTGAGGTACGTTGGCTTTCGATTCACTTGGTTAACTTCTTCTGGAACTCACTAGAAATCTAGGAAGATTGACAGAGTTCTTGTAAATGCCAAATGGAGCCAAGATTTCTCCTACTCGGAAGCATCATTCCTTGCCCCGGGTATCTTTGATCATACCCCGATGGTAGTAAAGATCTTGAATCCTATCCTACGAAGGAAGCCGTCCAAGTTCTTCGATTATTGGATGAAGCACCTTGAGTTTAGCTCAATCGTTAATCAAGTTTGGGAGGAGCCGGGTGATGGTGTTCCTATGTTCAGGCTTGTGCGCAAGCTTAAATCCTTAAAAGGCCGCCTCAAGCGCCTTAATAAGGATTCGTTCTCTAATATCTTTGCCAGGACAACAGAGGCGAGGGATTTGCTAAGGACCACTCAAATTGGCCTCCAGCAGGACCCAACTAATGTTAAGCTTGCAGAATTGGAGAAGGCTCAACGTCGGACATTCGTGAACCTTTGGTGGCAGGGAGAATCCTTTTTTAAGCAGAAGTCCAGGATTAAATGGCTTAAAGAGGGAGACCGAAACACTGAGTTCTTCCATCATTATGTCAACAAAAAGCAGATGAGAAACTGAGTTCTCTCGGTCATGGATGCCTATGGTATTCAAATCACTGATCCAGCATTGGTCAAACAGTTTTTTGTCAACCACTTCTACAACCTCTTGGCGCCGCGGGTTGTGTAGGAGAGGCCTACGATTCAAGAGATTCGAGAGACTATCCGATGCCCCCTAAATGGCGACCAAGTTAGCTTTCTTGCTTGCCCTGTTTCTAATCTTGAGATTCAGGACACGATTTTCTCCCTAGCTCGGGGCAAGGCCCCTAGTCCGGATGGTTTTACTGTTGAATTCTTCAAGCATAATTGGGATACAGTAGGACATTTGGTCACGGCGGCGGTGAAAGATTTCTTTATCACGAGTAGGCTCTTGAGGGAGATTAACAATACCATTTTGGTGTTGGTCCCAAAAGTCCCTAATGCTACCACTGTGGATGGTTTTAGGCCCATCACCTACTGTAATACTATCTATAAATGCATCACTAAAGTTTTGGCCAATTGGGTGGCAACAGTTCTTTGGGACATAGTAAGCCCCTTTCAAAGTGCGTTTGTTAAGGGCCGGCGAATCATAGATAATATCTTATTGGCTTAAGAGCTTTTTACAGGATTTCACCTTCATCCTTATTCTCCTAAGTGTCCAATTAAAGTGGATTTTCGCAAAGCATACGACACTGTTGATTGGGACTTCCTCCAGCTTGTCCTCCTCACTTTTGGCTTTTTGGAACACTTGACTCAGCTCATCATGACCTGTGTGAGAACTCCTAAATTCTCCATTGCTTTAAATGGGGAGTTACATGGTTTCTTTGCTAGTGGTCAAAGATTACGGCAGGGAGATCCCATAAATCGCCCTATTTGTTTACCTTGGTTATAAAGGTTTTGTTGGGTATTCTCTATCTTCGTTTGATGAAGCCGAAGTTCAAGTTTTATTGGAGATGCAGAGCAACAAACCTCTCTCATTTATTCTTTGCCAACAACGTCTTCCTCTTTTGTGAAGCTGATACGCCTTCCGTCTCTCTTCTCAAGGAAGGCCTAAAGACTTTCTCGGCTTGAAGTGGTTTTTTTTTTGGTAAAGGTAAGATTTGTATTGATTTTGATTTTGCGAACAAGAAAACAAGAAGAGAGGGGGGGGGGAGGCTCGGCACCAACAAAAGCGGACACTCAAGAGGACTAGCGTCAACTAGAGTGTAGGGGTGCCGTGGTTCCCGAGAGAAACAAAAAACCTACAATAACAAAGAGAAACAAACAGACTAGAAACAAGCTAGAAACCTCCTCTAATCAAAGATAGAAGGATGAAGACCCCAGCTCAGTTGAAGTCTTCTATTCATGGGAATATCGGCAACATGCTTAAAAGTCATAGCTTTATCCTTAATCGCCTTTTGGAGGTGCATCTTCATCGCTGGGAGGAAGAGGGTTTGATTGCGGAAAATAACATTGTTTCGCTCTTTCCATATGATATAGCACATGGCTCCAAAACTAAAGTGAGCCAACTTTTGATAAAAACTTTTACCAATAAATCGCTTGGACGCCCAACTAAGATTCTCCTTCCACGTCTTGTTTTGCCAAACAAGGTTGAATTTTGCTGCCCAAAAAGAAGCAAGAACATTCGAAGTATGGCAAGCAAAAAACAAATGATCAACAGAGTCCGGCCTGCACGAGCAAAAGGGACAATTGGTGGTTGGAATTCTACCATAAGAGATAAGCAAAACCTGAGTCGGAAGTCGATTGCGTGTAATAAGCCAAAGGTGAATTTGGTATCTTGGAGGCATCGAGGTGCTCCAAATGAAGGAAGCCCGGGGGACCACATTGGCCTTCGGCCTAATCAACTCCCAAGCGAGAGGCAATGGAGAATCGACCGGAAGGCTGTGGTAGCCATTGAAAATGATCATCATCTTGATTAAAAGCCGGGAGGGGATTCCACCAATTAGCCATAATATTGATTACGTACCAGCCCATGGGAGAGGCAAAGCCATCGGCAACCGATGCTTGGCGAGAAATCCCGAGCGATAGATGTCTTGATTAGAGAGAATCTTGTTTAGGGGGCCATTCGGGTGCCAAGGGTCGAACCAAAACGAGACCGAGCAACCATTTCCAATGTTCCACTTGAAGAATTGCTGAAAATGACCCCGAAGGTTTAATATCTTTTTCCAAGCCCACGAGCAATAAGTAGGACAAGAGACAACCCAAAAAATTTTCCGCTTTAAGAAAGTGGAATGGATCCACTTACACCAAAGGGATTCTTTGTCGGAGAAGAGAATCCAAATGTGTTTGAGCATAGACGCAATATTATTCTCCCGAAGAGTCCGAATACCCAAGCCCCCTTCAACCTTAGGTAGACAAACATCACACCAAGAGACCTTTGCACCACCCGGACCCATTGCCGGGCCTTTCCATAAAAATTGGCGAAGAATCTGCTCAATACGGTTGAGGACCGAACAAGGAATAAAGAAGACATTGGCCCAAAAAACTTGCATAGAATGAAGTACCGACCTTACAAGTTGAAGACGCCCCGCAAAGGAGAGAAATCTATGGGTCCACGATTGGACACGGGCCGTAATTGAATTCACCAGCGAGACACAGTCAGCCTTCCCCAATCTAGCAGATATAACCGGGACTTCTCGGCTTGAAGTGGTTTGTACCCAAATACGAGCAAAAGTAAGGTCTTTCTTGCTAGAGGCTCGCCAGCTACTTATGTAGCACCGACATGGACACACGACACGCGACACGACACGACACGCCGACACGTTATTTCTCAAAAAATAGAGAATTCCGACACGTTTCGACACGTTATATATTAAATATATATTTTTATATATAAATGCAAAAATAAATTATAAAAAGAGCATAGAATTAATTTATACTAAAAATATTAATTCAACATTTGTTAATATCATTTATTGTTTTAATTTGACAGAGATTGAATAAGAAATTCAAAAACTACAAACGCAAAAGGGTAAATTTGAAGGAACATGTCATGTTTTCTTACACTTCTCAGAAATTAGTGAGATTTCTTATAGTCCCAGACAGAGTTCAGAGTTCATGATATAGACTAGCTTGGAGCTCCTTTGCAAAACAAGGTTCAAGAAAAATGAAAATCTAGGACAAGAACTCTCAAAGTACGACCAAAAGAAAAGGAAATAACTAAATTCACCATGGAAATGTAAGAGATAACTCACAAGCTAATGACATAGACCAAAAGTGATAACTCACAAGCAACGCCTGCGAGAGGCGGAAAGCAGCAAAAAAAAATAATAAAAAATCACAACTTTAAGTTTGCGAGGGCGACGGAGTGACGCCGGCGAGAAGAGGGGCGTTCTATCGTCACTTACGGGAATGTCAAAACTTATAAGTGAGAAACTTGAGAGTAAGAATTTTCTTCTTTCCCCTTTATTTTTGTTATTTTCATTATTTTTTCATATATTTATATTTTAACCCCTCAAGTATTGAAAATTTTTAAAATTGACCATGTGCATGTCGGAATCGCATGTTAGAATTTCAGACTTGCGTGTCGGAGCGTGTCAGGAAAAGTTGACCACATGTCAGATATCCCGACACTTGTTGACCGCGTGTCGGAACGTGTCGGAGTGTGTCGGACACGTGTCGAAGTGTTGGACACGACATGCAGGCTTCTAGAGAGTGTCGGTGTTTCTTAGCCGACTACAAGAGATCAGATCCTTATTACTTTAGGATTCCATGAAGGGAGCCTTCCAGTCCGATATTTAGGAGTTCCCATCATTACTTCGAGGCTGCATAAGGCGGATTGCTGTGCGCTCGTCAACCACATGACAGCAAGGGTACAATCTTGGACCCATCGGTTTCTCTCCCTTACTGGCCGCCTTCAGCTGATCAGGTCAGTCCTTCATGCGATTCAAGCCTATTGGGCTAGTGTTTTTATATTACCTGTAGTTGTTTTGGAGTAGATCAAGAAAATCCTAAGGCAATTCCTTTGGAAAGGCCCGAACTTGGGTAAAGGGGGTGCCAAAGTTGCCTGGGAGGATGTCTGCCTCCCAAAAGAGGAGGGGGGTCTTGGCATCCGTAGGTTACGGGAGTGCAACAAAGCAGCCATGCTAAAACATATCTGGCTCCTCTTCTCTGACAAGGAGTTGTTATGGTGCAAGTGGATCCATTCCACTTTTTTAAATAGGAAGAACTTCTAGGTCGCTAAAAAGCCTACCATTTGTTCGTGGGCATGGAAGAAAATCCTTCAGCTCCGGACGGAATTTTGAAGATTCTTCATGTGGAGGATAGGGGACGACCTCTTCGTTTCCCTCTGGTTTGATAATTGGCACCCTAGGGGTCCTTTGAACCTGTTATTTTCAGACTCCCTTATCTACAGTTCCGGATTATCCAGGCAAGCTACGATGGCTGATCTATTCTCCACTTTTGGCCAAGCTTTAAAGTATGTTTTGGATTCTTGGGAGCATCCTCTACCGGTCCTTTCCTCGTACCCGAACCGCTTTTGCTGGAAGGAGAACACTTCTAGCCTCTTCACTGTAGCTTTGGCTTGGGAGACCATCAGGCGGAAGAGGGATCGGGTACATTGGCATAAGTTCATTTGGAACAATGCGATTACACCAAGGTACCAAGTCAATCTCTGGCTTATCGCCAAGCGCAGACTTCCTACCCAAGCGCTCTTATTATCCTATGGAAGAATTGATTATGGTGTGTGTGCCTTTTGCAATGCTATGTCGGACTCCATTTATCATTTATTTTTTGGATGTCGCATCACTGCGGGCTTTGCCTTTTTTTGGGCTACCGGATGCAACCTTCCATGGCGCATTAGATCATGGGGGAGAATCTCCGCTAGGTCATTTCATTCCTTTCGGGTAAGGACTTCCATAAGTGCATTGCCCGCTTCTCTTTTGGTGCTCTTTGTCATATAATCTGGAAAAACAGGAATAACATCTTGTTTAGGGAGCAGTCTCTTTCGATTTCGACAGTGAAGAACCACCTGTTTAAAGTGGTTAGGGACAAGGCCGTCACCTTTAGGAATGTGGAAGATACTATAAGAAATAGAAGACTGCATCACAGTTGGGGCTTAGATCCGATTATCTTTGATTCCGGGGACACTGAACCTATTCTTCAACATCATAGCTAATTCTGAGTGGGCGCCAGCGGTGCCCTACCTTGATGGTTGCGCTAGTGAGGGCGGCATTGGTGTTGTTAAGCGTCCTTGCTTGTAGGCCTTCGCCTGTCTTTGCTGTTTGCCGGTTCTTGTTTTTAGGCCGTCTTTTGATTGTATGCCCTTGGGCTATCCTCTACTGTTTATGTGTGCCGATTGGCTTGTTGTGCCTCTTTTGTTGGCTTTTTCTTTTACATCTCGACACCCTTCCACTCATAATGTCTTGGCACTGTGAGTATAAGTATTTGGTGCCGTGATCGCTTTGTACAAGTTGGTTTAAAGCTCAATATATTTCTTAATTTCACCCAAAAAAAAAAAAAGAGTAGCGAATGGGCTAAATTCATGAAGGATGGGTTCCCTCAGTATCCTGATTTGTTTATTGTATTTGGTGATATATATGCTACTGGGGAGTATGCAATGGGAAATGTAGCAAAAGTGGCGAAGTCCTTGGAAGGAGATGACAATGGTGGTGATGGTGGTGGTGATGCGATAGGTGATCCAAAGGAATTAGATGAACACCATACTGATGAGGAAATCTTTACACCCAATGTGACTACTACCTTAGATCGTAAAAAGCACAAGTTGGATAGGACTCCAAATTTCAAGAGGAGGAGAAAGAGTAACACATATGATGTTACTAGCACCTGCAAAGCCATTCAACAAATGATTAAATTTAAGACTAGTCAATCAACAAGAGACTTTGTGACCTCAAATGCCTTATCACTTGTAAACCCCTACTTTATTGGAGTTGTGGTTGCTGTCCTCAATGCTATGCCTGACTTAGAGCAGAATCTTTACAACAAAATCGTGAATCAATCATGCCTTAATGTCACTTGGAGAGAAGCTTTCATCATATCTTTACCAGTAAGGAGACGTAGACTTCTTTAATCTATTTAACTAGATGTTGAGGAATATGTTATGGATTTATATTTGGCTTAATTTTACTTTATGACTTATGCATTTGAGATACTCTGTTTTTTTTTTCTTTAATGATGCAACTATGAAAACTTTGTGGCTATTATTGATTGTTATTGGATTCTTTACTTATATGTTGCATTTATGTTCTTATTTTGTGTGATGATATAGGTAATATGGAAGGGGACGAAAGTAATGTGTACAATGATCAAGTAGTAGCAAGTAAATCGATTGCACTAGACTTTAATGATTTTGATATTGATATACCAATAGCATGGTTATACATTATTGTGGTGAATATGTTTATACACACGAGAGAATCTATTAGGAATAGCATATTGTCAGGATTCGAATGAATGATGGAGGTTCTTCATCAACATTCAGATAGAATATCTGAAACTTTAGAATGGAGAGACATGTCTTTATCAACCTTTGTGATTTGATGAAGGTAAGAGGTTGGTTGGAAGATAATTAATGTATAAGGGTAGATGAGCAAACTGTGATCTTTTTATCTATGATTTGTCATAAGAACTCGAATAGAGATTTATGTTAGAGATTCCAACATTCAAAACAAACTATCAGTAAGTACTTCACTATAGTATTGAAAGTAGTTCTCAAACTAGCAAAAAAGATTATCATATTACCTTCTTTTAGTGTTATCCCAAATAAGATTCTTATGAACCCCAACCATGAATTTTACTTCAAGGTAGGATTTTCATACATTCCTTTACACAATTAGTTTCATTTTGTTGCTAAACTTGTATAATACCAGTTTTTGATAAAATGACAAGGCTATGTAAATGCTATTGATAGTACCCATGTTCATGCTTCTGTACTTGTATCAAAGTAGATTCCATTTAGAGTAAGAAAAGAAATTTACCACTTAGAATGTGACGTGTGTATGTTTGTTTGATATGAAGTTTACTTTTGTGTATGCTGGTTAGGAAGGATTTGCCAACAATTGTTAGTTGCAATCGACAGCACTCGAGACTCCTCACTTGAAATTTCCTCGACCACCACTTGATATTTACTTGTTCTGTAAGGAGTAATTTTCTTTATGATTGTTTTGCAGTTGCAAATCATGACCAATATGAATTCCTTGTGGTAAATTCTGATTATGCATCAATCATCTAAATGATTATATGGGTAAATCGAGACATTGAGAGATCATTTGTGGTATTAAAGGATCGCTTCTTCATTTTGAGACTCATGCCTTCATTTGCAATTCAAAAGCAAGAATATACTGTTATTGCATGTTGTGCTATCCATAATTACATCCGTGATCAAGACAGGAGGGAAAAAACTTTTCCCTAGATGGAGATCCAGAGTACCCGTTTGGACCTACACAAGATGAGGTTATAAGCGATACATCGATCAAGGAGGGAACGAAAATGAACATGCTTAGGAAAAGTATTGCCAATAAAATGACAAGAAATTATAATATGCCAAAGATTTCATGAAATTGTGTTTTTGACTTTTGTAATGTCTTTCCATTTTTTTGTATTTGAGGATTTCTTATGTTAGCTCTTACAATGTGATGTTGTATTTGAGGATTTTCTATCTTAACTCTTGTAATGTAATGTTGTATTTGAGAATTTTCTTTATTTGTAGTGGTCCTTTATGACAAAATCCATCACACTTTGTAAAATTTGCCACGAATTGCCCAATACCCTTTGTTCTATTTCTTTTTTAAAATGGTTGTGCACGAACTGAGATTAACATGCATTGAGCACACATGCATCAGACATATATCACTGCTTCTTGTGTAGTAGATTGTGGAGGCGATCAGTGCGACACGCTAGCATGAAATTTTCATGGTTTTCTTTTAAAATGGTCGCACATGAATTGAGATTAACATGCATCGAGCACGCATGCGTTGGACACATATCGCTACTTCTTGTGTAGTAGATCGTGGAGGTGATCAATGCGACACGCTAGCATGAAATTTTCATGGTTTCCTCATTATTTGTATGTAGTACACTGAAACATTGAGGATGATGTCTTTTGGACATCAATTCCTTGAAAAAGTAACATTTTTTTTTTCCAAAGAACACTTTAGGAGTTGGGTGCAAAGGCATTTGATCAACGATAGTAGATCATTGATTGTCATGGATTTATGCATTCAGGTTTTGTGGTATCAAGGTTGAAGCATGAAATTTTTGATGAGTTGCTTGGTTACTGTGTTTAAAGGAATCTTTGTGTACTTGCATATGAATTTGCGACCAAGGATCACTACATGGTAATTGAAGCCTACTCATCTTTTGTGGCTTAATGCTCTCAATATGTTTTATCACGTAGAGATGAAATATTCTAAGTGAAGGGATTATCAGTTTTGGGGAGAAGTACACTATCAGTGCCATAACTTGTGTACGGCGCTCACTTTGGTGCTAAAAGTTTCCGTCGGATCACTTAAGTGCAAAATTAGAGGAAAAACGATCACTTTAGTGCCACTGACAATAGATTCCGGCCAAAATGATTACATGGCTTTTATATTAAAAAAAAAATCAAGAAGCCTTTCAAACGACGTCATTTTATGTCTTCCTTAAGAAAACGACGTCGTTTTGCCGTCCTACGTGGATGGCCTCACAAAAATGACGCTGCACAACTCATTTGTGGATTTTTTTTTTTTTAATTTAGGGATTGAAATTAAGGTTTTTTGTCCGCCGTTGCTTGGCCACCGTCGCTCGGCTGCCGTCCCTTGACCTCCATCGTAGTTGCTTGCCACAGCAAGACAAAAGAAAAACAAAAAAAGAAAAACGAACAGAAAATCCCAAGGGAGAGGGAGGTGTCGACGGCAAGGGCGGAGGAGGGGATGGCGGGGCCACAGCCGCCACCGTCGTCGCAGCTGGCTTCACCGACGATCTCCATGGCGTTCCAGATCTTCACGACTACCATTGGTCAGATCGCTCGTGCTTTTGGAGATTCTTCGAGCTCGCGCTTCCTCTGCGCCCGGCGATATTCCTTGGGAAAAGGCGGTGGTGGTGCTGAGATTCGAGGATTTGAAAGGTCGACAAGGTGATTGAAAATGGGGGAAAACTACTGGGGGAGGGCGAAGGCGAGTGCGTGGTTTCTTTTCTGGAAAACTACTGGTGTTGTGTTGGTGCGCTGCTAGTGTTGTTGGTGTTGTTCTTCGGCGCTGCTGGTGTTGCTGGTGTTGTTCTTCGAGGAAGAAGACAACACCTTCTCTCTCTCAATTTGGGGATTTAAGGTTTTGAATTTGGGGGAAAGACACAAAACGGCGTCGTTTTGTTGTTTAAATGCTGACTATACTCTTCAGTGAGCCACATCAGCTTAAAAAATTAATAAAAAAGTGCCACGTCTGATTTCCGGCCAACCAGATCTGAGTTTGCACCAAAGTGAGCGTTTTTCAAACTTTTTGGCACTTAAGTGATCCGACGGAAACTTTCGGCACCAAAGTGAGCGCCGTACACAAATTATGACACTGATAGTGTACTTCTCCCCTTTATAGGAAGAAAAAGGAGTTCAAGTTGTGCAACTAGGCCTTGTCCTCGACTGGATGCAGCGAGTAAGAATTGTTGTTGATGTAGCGAGGGGATTGAAATATTTGCATGAGAAAGTTCAGCCTTTATAACCCACAGGGATTTTCGATCTAGCAACGTGCTTCTTTTTGAAGGATTCAAAGCCAAAATTCATCAGACGTGGCTACTCGCCTTCATCCTACCATAGTTTTAGGAACCATTGGCTATCACGCTCAAGAGAATGCACCTGGATCTCTCTCTTTTTTATTGTATAAAGGATATTGTTAAGTATATTGTTCGGCCATAATCGCCTATCCAGGTGGTTGCTGAAAAATTTTGTGTGAAAATTTTAAAAATACGATATAACAACTCTCACTTTGTATTTGGGTTCATAAGTATTTGAAATTTGTAAGAATGAACATCTTACTCATTCCATAAGGAAAAATCTGTTTAAGAAATAGAAATTTTATACTATTATCAAAAGAATTTCTGCTTCAGAAATAGAAATTTTGTATTATTATCAAATGCATTTTTCTGTTTAGAAACTCATCCAAAAATAGAAATAGAAAAATCTATTTATGTTCCATAAATTAATTTCTGGCCATAATGGTTATCATTCGTGCCCTAACTGTTATAAGTTCTGAATCGTCACACTTTGGACCTGTCATGTTCTGGTCGTGCCAAGTTTTGGATCCGTCACGTTCTAAACTAGTGTCAGGATGGGAACATGAGTAGTTCATTAAGTTTGAAGATCTTCATTTTTAATATAAAGTTTGAACTTAAGTCAAAGTATGTTCTGTTTGAAATAAACTTTATAAGCTGGACTTAAGTTTGAACACATTTATTCTTAGAATTTTTGTTTGAACACATTTAACTTTAAGTTTAGACTTTGTCATAATATAGTTTGAATAAGTTCAGCTTCAACAGAGAGTCTATCTTTTGGTTCTTTCAAGTATTATTCTTGACAATATCCTTCATACGTTTTATTAGAATATCATATGCGTAGTGGCTTGTGCATTTTTCATCTGGTTACTCAATCACTAGAAATGTTAGTAGCTTTTGATTATTTTGTTATCTTCAAAACATTATGAGGGATTTTTCTAACACGTATCCTTCATGGAAGGGATTTGATGTAGTAAATCAGAAAACTTCTTGCTCTAGGCAACGGAGTTCATCTTGAGCCTCTTCCTTCGCATAAGCAAGATAGTACTATTGTCGGAATTCTTCGATGAGCATTTCCTAAGTAGTGATAGATTCACCACTCTTATCATCACATCTATGACGTCACTACAAGAAGTTGCTCCATTGGTGACTCTCATGCTTAGAAATACTACTCCATGTACCACAGGAAGTTGCCCATGTCTTCAACCACCTTGAGCCTTTAAATTCCTTTGGCTTTGGGGCATTTACTCATGGACTAGGTTACATGGTGATCACCACATTTACACATGCAGCTTCCATCTTGGCGAGCTTTGCCTTAAGTTCGATCATTTCCGTACGCATGGCCTCCACCAAGGCTTCCAAGGCATCATCCCACGACCAGAGTTCTTTGGATGTAGTGTCCAAGGTGCCCGGCATCTCTCCTCAGAGCTCACCCATGTCGGATTTGAGCTAGGGCACCCCTGCTTGGAGCTCCCCATTGCTGGTCTTGACCCTTTCAATGCTCTCAGATAACTCCTCAACCACTCCTTGGACGTCACTTATGGCGATCTCCATCTTCGCCATACAAGCCTTCAAGTCATGCAACACACCCTCGGAACTCTCGCAGCCTTTCTTTGCCTTGAAGGCTGGTTGATTGGCAGCCCTTCACTTCGTTCCTGAATGGCCTTGTCACCTTGGACGGATGTTACGTTGGAACGTCTATCCATCGTGCCTTGGATTGACTTCGCTTTGATACAACTTCTCATAGGTCAATTAATTTAGCGTTCCCTTATCCGTGTAGCCTTAGAAATTTCTTCAAAAGTCAACCTTTCTCACAAAATTCACAAAGATAGTAGAGAAAGAAACTTTTTGGAGAGAGAAGTTTTGTATTTCTATTACTCATGAGGTAATACAAATGAGAGAGAAGACCCCTAGATACTCCTTGAATTACAACTGTGATCTCTTCTCGATTTAACAATGGAGATTCTATCTTCCTATCTACCAACTACCGGCATTTATTATAACAACACTTTATAATAAGATACATTTATAATATTGCCCGCCCCTAGGAATATTCTAGAGAACACAAGCGAGGTTCATCCGGTTGTCTTGGATCATTCATAGTCCTTCGTGCATGAAAAATCTCTGGACCGTGACACGAGCATGTAAAAATGTGTAGAGATGCATCCTTTTTGACTTAAAACCCAAATAATTAAATATATTAAGCATCTCAAGCAGAGTTAAGAGAGTATATTTATCATCCTTTACAACAAGAACTTATTCAAGTTTTGACATTAAAATGCTTAAGTATGTGCCTTTTGCACGTTTTGTGTCAACGAGCTAGGTTGAAATTTGTTAGTCTTATTTTTATAGTGGAGAAATTATTAATTCACTCTTAAACCTATTATAAGGATATCAATTCAATACTCAATTTTTCAATTTTCATTAACATCGTCCTAACCCAAAATTTCAAGATAGTCCTTTCGGTCAATTACCGCGGGAGATTTGTTGGCGTAATTTAGGACTATTCATTTAATAGATTTAGGACTAATTGAATAATAATCTCACTTTATAGTCTTCTAGTTCAAGAATTCTATTATTCTTCATTTTACATTGGGTTTGTTCGATGTGATTAGATAGGGAAAAAATGAATTCAGATAATAATAAATAAAAAGAAAGGGAAACGAATGTTAGGCAGATAAGGGCATAGGCTGTTAAGCAACTCCCCCAATCACTTCAAATCCTTACAATTTGTATAATCTGAAGAGATAAAAAAAATCACACAAAATCAGCTTACAGTAACGTCTCCAAAATGCTTTCCTTTTTTGTTCCTTCATCCAAATATCCTTTCTCTTCCCCTCTAATAATTGATATCAAACACATGCAAAGCACCTAAAATTTTTCAAATGTATCAAAAACACGTTAATCACGCATTAGTTTTTATAAATTTTTTAAACTTATTTTCATTTTTATAACTTCGAAGAAAATATCCTAAGTTACCAAAAACAAAAGAAACCCAGTGTTTGTTTTTTTTTTCCAAACCCTGCTATTGCAATGATCACCTTCCTCCACGGCAAAAGTAGGTTCTTCAGCTGTATTCTTTATCCGTACTATCGCCTAAACTTGTGAAATTAATGTCTACGCACAGTTGTCTGCGTCTCGCTGGGATTTCTCGAATTGCTCGAGGATCTGGCCTAAACGTACGCCACAAGTCTCTTGGATTTAGTCTAAGGAGAATTCTCCCATACTTAAATCGGAAGACGAGATATAAGGAGATAAAAGAGGTAACTTCGAAACCAATTTTTTTTTTTTTATGATCAAGGGGCCGTCGAAGATCATCCTTCGGGGATCACACGACCCTCCGATACTCAATAGCACTGGTAAGGCTTCGCCGCAAACTGCTATTTAGACCGCTATTTAAACGTAAACCCTCGGGGGCTGGTCCAGTAAACCACTCCTGGGATCCCACTTAAAGTCGCGAGCATCCGGAAATTCAAATTCGTTTCCTTAACGATGAAGTAGTAAAGCCCAACCATCACAGCTACTTACGAATGAATAACTTCGAAATCATTTGCTTCAAAGAAGAGAGCTGAAAGGACAGAAGAATGCGCGGACAATTTAGAATCGGTGTCATTTTCTTTTTGTACTCCCGCCAGCGTGCTCCCCCCATTAGGGTTGGGGAACCCTCGATGCACTTTGTCTAGAGAGCTCCGCAGGGTTACAACGCCGTTTATCATTTTGATGAGGAGAGGAGTAGGGTTGGGCCAATTGTTGTCTCTCCCCCCAATAGAGTTCGACACCAGGACGTGTAAAAGCATGGAAAGGGTCTGCTCTATAAAAGAAGAACAAACTATTGGACGGGAAATGAGTTTAAATTTGGAAGGACTTTTGTAGAAGGTGAACAAATTATTATGGAATGAGGGTTCGTCAAAGCTTGAAGGGAATAATAAAATGTGAACGGCTCAAAGAAGACGAGGACGTCAATTCGCTTAGGACCTGTTTATAGAAGGTGAACGGACCATTCAACAAGAATATGTGTAAAGTCTGGAGGGATAATTGCCGAAGCAGCTCATGCTATAGACAGGATAGATGGTTCTAGATACGAGTCTCTAGAGTCTTGGTGGGAACACTCAGATCTTTATCACTTTGGAAATGTACTCAAATTGGTGTTTCACGGTCGCATACAAGGACTAAAATTTGCTAAAAGCGGAGTATATGATAACATATTTTGCGATTTTTGTAAAAGCAGAAAAGGTGTCAGCTAGACTATAAAAGCAGAGAATTCTACTTTTGGAAATGGCATTCAATACCCATAAACAGACGTTCTGACTGTGCATATAGCCCTGATGGTCAAAAAGAAGGTTGGAACAATGAATCTTGGAAAGCTTTCAACGGATATTTTGAAGCTTGAAAGCCCATTTAAACAGATCAAGTGGCTGGTGAAGACTTGAAGTTCAAGAACTCTCTCTCTGTCGCATCAAATTTTACAGCTTTGCTTTGCGCAAAATCAAGTGATTTATAATTGTAAATCTCTCTTGAGAGCGGGAATACTTGTAATTTGGAAAGAAAGTAATATAATGTCGCAAGAGGTGCTTAAGTTCATAGAAGTAACTAATGAAATTTCGTGTAAAAGCAATGCTCCGCACGAGCTGAATAACTCATGGATTTCAACGAAAATTTCAGCCTTGTTGAGGCTATTAGAGCTTGGAGAGTGTAGTAGGACAAGTGGAAGGCCGAACCTCTCTGAATCTGATTTGCATCTCTTCTATTTCTTTAATCCCTTCAATCTCCTTGGACCGTGCGCACCGACCGACAACCCTTACTCAAGCGGCACCCCGCCCCATCTTCCCACTAGCACAAGGCCTCCAAAACTTGTGCGAAACCGTATAAAGTCACAACAAACAGATTTTTAAATAATATATTAAGAGTGTATGATTAATTCAATGAGTCTTGCAATTATCAAAATTCAATTATGGTCGTCACCCTCCCTCTTTGGCCTCCTTATCAAGTTCCTATTGCTCCAGGTGTTTGAGTTTTTTTTTGCAGAAAAAGTATCAGAAAAGTCACAAACCTCTTACATTGGTGCCAATTTGATCTTAAACATTTTATTGGTGCAAATTCAATCCTAAACCTTTTGACTCAATGCCAACTTAATTTTAAACCTTTTAATGGTGTCAATTTAATCCTAAAACTTTTTATTTGGTGTCACTTTAGTCCTAAATTTTTTGATCTATTGTTAATTCAATCATTTCGGCTAATTTTTGTCGGATATTGCTAACGTGGACGTCCGTCAACTAACATAGCATGGCCTACATTGACATGGACAACTTTTAATAATATTTTAATATTTTTTCAAATTATTAAGTAATTAATTAATTTAATTTCTCTTCTTTTTCCCTTTTCTCTTTTCTTTTTTCTTTTTCTTCCTCTCCTCCTTGCTTTAGCCGGTCACCGGCCAAAAGCAAGGGTTGGCAAGCCTCGCTAGCAATGATGAGGGCAGCCTCACACTAGGCCAGCGAGGCTCGCCCTTGCCAGATTGGGCGAGGTCAAGCCTCGCCAGATCCAACAAGGCCAAGCCTCATGCTACCTTGCCAATCCTCGTCTCTGGTCGATAGCCAAGAAGGAGGAGGGGAAGGGAAAAAAAGAAAAGAAAAAGAGAAGGAAAAAAAGAAGAAGAAATAAATTAATAAATAATTCAAAAAATATTAAAATATTATTAAAAGTTGTCTATGTTAATGCAGATTATATCACATCAGCTAATCTCCAGGTCAACAATATCCGATAAAAAATTAACTAGAATGACTGAATTATCACTAGATACCAAATTGACACCAAATCAAAAATTTTAGAACTAAATTCACACCTATAAAAGATTTAAAACTAAATTGGCACCAAATCAAAAAGTCTAATCAAAAAGTCTAAGACTGAATTAGCACAATAAAATGTTTAAAACTAAATTGACACCATAAAAGATTAAAAACTAAATTAGCACTTTAGGACTCTTCTGATACTTTTCTCGTTTCTTCGTCAAGACACGCTTTACATGAAAGGTCTTCCGAGCGTCAGACCCATCTTCCGGCAGCTCTGGAAAGAAATCTCTGGAACTCATCCATTGTGTTTTCTTTTCATGTAATTTAAAAACACACGGTGATGGAATGGTTTATCGCATGCACGACCATGTTAGGGGGGAAAAAAGCTTAGATCTGTATCATTATGTTTTAAAAAAGGGTGATAAATCAACTCCATTTTGACGGCAGGACAGACAGATGATTATGGTCTGCAAGTCCACTGCAGTGTGATGGACACCAGGCCAACTGCAAGAATGCACTAATCACTCAGTAGTTTCCGACTTTCACGATGTCGTGGTCCACGGCAACAAGTTTCACAGGCACAGACCCCTAATGTGCTACCGCGGAGTTTCAGCAGCACGCGATGCTCTCCACTCTTACACCAGTGAGATTGAATTCATGATCGACGGCGATGTCGTGCCGTGCGAGTGTGGCGATCGGACTTGCATAGCTAGTGAGGTGAAGGGGTTCTTCCTTTCGGGAGGGTTCATTCATCTTCTTCAAAATCCAAGAGAAAATCCGTAAGATTCTCAGAATAATCTACCGCCTCTTCCAACGACATGCGACCATCCTTTTTCGGTTTCGGTTTCTTGTCCTGCAATTCGTACCGTGAACAGAATATAAAAAGATGCACGTCACCTCAACTGTGGAAGAACTCAAAGCCTGAGCATAAAACTGGAAATGCAAAATGTTCTCAGAGGCAAATGCTGTCACAGGAAGAGGAAAGTCTAACGATCATGGACACGAAGCAAATTCAACCTGCCAAAGAGCCATTGATCGCAGGAATAATGCACAGGAGCAATTACCTTCGATTTGTCGAGCTCAGGGGTGCTTTTCAAAACGCTCCAGTTGCGTGTAATTTTCTCTGGCTCTTCCTCAACCTCAAGCTCACTATCTTCTCCTTCCTGCATAACAAAGAGCCCAATAGCGAATCAGATCACATCAGAAAGTCTGAAATAGTGCATGATTCATTGAGGTGTGTTAAGGAGAGAGACTCACATCATTTTCCCCAATATCAACAGCTCGTGCCATCGCTTCGTCCATGTCTGTTATCTGCATTGATCACGAAGATCAGGGGTTAAAAATTTGCATTATTAGCTGTTTTCATAATTATCACACTATTTTCCAGGTAATCCTATTGGTAAAGATCTAACCTTCGAAGACTAGTAATTAGCTGAGCTTTACCATATAAAAAAGAAATATTCGAAGACTCGAATCAGAAAACAGGTAAGAGGAGTTGGTCCACAAATTCTAAGCAATAATACAAGAATTTTTTTCTCACATATCAACAAACAGGGCAGCTGTCAATACCAAGGACTTGAAACTAGCTCCACCTGCAACAAAAACTAGTTCTGATCCGTTTTAGTTTTGTCCCTTTTAATGATAGGGCTTCTCTTTGGTTCTCAATCACAAGTTCTTAACACAAAGCACCTCATATTTTGACATGAGAGTTCAAGTCCTCAAGCAGACATCCATCACTCAACCAATGCATCTCATTTCTTCCGCCAAAATAATTTAAAAACCAAGTTGGCAATCATGAACTTGCAAGAATCTAAGTCTTTCTTCTTGGTTCCAGTTGTTCAGACCATTTTATTAAGCAGAGCTGAGATGGAAAAAGTTAAAAGACACTTGAGAGTTGGAGTCGCAAAAGATGTATATATATATATCTTCAAAAAAGTAGGTTTGCAGTGGACAAAATGGCAGGAAAAAGTACTCATAAGTCATCGCACATTAAAAAGTTAATTCATAATCAATGGGTACATCACCTGAATCTCCTCAGTTTTCTCCTTTGCCAGAATTGTCTCAAGCTCCTCCCTTGATATTATCTTGCCTCGCTGATCAAAGATGAGGAAGTCAAGGGCTGGAAGACAATTGCAAAAGATGCTACAACTAATATTGGACTATGATGCTAACATCAGGGAATTATAGGATGTGAAAACAGCGGTAACAGCAAATCAATTTGCATGCATTACATCTTTGTGGACATTATAACTAACAGATCATTTAGCTTACTGGGTCCTTCTACAGTTATTACTTTGCCACTAAGTAAGCCAGAAGCCGCAGAGTAATTCTGTGGAGACTGACAAATTCTTCCACAACAAAGACAGGAAGAATCTGGAAAACTTGCATTGATGTGAAACAAAATTAAGAAGGAAGAACAGAATGATGAGATGGAAAACAGTAATTAAAGCTAGCTGATCTTGGTTCTCTGAATGATGTTAGAATGATAAATTCTGTCTTAATATTAACTTATTACTAGCGAACGATGCTTTTGTTGGAAGATCCACAAGTCTCTTGCTAGTAAAAGCACACACGATCTCTGTTTTGGTCATTATGATTATTTTGCACATCATACCAGGACAAGAAAGAAAAACGAAACTATTACGTCGTACTAACCTCCTTCAGATAAGCCAATATATTGGGAGTTGGTTCATGAAAATCTGGACCTCTGTAATCAATAATTTCATTCGGATCCTGAATATAATTTACGGTAGGATATACTGGATCTCCACCCCAAACTGCAACAGTTAACAGGATTTCAACAACCAGCATGAAGCCATGGAAAAGAACAGAGAGAAATGAAGAGAACAATACTCTAGTCTCATCCTTCGACATGACTAAGATGAATGACAGGAGATGAATGGTGTTTCACAAGCTGTAAGAGCTAAAATTATGCTTTTGCCTAATACAATAAACCGATTTAGTCAGTTGAGGAAGTATTGAACAAGGGCAGGATGATGCTGAAACTTTCCCCACCAACAACAATAAATAATCAGTCGCGTGACTGTAGCGCCACAACAGGAGGCACAGCTTCTAACCTTTCAGTCCTAGGACCTCATTATATCAAACAAAAACTATGACATAGTATGTAAAAAGTTGAATAGAAAAAAAGGGGGGGAAAAGAGGAACTCAGTTAACTTACTTTGTTTGATTTGATCCTCTCTCATACGCATTGCAAGAGGATCCCTCTTAATCCGCAGATCAGTACCCATCATAATGCGATACTCTCGATCAGTCTGGTGCTGAAACATTTGAACAAGTTGTGTGTTTTCATCTTCACCAGTTTCTTCAAAATGTTTTTGAACAGCTTCGCGCGAAGTGTCTCTCTTCCATGCTGATACCCATTCTGAGTAGAACGCCAATGGACCTATTTCTTCCAGTCTATCCCGTTCAGCTTGAAGCCTATATAAATGAACATTTCTTGAGACTCTAGACACAAGGCAATCTTAGGAATCTAAGGAATTTCACACATGGTTCACCTAGGAATCAAGCACAAGAATCAAAAGCACAAATTCCGTCAAAAATGGGAATGGGCTAAGGGTCCACATATACAAAGGCACTTATAGCTGAACTGGAGTTAAAATTTTACAGAAATCTGAAAGTTCAATGCAGCTCTCACATGATCGTGATTAATTCACAATCTATTTAAATATGAAACTGACAAACTCAAAGATGTAAAAGTGCTGATAAGTTGATGATGAATTAGAATCAATCTACAGTGGCATAAGAAGAGCTATCAACTATAGCTACTTCCAATAATATGCATAATGGTTTTGAGTTATGGACTGAATTGTCACCACTTAGGAATGAGAACAGAAAATAGATGAAAGGATTTCTCTCATCAATAATACAGAGACTCGTCATCAAGAAAATTGAGTAGCCGTACGTATTAAAAGGGAAAATAGTCTCATGCAATGCAGTCTCCTGACCTAAAATACAAATGAACCTGGACAGTCATCCAACAAAACTTAAAACCTACAGATGCCACTGTCCACAAAGACATATCCGGAGCACCCATATCAGCACATATTGCAGAAGTAGTTAAACATATGGTATTCTAAACATGCATGCCTTTCTTCCTTGAATAGATGCCGTCTAGCTCTATATAAAGATGTTTCAGTCAATGTTGGATGATCCCCGTAAAGCTTTACTTGTCCAGTCTCTGCCATTGCTTTTAGGAAAACCTGCAAAACAGCATGTCCTATGATATATGCAAACTGAATCAATGATTTGTAATATAAAGCAAGTGGAATCCAAACTAGGCAGTACATCGCATATTGTTGCAAATTCAAGCATCATTGATGATCAGGTTTGATAGCACTTTCTTTTAGTGATTGGTAAGTCTGATATACGGCAACTTGATTATAGTTCCAGAAATCAGCTCTATATACGTGGTATCTCTGAAAAGGAAATATGCAAGTTCCCACAATCCAAACGAAAAGTATGGTTGAAATAGGAACAGCATTTGCCATTATCCCAATATCAATACTAACCGTTTCAACATCAGGTCGCCTCCTTTGCCATCTAGACCACTGTTCCTCATCTGGCTTCCTCCAGTTCCACCATAATTCTTCACTTGTAAGTGGCTCCTCTATAGGCTTCTTCACTTTTGGATCGATAAAAGGGTGGGGACGCCCTAGCTTTTTGTCCAAATTGTATCCAGTCTCTTCTTCCTCAGGTTCTGTTTGATAAACAACATACTCAGATGAGCTATCTTTATGCTCCTCTATAGCATCATCAGAAGTTTCGGGTGTCTCTGAGTCAGACAGTATAAGATCAGTCTCAGATGATCCAGATACAGCTTCTGGGACAAGCAAATCATTTGATTGCAAACCGACTCCAGCGGATTCAGAAGCTGCAACTGATGTTTTGTATTTCTTCCTCCTGCTTCCTGGGCTTTTCCCATAAGATGGAGAGCCCAAAGATTTTCCAGTTGGTTCAGGAGCCCTCGCAGCTCTGACACGGCTAGCAGTTCCCTCTGGCCAGTACTCCTCTCCAGGGATAGGAGCACGTGCACCAGAAGCTGGTTCAAGCTGCCCAGATGTAGAGTCCAAGTAACTATAGTATGGAGGACGCTCAATAGATACATCTTCAAACTCATCCTTCTCGCATTTTATACAAGGTACTGAAGGCCCCTGCCTAAGAGAACTTTTTGAGCCAGCTCTAATTTGTGCAACTCTGGCAGGAAATGAGCCCAGAAATGATGTCTACACAGTTTGGGAGGAAAGAAACAATTAGCAATGGCATTGAACATGAAGGATTAGAATATCAATGAAGGTAATGAGGCACCTTATCTGGTAGTTGCACTATACAACTAAATTACCATATGCTACATTTGATATATGGACTTCACTGACACTGGACCGTGATTAGTCTCTTGCTGACTATATTCAGAGACCATACTATTCAGAGACCAGCAAAGTTAACTTACATGACATGAAACCCATGCGCATGCACTGGTTAAAAAATATAATCAGTAATCCAAATGAAGTGACATGCTCAAAAGTTTTCAGCAATAACTTCTTTTCTGTGGTTTATTAAATTATACTTGGAGGAGTACTTCGGAGAATAGATCTCAACAGCATGCTAATTTTCAGAATCCAAACGACCAATGCTAGCATTACATTTACACATACAATGTCATTTGAATGAGTATAGATAGGAAATTTTTTATGTTCCTTTTAAAATTGTTTCGAATTACGACACACTAAGTACAGCATGATGCTCAAATCTACATTCTACAGTGACATGATTTCCGGATATTCCTAAGACATCACTTCCATAAAAGAACCATATGTCTCTGTTGATGGCTTTCATACTCTTTTGACATGCAATAACTGCTATAGCTTTGATGCCTTAATTTTAGCAATCCACCTCTTGAGCATTCTCTATTTAGTAGTGGGAATGGCCCGCCATCGTCATCCTTGTTGTAAGGGATCAATTAGCTAGGAAGATATTGCAATGTAGTTCAATTGGAGAAAGGAATATGCTCATTAAAGTGGATGTATTGTAAGTAAAAACCTAAAGATATCCAACATGCACACTGACTGTATCATCTGTGAGAAAGTAGGTAAGCATTTCACTCTATTGGTAGTAAATATATCAATCATTTTTTTCTCTTCATGCTTCAGACTCAGCTGAAAAAGACATGAAGATTCTCAAATTCAAGCTCGAAAGATTATTTATCATGTTCAACTTCAGTCTCAAGCGCACGTACACATGTCAATGCCGGACTACACAAACCCAAAACTCAATCCTGATCATACTCTGCATCAGCCTCCCACCAAAAGGAAAAAAAAAACATTAAAAGCCTGCACCAGTCATGCTATCTGATAGGAACCTCAGAAAAGGTGGAAAATAATTCGAACTAGAGGAACAGATTTAAATGAGAGAAAGCGAGTCTGGGTCATTAGATTTGCTAGAGAAATGAACTGACACATCCAGAGAGTATACCCCACTTGAAATCTTTTCAGGGTTTACTCCTCAGCTCCTAGATGTTCAAAACCCATTATGCAGATTACTTTCGTTCTTCTTCCTTGAATTTCAGCTACCGATGACGAATGATACAAAGACAAGAGCATAACCGAGAGAAAGCAAAGCAAGCTACAGATTTGAGCTCTAGAACAAGTGCCGGCATCAACAACTTCCGTGAAAAGCTACTCCCAAACAGAGAACACACTAACTAAATTGTATAACCCGATAAGTGCAAAAAATTCCTTTTCCTTTTTCTTATATAAACATACCTGCAAGTAAATGGAATTTGGCTTCCCGGGCTCACTACCATCAGCTTTGACCGCGCACCTCAATCCGCTACCTGCCACAACTAAATTATCTGCTTACAGAATCAAGAACCGAAAAACATCTTACCGGACCAATAAAAAAAAAAAACACATTTTTCCTCGGAAAAAAGTGAAAGCGCAACCAAAGATAAGAGACCCATATCAGAACAACGCGAAAAACCTCTCAAACTAGCAGAAAAACATAAACCTCAGACGAACATCGAAACGACGAGATGGACCAGACAACACCAGAATCGTGGGTACCAATTCACAGCACGAACTCATCTCGAGACACTGGTCTATCTAGTCCTAGCATTTCGAAACGCACCAAGCGGGGAAGCAAGAAAGAAAGAAGAAGAACCAGAGCTTTTACCGAAACACGACCAGGAGGTCGACAGAGAAGCCATCCCGCAACGAACCAAGGACGACCCTCGTTTCCTCGTGCCACGGGGTTTTCAGATTGCCAAGAGCTGGGATGGGGAAGCTCCTCGGATTGTCATTTCTGGTCCCGACTCGTGCTGGATAAAGCTTCTTGAGGGTAGCGAGAGTGGAGATGAGTCCGGGAAGCGAGTGCACCGTTTCGGCTTATACAGTCGGCTATCGCAAGTCAAGTCCCAGATGAGAGTTTATCCATAATAATAATAATAATAATAGTTAATGTTACAAAAAATTCCAAACTCAAATTAATTTTTTAATCATAAAAAACTTCAAACTAATACATATGCGATAAAATTATCCAAAAGCTAATTTTTTACCATAAAAATCTAAATTAATACACTCGTGACAAATTTACTCCAACCTAATTTTGTGATAATAAAAAACAAAAAATTGATATACATGTGACAAATTTATCATATGTTAACTTATGTCAATTTTATCGTTAAATTTGCTGACATGGATGACACGTGATGGTAAGTTATGGTGACGTGGCAAGTCCACATCAAAAACCAAAGGTAATCCCAAGAAAAATCCCAAATTTGTCACAGGTTTACCGTTAAATTTTATCATAAGAGTACCGTCTCAATTTGAGATCTTTTGTGATATTTACCTTATGGATTTCTGCATCACTATGTCAACAAATTTAACAATAAAATTTGACGAAAGTTAACAGATGATGAATTTATCATAAGTGTCTGGGTTTAGAGTTTTTTGTGGTTAAAAATTAGTTTAAAAATAAATTTATCATAGGTATACTAGTTTGGGAATTTTTATAGTTAAAAAAATTAATTTGAAATAAATTTGTCACAGGCACACTAATTTGAGGTTTTTTATAGTCAAAAAATTAATTTTGGTATTGTTACAGGTGTACATGCTTGGGATTTTTTATAATAATAACCCTAATAATAATAATAATAATAATAATAATAATAATAATAATAATAATAATAATAAAGGTGAAAGCCACAAAAATCCTAAATTATACTTATTGTACTTTTTTCTATGACACAGAAAACCCCAAACTTGTATTTGTATGATATATTTATCTCCGTCAAAGTTTTGACGATGAAAATCATTAAAAAATTACCTAATATTACGCTAGAAAGCAAACGTTATTAACATGATGCTCACGTGATTTAAGTGAAACAAAAACTATGTTATTTTGGCTAAAAAATCATTTAATGAATGGTAAATACATCACAAAGGTACAAGAAGTTATAAGTAATTATTACACAATTCATGGTAAATGTATCACAGTAACAATAGTTTAAGATTTTTTGTGCCTTTTTTCAATAATAATAATAATAATAATAATGATAATGATAATAATACTATTTCTGTAGGCCTTTAGAGTTTCCTCTTTAATAGCACGGGCATATATTAATAAACGTAATTATGTCAATTTTCCTTTTCATTATCACTGGTAAAAAAATTATAGTTAGAATATTAAGGGTTATAATCCATACACATATATAATATTGAGCGCAGGACAATATTAAGTAAAACATTTATTAAATTAGACAAGTAAAATGCCATATAAAACTAAAATATTATATTCCGTTTTGTTTAAAAAAATAATAATTTAAAAAATATTTTTCTAAAAATAATTGCTTGTATCACTTGCAAAAATGAATAAATGAAAAAGATTTATGTTGTTCACAAAAATATTAAAAAATAAATTATTATTGATAATGAAAACATTTTCTATTAACTAATTATTTTAAGAGATACAAGCAATCAATTTCGGAAAAATATTTTTCAAATTATTTATTTTCCTTGAAATAAATAGAACCTTAATATTAATTGGAATAGATGTACAACAGAATAATCAAAGAAGTGCTTTTGAATGCTATTAATTTGTTCGCAAGTTCAATTCTATTTTTATTCTAGAAATGTGGATTTTAGTATCATATTCTCTAAATGAAATTTTATTTTAATAACAATGGTTAACTTAGAACTTGTGACTATATGATCTTGTCCATTATTTAAATTCTCTCTTATTTTATTTTTTGCAAAAATGATTTGATTTAAATTACATAATCTTTACTTATAATAAGTTACTTTTAAGGATGGATATATAACTAAATTAAATATAAATATGTACACTTGAAGTTTTGCTAAAGTAAATAGACTATATCATTTACTTCATTCTTAGTTAGATATATTCAGTTGAATTAAAACTACATAATTTAATAATAGATTAAAGATATTTCATGTTCACCCATTTATTGAAATTAAATATGATATGATATGAAGTTTAGAGATAATAAATTAATAAATCAATACTTATTGGTGAATGTAAGATTGGGCAAAATTGTGTTAGGTGTCTCGCCACATGATAGGCATAGAGGCCAAGTAATGTGGCAGGAGGCAAGCATAGAAGTATATATTGTCTCAACCGTCGAAATACGTGTGTCATCGACACATATATACGTATTTTTACATGTTATCTTCATCAATGTTAGCATATAGTTATTGTCACAGATGATTTGGAAAATGTTGGACCTATATATGTGCGTAAATATTAAAAAAAAAATTGTAAAGTCAAACATACAAAGTTGGAAATTGCTTAAAGTTAGACATGGCAATAGGAAAGTTTTTAAATTATAATTTAACTGGAATGGATATGAAAATTATTAGGATTTTCTCATTTGTTTTAGAATATGAATATCTTGGATTGAGCCAAAGTCTTTAAAACTCAATAGAATCTTCCTCTGTCATCATTTTATGGTAAATTGATTCCAAAAGTAAGAGTAACTACATTAACAATAAAAAGTAAATAACTCATTTCCCAAATTATATACATTGCATAATATAATGTTAAAGTTATGGGAGATATAAGCAGCCACTTTTAACATATTTAATGTCTAAATCTAGTGGTTTCTTTGTCACTTCTCTAACTGATGTACTAAATTTATCATAATGATTTAAATTTCAGATTACCGATTAATTTATTTTTTAATATCATATACCTTTATTTTTTCATTGTACTTAATATTCATTCGAGTGGATTTCTTCATCCTAGGCAATTAGATAAAAGTCAGGAAATTCTTTTTGATTAATTGTTAATTAAAAATTACAATATAATCAAACTTTTCATTTGGCGTTTTTCCAATTTGATAGATTTGCGTGTATAAAAAAAGATTAAATAGTAACATTAAATACTAGTTTAGATATATTACATGTTAGTTAAAAATCTATTTCGAGATATTTTCTTTTAATCTAATTTTTTAAACAAATATCAAAAAAAAATCCCATCTAGTAAATGGGATATACCCAAATAGGATATCTACTATTTGAAAAAAAAAAAATCCAACAAGAGAAAAATGTGAGCCATGAAGTTTATCCATCTCACACACTTAGTTGCCGTAGCGGCCGGCTATCCTCTCATTGCTAGCCACCTCCGTCGCCGCCCTCTCTCACTGCCGTCTCCGTCAAGTCTACACCTCTCAATTAATCTATCTTCTCACCACCACCGCCCTCAATCCCAACTACCTTCGCCTTAGACCACCTCTTCCAGCTCTATCACGCGTAGCCCCAACCTCATCAAGGATCAACCTCGAGAACCAACAAGCCAAGGTAGACCCCAGAGCAAGGATCAAGTAGACAAGCCGTAATCTGAGGCTGGTGCTCGATTTGAGCCTCGAATTATGTGTCTGTCACAATTATACTTGTTGGCAGTTCGTTTATAAAACAAATGAAGAGGTGCCTTGTCCCATATGAAAAAGATGTGAGTGCACACGTGGACGAGATTTGGCATTAACCAACGATCATTATTTTTATTTATTGAAAAATTTTGGATTTATTTCTATAAAAATTAACTATAAAGTCTTATTAAAACAGTGCAACTGTTCACAAAAAAGTTACGGTTATTTATTATTTATTTAATTCTGAATTTTTTATGTATTTTCAACGTAACCTTTGAGACGCACTTATTCATTTTGCAACATTTCCCAAAAAGTTGCCTTTGTTTTTTGTTTTTTGTTTTTTGTTTTTTTTGCAACCTTTTGAAGAGTTGCCTCTATAGAAAGAAAAAGATAAGTAATGTTTTTTTGAGATCAAACAATCATCTTCTTCCATTTTCTTCTTCTTTCGAAAGATTATACAGCCATTGTTTTCAATTGTTTTCCATGAGAGACCTTGGATAAATTCTAAAATTGCTATTTAGTATTCTCATTTGATACTTTGTTGTATCTTGGAGGAAATTTGCTGGTGACCATTAGCAACTTTGTAGGGCAAATAAATCCTTAAAAAAAGTGATATCACGACTCAAAGTCCGACTTGATTACTCTAAAGATCTGACTTTATTGTTCTACTCAATTCGAAGCCGTATTTTTCCAATAATACTTGCCATGATATCATCATTAGCATCATTGCTTAAAGGAAAAAGTGTCTTTGTGGGATTTTTCAACAGAGAAGGGATATTAAATCCGGATGCTTCAACTATACTCCATAGTAGATATCGTCCAAGCACAGGTTCAGACCTTCACGAGATGGTGCCTGAGCACTGAAAAGAAAAGATCCAGCAAGCAAAACTCACATGAACGCTGGATAGCATCGGACAGCAGCGACCTCAAGTTCAACGTGGACTGCTCTTGGATGAATGGAGAGAAGACAAGCTCGGCTGCAGGGATCTTACGAGACTCGCGAGGGATTGTGGTCGATGGCTTCGCGGATGAGATCCAAGCCGCTTCTCCTCTACACGCCGAAGCCCTAGCACTGCTGCATGGTCTGCACTTCCTGAAACAGAGAACTGAAAGTCACGTGGGAGAAGTACAGATAAGGGGAAGAAATCTGAAAGTGTAGAATGACAATCTAACTTTTGTGGAGGCTATATTGGGCCGGACTGAAGCCCCATGGGCTATGAGCCATTTGTTAGATAAAAGTCAGGAAATTCTTTTTGATTAATTGTTAATTAAAAATTACAATATAATCAAACTTTTCATTTGACGTTTTTCCAATTTGATAGATTTACGTGTATAAAAAAAGGTTAAATAGTAACATTAAATACTATTTTAGATATATTACGTGTTAGTTAAAAATTTATTTCAAGATATTTTCTTTTAATCTAATCTTTTAAACAAATATCCAAAAAAAAAAAAAATCCCATCTAGTAAATGGGATATACCCAAATAGGATATCTAATATTTGAAAAAAAAAATCCAACAAAAGAAAAATGTGAGCCATGAAGTTATCCGTCTCACACACTTAGTTGCCGCTGCGGCTGGCTATCCTCTCATTGTTAGCCACCTCCGTCGTCACCTCCGTCGTCGCCCTCTCTCACTGCCGTCTCCGTCAAGTCTGCACCTCTCAGTTAATCTATCTTCTCACCACCACCGCCCTCAATCCCGACTGCCTTCGCCTTCGACCACCTCTTCCAGCTCTGTCACGCGTAGCCCCAACCTCATCATGGATCAACCTCGAGAACCAACAAGCCAAGGTAGACCCCGGAGCAAGGATCAAGTAGACAAGCCGAAACCTGAGGCTGGTGCTCGATTTGAGCCCCGGATTATGTGTCTGTCACAATTATACTTGCCATGATATCATCATTAGCATCATTGCTTAAAGGAAAAATTGTCTTTGTGGGATCTTCAAACAGAGAAGGGATAGTAAATCTGGATGCTTCAACTATATTCAACATTCTGGTTTGGTTGAGGAAGGCCTGAAACTTTTGGGTCTCCTTAGCTGAGATGGACTCTTGGACAATGTTTATCGATTCAAAGAAAGAGAGACAACAAGGCAGAGAAGATGGATGGCGAGCACGATCGAAAGGGACAGTGTGAAGAAGAAGGACGAGTGAGGGATAGAGCAAGTTCATGATGATGATATGGGTTGGAGTAGAGGCAGGATGGCGTCAGTGGCTATTCCGAACGATAGAGATGGTCGTGGTAGGTCTGGGCAGCAATCATAAATAGTTTTCACGAATCCAATGCTCGAATTTGTTTTTTCAAATCTCAGGGAATTGATTGTTTATGTTTTACGTTTAATCTAGCTTTGTTCATGTATATCCAGATACTACCAAAAGTTACGTAGGATATATCAAATCCTACCATATATTTATCCTATCCAACCTTAGGTTATTCAGTAAAATTGTCTAGATGACTAAATACAGTCTAAAAGAAGCTCAAGCATGGAAATGAGAAATACTTAATTTTTTGTGCTCTTAAGAATGAGTGATCCTCTTCCGATAATTCATCTCACACAAGGACAGCCTGTCCTTGGTGCTTCTAAGTCAATATGTGTGGAGAGATTGAGAGAGCTTTTCGGAAAGTGAGCACACCTTTGGTCTCTACCACGCCTCTCGTACTTGCAGTGCATTTGGGATGTAATTTTCCTTAGTACAACTAAGAAAAGTGCCCAAAGCATGGCCTCTTGGCGGGCCTTTCACCTATTTTGGACATTAAAGGTGTCCAATGGGCCTACAACCTTGCGCCCACTTATATGTTAGACCTAGTGTTATTTCGGCCACCCCACTTTTAAGCCCTAACGAGCGAACGGTGTCAGCTCCAGTCCATGCACACGCATTATGCTTATGAGTATATCACGATTTCCACATTGATTTGTACTATAACTTTGGATGCTACCCTCAATCATGTACTATAACTTCACCAAACCCGTCTTGGAAATGCCCATCGAGGCGTAGCTTCGACATGTGCTTCGCAAGACGTCTTGCAATAGATGGGCCAGTGCACCTCGGAGGACAACTCATATTTAGTGCACCCCATAGGAAGAGCTTGTATTCTTCATATTTTATGCCTCGGCTTCGGTCATTATCTTCATATGGACAATAATGATGAGAGACGGGCCCATCTGGGGCTTCTGTGCTGGGCCCTGCGAATGAGGCCCAACAACAAAACGGGAGGGCCCTCTCCCTTTGGGCGGGCCACGCGTCCCTTTAATATCTTCGTCAGGCGGGGCCCACGCGCCGAGGAACACAGTTCGGGCGAAAAACGACGCCGTGGCCCGTCACGCTCCCCGCAAGATCCCCGTGTAATCGTATTGTATTTGCAAAATCGTCGCTTTCGATAGAGACTCGGGTGTTGCGTAGGCATGGGTACCTCTCTCTGTCCGCCAACTATTTTCGGCCCACTGTTCAAATCAGTAAAGTGGGGTTCCTCTAGCAGTTTCGCAAAAATATTAATAATTTAAAATTATTTAAAAAAAATTATTTATATCATTTGAAATGATTAAAAAAATTTATCCATTTATTTTTGTAAAAGGTATAAAAATTATTTTTTAAATTACTAATTTTTTCACGAAATCGACCGATTGAATAAGGGTGCGAATGATAACCATTATAGTCAAAAATTGATTTCTGGAAGATAAATAAATTTTTCTATTTCTATTTCTAGATGAGTTTCTAAGCAAAAATACTCGTTTGAACAACATAAAATTTCTCCCTTATGGATGGCGGACGGTGGCGGTAGCGACGGCGGCAGCGACTAGACCCGTCAAATGAGTGGATTGGGTCGGGTTTGGGTTGGGTCAAAAATGGGTCGACCCATATTTGATCTAGTGTAAATCAAGTGACCCATACCCGATCGGACCGTATTCTTAAAACCTATTAATATTCTAGGAAAACTCATTTCTATTATATGCTAATTGGATTAAAACTTCAAGTTAAATTAAAAATAGTAAATAAAATAAAATAAAAAAGTTTAAAAAAACCTATAAATTGAAATATTTATAAAAAATTAGACTATGCACATGCTTCTCTTATTTGAAGTGAACATACCATTGAATAACTAAAAACTGTAACATGAAAAAATTTTAATTGAACCTAAAAAAACTCATTTTTATGATTTTTTTTTTTAAAAAAAGTGTTGTTAAAACATTTTTATGCAATACAAATTTAATGGAAAATTTTTATAATTCTATTTAAAATATTTTTAAAAAATCGAAATTTTAATTTTTAAATATAATTTTTAATTATTTTTATTTTTAAAAATAAATATATTTTTTAATTATTTTTATTTTTAAAAATATAATTTTTTAATTTTTAATAATTATTTTTTCTTTTTTCTCTTTTCTCTTTTTTTTTTTCTTCTTCCTCGGCCACGACAATGGCTAGCGACCGGCCACAAGCAAGATCGAGCTCACCGATGTCAGGTGGGGCTCGATCTCGCCAATCCGGCGAGGCCGAGGCCCCGCCCGACGCCGGCGAGCTCGAGTCTCGCCAGTCGTCGGCGAGGTCGAGGCTCCGCCGACGTCGGGCGAGGCTCGATCTCACCGATCTAGCGAGGCCAAGGCCCTGCCCGACGCTAGCGAGGCTCGAGCCTCACCAGTCGTCGACGAGGCTAAGCCTCGCCGGATCCGGCAAGACTCGAGCTTGCCGGCGTCGGGCGAGGCTCGATCTCACCAATCTAGCAAGACCAAGGTCTCGCCGACGTCGAGTGGGGCTCGATCTCGTTGATCTGGCAAGGCCGAGGCCCCGCCCAACACCGGCGAGCTCGAGCCTCACCTGGCCTATCACTAGTCGTCGCCCTGCTGGCCACCAGCTAAAGAAGGACAAAAACGAAAGAAAAAGAAAAGAAAATTGAAATATGAAAAATAATTATAATTTTGATTTTTAAAAAAAAAAACATTTTTATAAAGTTAAAGAGTTAAAGCCATGGGTTCAAAGTGAGTTTCCTAATAACCCATTCGGACTCATTTTTTTTTGTGCTTTACTTTCTTAAACCCATATTTAACTTTTACTTGACCTATTTCTAATTCATATTTAACTTCCACTTGACCCATATATTACCCATTTAACTAAAAATAGGTCATAATATGAGTTTATGACCCATTTTGCCAGCTCTAGCGGCAACGGTTGAACGACCGATTCGTAACAATGACGAACGATAAGAATAATTTTTATTTCTCATTTCCGGAACAGAAATATAAAAGAAAAAGAAATTACTTTTGATTTTTATTCAAAACCTATTTCTTGAACAAAAATCTATTTTAGAAATAGAAAAATGAAATAATTTAATCAAACGGATTTCTATTCTATAAACAAAGTTGAATAGAAAAATTATTTATGAAATAGAAATTTTGGTTTGTTATGCACCCTAAGTATGAAACCGCGTTGTCTTAATTAGCATGGGGGCATTCTAAAATTCGGGCCCTTATCCAAAGTGAATTATTGGGAACCTCTGTTCCATCGCCGCGTGTCCCGCCACACCATCATGATTTGCCCCCTGCCCTAATCAGCAAAGAAAGAAAGATCAAATGAGTGGATATACTTCTTGGTCGATCTTAATTCGCGTGCAAAAGAAGGGTTTGCTTTCGGAGAAGTCCGTGATTTGCGCGACTTGTTAAGCAAGATGTTCTTTGGAAACCACATATCTTTTTGGTACGAGAAAAAGTACCTATCTCATCCTTGATTTTCTATGGTCCTTTCAGGTTAAACTAGTCCTTTCAGGTTAAACTATGGATTGAGCCGCTCGTGAGAATTTTCTTTGCATCAGTAGTGGTACGTGATGAATTCCGAATTGTGTTACGCGGTGCTCGAGAATATAACAACAGCCCGACGCATTATTTAGCAAATCGATTTTGTAGACCTATTTTCATAAGTTCGGTATTTTTCTTTCGGAATTTTATTAAGTTTATTGTCGGTATAAAAACTATATATTCATAGTTGGATGAGTGATACGTGGAAGAATTCTTTTGCAAAATGGACTCCAAAAACATGTGTCCCTCGTCAAATAATGAGTGTGTTAGGTTAACCTAACAATGATACTCTTTCATATTCGAAAGTGATGTTTTTACTACTATTATACTTTTCCTTTCTTGTTTAAAATAAATTTTCCCTGATTCTCGTTTTTATGAATTTAATGATGTTTGGAGTCCCTAAATTGCTTTATCCGAGCAATGTCGTCCTTATATATTCCTTTTATTTCGCAATTCACACTTCAAACGCTTGGACACGAAAGTTGACACGGCCATTCACAACTCGCAAGTCCTATTCCCCTAATTACATCCACGAGACCATTACCCGTCCGAGTAAAGCGGGCCTTCTTCACCACCGCCATTTCCTTCATCGATTTCGTGACGACAACGACCATAGATCGAGATTTCTTCGAAACTCCCTATTTCTTACTTAATCATAAATTTGCCTTTGGTCATTAATTAGTTTCCGACCGGGAAAAAAATGATTAGATTTGCATAATCAAACATGATTCATTATCTTCAAATGGACAAAAATGATGAGAGACGGGCCCATCTGGGGCTTCTGTGCTGGGCCCTGCGAATGGGGCCCAACAACAAAACAGGAGGGCTTCTCTGCAGACTGTTGCTGCACGGGAAAGCAAGATGACGTCACGTGGGTCCCTCTCCTTCTCTAACACTGTATTTCCCTCTTGGCGGGCCACGTGTCCCTTTAATATCTTCGTCAGGCGGGGCCCACGGGAAGAGAAGCACAGTCCGGGAGAAAAACGACGCCGTGGGCAGTCGCGCTCTCCGCAAGATGCTCGTGTAATCGTATTGTATTTGCAAAACCGTCGCTTCCGATACAGAATCGGGTGTAACGTAAGCAATGATATCTCTCTCTCTCTCTCTCTCTGCCCACCAACCATTTTTCGGCCCACCGTTCAAATGAATAAAGTGGAGTTCCCCTAATTTGGATAAGGCTTAAGTTTCTTCTATTTAACAAAAATATAAATAATTTGAATTTTTTTAAATTAATTAGTTATATCACTTTAAATAATTAGTTAATATTGATAATAATTTATATTTAAATATTTTTCGCAAATGATGAATTTTTTATTCATTTATTTTTGTAAGAGATATAAATAATTATTTTTTAAAAAATTTTAAATCATTTATTTTTCTTGAAACTAATATGGCATAGGGATGATTTTTTTTTTGGTTTGTCTTACTCTAAATTTTAACTCACTTTCAAAATTTTTGCTCTACTTTTTTGCAGAACGTGGAGGTTGAATTTTACATCTAAAACTAAAAGCGATAATAACCATTCAATTTTTATTCTAGAACTCTATTTCTATTCTAAAAAAAAAAAAATTCTGGGATAAAAATACATTTGATAACGTAATTTCATTTATTTTTAATTCTGAAACAAATTTTAACTCTAGAAAAAACTTTGGAATAAAAATGAAGAGTAAAAATTGTCTACTCTTCTAATTTTGGTATAGAAATAAGAATTAAAAACTCGTCTTATCACCCGTCCTCTCTACTTCATGGCTGCCCACCCGCCATTCGCCATCGCTATTGTCCCTCACAGCTACTTGTCATCCGTCTACCACCTTCACCGCCACCCCCACCCATTGTAACTATCCATCACCGTCTTGGAAAGACAAATTTTGTATTATTATCAAATAAATTTCTATTTTGATAACAGAATTTTGGTATTGTTATTAAACCAATATTTTCGCTCAAAAACTCATCAAAAAATAGAAATGAAAAAATATATATTTCTATTCTAAAAATCAATTTTTTGGTCAAAATAATTATCATTCACGCCTAAATATCGGAAATCGAACTCTCCAGCTCCCCTATTCTCGTCGATGATTATGCACAGACTATTGAACCAATAGAGAACGGCGTCGTCTCGGTTAGTATTTGGTGAGCACTCTAAAGTTCGAGTCGCTATCGAAAGTGAATTATTGGGGAACCCATGTTCCATCAACGCAGGTTCCGCCTCGCCATCATGATTTTCTGCTCACCTCCATGAGCGAAGAAAGATCAAATGATTGGATTTACTTCTTTGTCGATCTTAATTCTCGTGCAAAAGAAGGGTTTCCTTTCGGAGACGTCCGGGAATTGCGCGACTTGTTACGGAAGATGTTCTTTGAACACCACATATCTTTTTGGTGCGAGGAAAAGTACCTATCTTATCCATGATTTTTTATGGTTCTTTCAGGTTAAAGTGTGGATTGAGCCACCCGTGAGAATTTTCTTTACATCAATTGTGGTAGGTGGTGAATTCCGAATTTTTGTTGCGTTGTGCTCGAGAATAGAACAACAGCCCAACGCATTATTTAGCAAATCGATTTTGTAGACTTATTTTCATAAGTTTGGTATTTTTCTTTCGGAATTTTATTAAGTTTATTGTCGGTATAAAAACTATATATTCATCGTTGGATGAGTGATACGCGAAAGAATTCTTTTGCAAAATTGACTTCAAAAACACGTGTCACTCATCAAATAATGAGGGTGTGAGATTAACCTAACAATGGTACTTTTTCATATTCGAAAATGATGTTTTTACTACTATTATCCTTTTCCTTTCTTGATTAAAATAATTTTTCCCTGATTCTCGTTTTTATGACTTTAATGATGTTGGGAGTCCCTAAATTGCTTTATCTGTGCAATGCCGTCCTTAGATATTCCTTTTCTTTCGCAATTCACACTTCAAACGCTTGGACACGAAAGTTGACACGGCCATTCACAACTTGCACCGTGTCGACAAAGCTCCTCCGGCAAGCTTTTGATGTGGAATAAAACACAAAAAAATTTCTAAAGAGTTTGAGAGAGACCATTGGAGTGGCGATTGACATGAAAGCTAAGCAAGGTGGAGCCAACAAGGGTCCCGTCTTCGCCTTCACAAACACGCATCTTGTGATTGATTAGGTCGCCGTCGCCGTCGCCATCGCCCAAGTCCATGAAGGCTTCACATTTGTCATGGGTTTAGGAATTCTCCGTGTCATTATCTTTACTCTATTTGAACTATAAGATTTCCCATATCACAATTTAAAGTGTGCTGCTTTCATTATCTTTTGCGATGCGGTGATGATTGTGCTTAAATCAATGTAGCAATGTGACTTTGAACATGTTCATATCGTCGTATTAAATGATCCCGACCGTTTGCTTTCTATCCGTATGATGCATACAGCTTTGTTTGCTAGCTGGGCCGATTCGATGGCTCTATACGAACTAATTCTTGATCCCTTTGGAAATCGCAATTTGAAGTGTGCTACTTTCGTTATCTTTCGCGATGCGGTGATGATTGTGCTTAAACCAATGTAGCAATGTGACCTGAAATGATATCGTCCCCACCCCCAATCCCCCCTGAGAAGGTTGGGATTTGAACCCCTCACCTCCCCATTCCAAGTTGGAAGAGTGGCCACTGGGGCGAACCCCCAGTGGTTGACTTTGAATCCATATTAGATTCAAACAAACAATAAATCTACCAAAAATGAATTACACATCTTGAAATTACTTTTTGCTTTCATCGTCATGGCTAGACTCTACTCTAGCACATCTCCCGATTGTAGTGATGTGTACCCAAGATGCTCTTGTGAGGATTTTTTTTGTTACCTTCTAAATTAAGCATGATATAAAAGGGATAATTATATAAATGATCCTCAAATTTGGTCAAATATATAATGTTGTCCATGAACTTTTAATTTATTCAATACGGACCTTGAACTTTTGGTAAATATTTAACATAGTCCTCAAATTATTATATCTCCGAATTCAATTGAGTCTTTGGATTATCTAGTCTAAGAATTAAATTGAACATGTATTAAAAGTTTAGATACCACATTGAACGGATTGAAAATTCAGGAACGACATTATACGATGGGCAATAATTGAAAGACCACATTGAATAAATTAAAAGTTCAAGAATAATATTACACATTTAGTTAAAGTTTAAGGAACTTTTATGTCATTTTCTTAAACCGGTACACTCGTGATATATTTACCCTAAATTAATTTTACTGCCAAAACATTTAAAACCGATGCAATCGTAACGCACTTTCTCTAAATTGATTCCATGTCACTAAAAAATCTTAGAGCGATACAAATCCTCCATCCGTTAACTTTCATTTAGTATTCATGTTAAACTACGAACATGAAAACATGTGTGGCAATCCACCTGTTTGGCGCAGATCCAACATAGAAATTCAGCACGAAGGACTCTTAAAAAAAGAAAGAAAAAGTCGTCAAAAAAATCCAAGCTCATCCGATGGATCCCATTTCTGTGAGGAAGAGAAGATCATGGAAAGAGTCAAGAAACTTGAGCCAAATCAGGGGAAGCATTCGAATCGTGTGCAATGTTTGTATCTCTTCAGAAGCTCTTCAATGAAAAATGCCAAGTCCATAGGATACTCATTCTTTAGTGACAATCTATGAAGTCTCGCAGATTCTCTCTCATCTCATCTCCAGCTAGCACCTTTTTGATGGCCGCGGACAGCAATTCCTCTCTGTTCTTGCCATCTCTAGCAACATCCCTTCGAGACAGGAGCTCCTTTACATTTCTGGACTATGCTAAATACCCTCACCTTGTCCTAAGATTTTTATGATCCTAGAAAGAGACGTGCAAGTTCAATGTTGGCCCAGCTCTCGATCTCAATTGGTTTTGTTCAGATTCGACTTTCTACAACGATGTAGTTTAAAAATTCATTTACATCAAATTTCCATGTCAGATGAATTGATTGTTTCGTATGTTTTCATGTCTTCAAATCATTAGGATGTTGGATGAAAGTTAATAGATGTTACATTAATTATAGACATACTGATTTTGAATCTCTTAAAACACGAAAATTTATTTTTATTATGTATTTTATGGACATACCCATCGCGGAATTATTGGGGATTTTATTCCCAATAAAAAACATGGAGCTCGAACCAAATCGTGCTTCCTAATAACGCTTTGGCCGACATGTTACGATGGCAAACCGAAACAACGACTCTTCCTTGCCGACGGACAAACCCACCTGTCAAATCCACCAAATTTAATTTTATATTTTTCCATCAAGACAAAAAGGAGAATTATTAGGATCAACGGAGTACAAGGACAACGCGGGCCCCACGTTATCGGGTCAACGGCCGCGATCTCTCCGCGCAAGACCACAAGTTGGGGGAGAACAGAAACCGCGGGCCCCCGCCGTGTCGGCAGCGGGACACGTCTCCCGTCGAGGGGTAAAAGCTAGCGTTGTCAGCTTCCGCCACGTCGCCCGCTTTGACGGTTAGCTTTCCGGGGCGCGGGGGTTTGGCCCTCCGAAACGACGCCCACGCGCGAGGAGGGCACGCGCCGAGGGGGGAGGAGGACACGTCGGCGGTTTTTGGACGGAGCGGTTGGGAAGGGCGCGTACAGAAAGGGAGTGGATGCACGCGCGGGCCCGCGCGTCCAGGGAGGGAGGGGACGGTTTTTGAAGGAGACCGCGTAACTGTGACGAGTGGTGTGCGCGTTCGTGAAAAGGAGTGAAGGGAGGTGGGGACGCTTTCTGAAGAGGATCCATGTGACGAGAGATGGAGCAGAATGACGGGATTGGACTTTGGGAATCGTAGCAATTCAAACTCTATCTTCTTTTTTTTTAAAAAGGAAAAAGCACGTTGGAAATTCTAAATTTTATTTCAAAAGTACAATTGAGATTCAACAATTTCAAAAATATATAATATAATTCTGTAACTTGTCAGATAAGAAAGAGAAGGATAAAGGATGTCGTCTTGGTCCA
Organism: Eucalyptus guilfoylei; assembly: GCA_016097605.1. Classification (NCBI taxonomy): domain Eukaryota; kingdom Viridiplantae; phylum Streptophyta; class Magnoliopsida; order Myrtales; family Myrtaceae; genus Eucalyptus; species Eucalyptus guilfoylei. Next base: position 3,589,526 of record CM027863.1, on the reverse strand, counting down.
TATTCCCCCCTTTATCTAAGTTTAGGATTTTTAGTATATTTATCACAAATTTAATTAGTATTTTAGATTAAATAACCAAATTTGGACTAGGACAACATCGTTTTAACCTTATATTTCTTATTTTAGCCACGTAGGAAAGAGAAAATAATAAAAAATTAGTGTCAGTTTTTTTTTTCGTTAACCAAGTTAGATATGGTTAATGAAATGACTTGATTTTACTAAGTTGTTAAATTTTAGAATTTAATTGTACTTTTTAAAAATTTTAATGAAGATTTGCCCCCTCACATGCCAAACATATGTCCCCAATTTTCTAGAAAAAAAAAGTTGTGTATAATAATCCGTGTGCTCACGCTTTGTAAGACTTCAAAAGAATCTGAAAATAATAAAAAGAAAGATAGGTAGAGGATTGCAACTATGGATAAACGATTTTAACATTGTCTAGATTTTATTTGGAGTCTGAAACCTATTCATTGAAACTTACCCTATATATTATAAAATCTAAAATCTAAATTCTATTTCGTCACAGATTTCAAAGTCTACTCGATTTTGTCTATATTATTAATTGAACGATTACAATGAATTATTATCTCTGACGACTACCACTTGTTAAATCACTAGTAATGACTCATATTTTTATTAATAATACAAAGTAAAAGTCTCGCTATGAAATTGAAGCATATATTAGTAGTTTCAGTTTACATACCAATTACTATAAGTCGTGGTGCACTACAAGATCATATGAAGACATAGAATAAGAAAAGCACAAACGCATATTCCAAGTTCCAAATTACGTGTTGAAATTCAAAACCCGTCTCAATCAATTTCTTAATTTTTAAAACCTGAAATTTACCTTACATGCCCTCGAACCTAAAACTAGATCAGTTATCAGTCTCATTCTCTAGTTCTCAGTTCTATCCAAAAACCATGATCATCTCTTAACTGCAACTTTCTTCCCATAGCTACATAGAGTGCCATGACCACTTCGCAAAGGAGGTGGAAGACCTCGAGACCCTCGGGCCCTAGCCACCATTTCAGAGGGTCATTGCTGCCCTTGGTGATGGGACTAGAGGGTTGAGCAACCCTCTTGAGATTGCGAGGAAAGGTTCGAATTCAAAATTTCAAATACAGAGGCGTACTAATCAGTGATATTAAATGCAATTTGAAGTTTCGACAATTTGAAGTAGAATTACCACGGCGGCAACATAAATTGCGAATGCAAGTTTCGAAAAAGCGAGGAAGGCATTTCAAAACTACTTTTATCGTTATTGTGGTTATTCTTTCTCTTGGCAGGTGATAGATCCGTTAGCTACGCGTTAGGACCGTGGGATTCGATAGCCGCACGGACAAGAACATCAAGCGGGTCAAGAAAAGAAAGAGAGCCCCCGAAGCGGAGCCAAAGAACCTAAAGGGCATTCCCGTCCTTTCGCGCTCTCCCCCACCACCTCAACGGTCTTGTCCCCTCCCCTTCCTTCATCCCCCTCTCCCTTTCTCTCTCCATGCATTTAAAGAACGATGCAACATCATGCTCCACCACCACGAATCGAAAAGAAAAAAAATGCAGCAAAGATAATTCCCAAGCAGAGCGAGCCGCGCAAGCAAGGAGCAAGGCGGCCCCCACAGACCAGCTCATCTCATCACCTTCTCCTCCTCATTATCATCATCCCCTCCACAGCAGGAGCAGCCAGATTTTTCTCTCTCTAAGCCCCGTCACCTCTCTCTCTCTCTCTCTCTCCTCCTCTCTCCAGTGGACACCTTTGCGTTATAATAACTCCACCACCACCCTCTCTTCCCCTGACCTTTCCTCTCCTACCCACTTCGCATTCCGCGAGAAAGAAACTGTCTTTCTGTTCCTTTCCTGGCGCTGTGACGCTGTGAAGGAAGCTTAGTGCCGAGGCGGCAGGGGATACCAAGATGGATTTCAGCTCGTTCCTGACGTCGCTGATCACGTCCTTCGTGATCTTCGCCGTCCTCATGGTCCTCTTCGCGTGGCTCTCCGCCCGGCCCGGGAACAAGGTGGTGTACTACCCCAACCGCCTCCTCAAGGGCATGGACCCCTTCGAGGGCGGCAGCTATGCCTCCCGCAACCCCTTCTCCTGGATCCGCGAGGCCCTCTCCTCCTCCGAGGAGGACGTCGTCGCCGTGTCCGGCGTCGACACCGCCGTCTACTTCGTCTTCCTCAGCACCGGTGAGTGGCCGTGCCGTGCCTTTTATTTTTATTTTTATTTTTATTTTTATTTTTATTTTTTCCGCCGTTGTCTGTTCCTTTCTTGCTTTGTTTGGGTGCTTGTAATGTGACGTTGGTGGTTCTTCTGGGGGAGTAGCGGCTGCCGGGGGCGGCGGGGTCCGTCGCTGTTCATGGGTTGGTTTGAACGCGGCGCTTGGGTGTGTCTTTTTGCAAATCGAGTGGGAGTTGTGGACTGTTCTTTCTGAAGATGATTGTTTCTTTTTGTGTTTTCTAGTGGTTCTTAGGTGAAGAGGTGGCTGCTTATTGGTTAATCTTTCTTTTATGGGTGTTGTTTTGGTTTGGCTCGTTTATGGTATATGATTTTCAGTCCTTTTGATGAATTTTAGTGGTTGATTTGGTTGCTAAATCATGCCTTTAGGACAATTCATTTCAAGGGCTACATTGTCACTTCTCGCAGCATTTCGCTTTCATGCCATGGCCGGAATCCTATCCTGCATCACTTGATTAAATGCGCAATTTGTGCAGTAAGAAGTTAGACTCACTAGACTGCAACACGAAAATAGGTCTTTTTTTTCGTGATTGTGAGTGGATTTTGAGTTTCTAGGGCCAAATATGTATCCTTATACTCGAGCTTAAAGCCTTCAGCACCTGCAATTTGTGCTGCTGCATTATCCTAACTGATTGTCATCGCTCCTTTTCGCGTTGTGGCTAGTGAACCCAACCATTTATTTGAACACATACTGTGGGGCTGGTGATACATACCGCTTGCACTAACAGTTGTGCTTACCCAGAAGAGTTGATATTGAGGCACTCACCATACTTGCATTCTGTTGTTGCAGGAAATTAGCTATAATCAGATTTTGACGAGCATTCATATGTTTATAATTTCTCAAATAAGTTAGGCTTTATGATATGGGAACAGAAGAGAAGGGGGGGGGGTGGATTTCTTCATTTTAAGGAGAAAAGAGAAGTAGATTTTCTATTTTCCTAAGAATTTTGCCTGTGTAATCCTATATATTGGAAAGTAATGGTCGTGTATTCAAATTGCTTTTGGCATTCTTAGTTACGTAAGAGTTCAACATACTAGCAGGAAATCTATCTGTTGTCTGCTATCATAAATTACAGGCGATTGAAATTCTTGATACAAATGAGGTGGGACTTATAAGGAAGCCTAAAATTGCCATGTTTCTTTTATCCTATGCTTTGCGTATTCTCTGCAATCACTCGATTTCTGGCATACATATTGGTATTGAGCTCCCCTGCATGGTTAGAACTCTGTTTTGCATGTTTTAGAATCCATAATTGTGGAAGCTTTCGCTTTAGTTTTTCTTGTATTGTTTTTGATGAACTCTTGTGCTTGTATATTTGAAACACTCCGCCGTCTGTAGAAGTGACAATCCTGAAGACTTTTCCCCTTTTTACTCTGTGACAGTGTTGGGAATATTAGTTTTATCCGGCATTGTGCTCCTACCGGTTCTTCTACCTGTTGCTGTCACTGCCAAAACTCCAAACACATCATCAAACACAACCAGCAATGGGACATTCAGTGATCTTGACAAGTTGTCAATGGGAAATGTGGCAGTAAGTATTAGAACTCTTGTACAAGGATTTTTCTTTTTTCTTTTCTTGTCAACGATAGAGCGAAATGTTGCATTTCCTATTTCCAACATAATTTTATGACATTGATTGAAGTAGATTTGGGAAACTATGGAGGTATTCATCATATCATACTTGGTGGGGAAGGAATTGGTGGACAATGTCGTTGTATAGAGAAAATCAGTGCTCATATTTGTTTGTATGTGCAGGAGAAAAGTTCAAGGTTGTGGGCATTCCTGATAGCTACTTACTGGGTCTCAATTGTTGCATACTACCTGTTGTGGAAGGCATACAAACACGTTTCAGCTTTGAGAGCAGCTGCTTTAATGTCTCCTGAAGTGAGAGCAGAGCAATTTGCTGTCCTTGTGAGAGACATACCTCCTGCCCCAGAAGGTCAAACTATGAAGGAACGAGTTGATTCATATTTCAAGTCTATTTATCCCGATGCATTTTACAGGTCGATGATAGTGACTAATAATAAAGAGGTACGCTTTTCTAATGTTTCTTTCTAGAATACTCTATTTGTTCCTCAGTTGTTGCTATGCTAAGTCTTGCTATAAGTCCTGCAAACTTTGTCCTTTTTATAACTATATCAAAATGCATGTGAGTAGATATCGGAACTATGTAAAGTATCTGGTTGCTGGCTAGAATACACAGAGGTGAAAATATCATAAAAAAGACCGTGTGGTTCCTGATGGTTAGTCTTTTAATGATTTCTCCACCACAGTGGCTGTGCAGCTAGTGCTATATATCATGGTACTGGTTAGGAACTGCTGACCTGGCTTTGGACCATTTTCATAATTAATTCTAGTTGAGGAGGATTATAAATTACTGTGGGGCTTGATGAGTAATTATGTATTATTGTGGGGCTGGATGAGTATTGAGCACTTTTGTTAAGTAAGAGGTTCTCAAGGAGAGACCCAAGTAAAAGGGAGATAGCAGTTTGTCTGGCAGTTTTAAGTGGGAGTGTGATATGAAGTCACAAAACAAGGAAGTGCATTTATGTGGTTTGTCATATGGCAGAAGTAGCCGCACTACTATTAATGAACCAAAATAAGACCCACCATAGAGAGACAGTCCTATTTAACACAAATAGTTGAGGTCATGACTTCATTGTATGTGTATTGAAAACAATCATGGTTGAACCTTTCCCCACTGTACGGTTGCTCTCTGATTTATTAAAGGACAAAATAGGTGTTTTCCAGTACCAAGAGAGCGGTTGCGAATGCAGCATTCAATATACCGTAGTTTACTTCCCCTTTCACCTTTAAAAAAAAAAAAAAATCATGGTTTATGGACTTCTTTACTGTGCCACTGCCGCAAACCCCGCATTGTTCATAGAGGCATTATCTCATCCATGCCCAGAAATACTTGGAGGGATAAAGATCTGTCGTATACTTAAAAGTTCCTCTCGTGAAAGTTTTGGTCATATATCGTGACACAGAATGTAGGCATAGTAGAACAACTTGTTCTTTCATCTTTTGATTTTCATCCATTGAGAGACCTTTCCTTGTTATATGTTACATGTAGGTTAACAAAATCTACGAAGAGTTGGAAGGGTACAAAAAAAAGCTTGTACGTGCTGAAACAATTCATGCAGAATCAAAGACAACCGGCAAACCGGAAGGAGTAAGGCCCACAAACAAAATCGGCTTCCTAGGTCTTACTGGGGAAAAGGTGGACAGTATAGAATACTACAGTGAGAAGATCAGTGAACTGACTCCAAAGCTTGAAGCTGAGCAGAAAGCCACCTTGAGAGATAAGCAGCAAGCAGCGGCTCTGGTCTTCTTTACTAATAGGGTGACCGCAGCCTCTGCAGCACAGAGCCTGCATGCCACAATGCTTGACACATGGAATGTGATGGATGCACCTGAACCTCGTCAAATCATATGGACTAATCTTACGATTAAGTTTTTCGAGCGACAGATACGGCAGTACATTATCTACATTATAGTGGCTCTGATCATTCTCTTCTTTATGATTCCGATCACATTTGTTTCCGCCTTTACGACTCTGGAAAATCTGAAGAAATATCTCCCGTTTTTGAAGCCAATTGTGAATATTGCAGCAATCAGAACTGTGTTGGAAGCTTATCTCCCTCAGATTGCGCTGATCGTGTTCCTGGCTTTGTTGCCCAAGTTGCTGTTGTTTCTGTCAAAGCTAGAGGGGATTCCTTCCCAGAGTCATATGGAACGTGCTGCCTCTGGAAAATACTTCTACTTCACGGTGTTGAATGTGTTTATTGGCGTTACTGTGGGTGGAACCTTGTTTGCTACATTCAAGACTATTGAGAATGATCCCAACTCTCTCCTCACAATACTGGCGGCCAGTCTACCTGGAAATGCAACATTTTTCCTCACTTATGTTGCTTTGAAGTAAGATGTTTTTGTTCCTCCTCAGTTTTCTATTAACTTCTAACTTGCTGGGTGACAGATTCTGATTCTTATTTGATGCGAAAGGGAACAAAAAGAAAAAAAAATGAGTTGGATTTGCTTATGTGTGCATTAGGGCAGTTTGTTATTCTCATAATTTGTACTTTCTATCTTCTTTAAAATGAATTCCAGTTTCCTATGGCCATCATGAAATCAATAGTATGGTTACGTTTCACTTCACAGTTCTTGCATGGACTTTTTCCTCTGCTTTCTTGGTAGAGTGATGATGCTAATGTCTGAATTTGGGGAAATGGCCATCAGGTTCTTCGTTGGCTACGGTCTCGAGCTTTCTCGGATCGTTCCTCTGATTATTTTTCACTTGAAGAGGAAATACCTTTGCAAGACTGAAGCTGAAGTCAAAGAAGCATGGTATCCTGGAGATCTAAAATATGCGACCAGAGTTCCCGGAGACATGCTGATCGTCACGATTACCCTCTGCTATTCTGTCATTGCTCCTCTGATCATCCCATTTGGTGTTGTATACTTCGGCTTAGGATGGCTTATTCTTCGAAATCAGGTTGAGTGGCAAACTTGACGTCGTACTTTAGTTTCAAGTCAAAAACTTTGCACATCTTTGCCTCTTCTAGAGCATTCCTTAACTTTCATATGATCGTTTTGGTCGACAGGCACTTAAGGTTTATGTTCCATCCTATGAGAGTTACGGAAGAATGTGGCCGCACATGCATTTGCGAATCCTAGCTGCTCTTGTCCTTTACCAGCTCACTATGCTTGCCTACTTTGGAGCGAAGAAATTCTACTATGCGCCTCTCCTGCTACCGCTGGTCATCTCGAGCCTTATCTTTGCCTACGTGTGTAACAAGAAGTTCTATCGCTTCTTCAGCTGCCCGGCACTGGAAGTTGCCTCGCACGAGCTGAAGGAGACGCTGCACATGGAGCGCATCTTCCGAACTTACATCCCTCCCAGCTTGTGCTCGGAGAAGGTGGAAGATGACCGCTTCGAGGATGCTCAGTCTCATGTTTCAAGGGCGGGCTCATTTGCTTGATGTAAATATCAGTATATTTCCTCCCCACTGGAATGTTTCTTTCTTGTGTTTATCAAAGCAGGCAAACTTGTAGGAAGTTACGCTAGATTTGGCCAGTAATGTCATAGGAAGCGAATCTGTTTGTGTTTCATCTGTAGTTTTTAGTGTAGTTTTGTGCATCTTTTGTAAACGTGTTATTGTTCAAGAAAAGATAAAAGAGTGCGTTTATTCAGGTCTTCCCTTTCTGCTTAATTACTTTTAACTAATCTCATTTAATCATAGGAAGTAAGTGTTTTAGTGGTAATTTTTAGTGTAATTTTGCGCATCTTTTGTAAACGTGTTATTGTTCAAGAAAAGATAGAAGAGTGCGTTTAGTCAGGTATTCCCTTTCTGCTTAATTACTATGACTGTCTCATTTAATCATGGGTAGTAAGTGTTTAAGTGAGTAACTAATCTCATTTAAGTAAGTGTTTAAGTGGTAACTCTTGATGTGTGGCTACAATACAAAGAAGACTCATAGAAATTACACCATATAATTTTAACTAAAATGACTTTTGTTAAAGACTAATTTCACAACACTAATTAGGGGGAAAATACGAAAAAAAAAAACAATTTGTCTAGGTATTTAAAAGATTTATACTTCTAATCACACTTATTGCTGCTGAATAAGTGTTTCATTAGAATACATAGAATGACATTGTGGGAAAATTGCCCAATTAGTCCTAAAAATGTATATTTAGTTCTAAATTTTTTAATTTTACTAATTTAGTTCTAAACCTTTGTGCAAAATTTCAATATGATCACTCTGATCAATTTTTGTTGAAAATTGTTGACATAGCGGTTTAGCCATCGTCGGCTATCTTACGCGGCACATCATCACGTTAGTAGTTTCCAATGAAACTTGGTCGGAAGGTCGAAATTGAAATTTTGTGCAAATGTTGAACACTAAATTGAATAAATTGCAAAGTTTAGAATTGACATCTGTACAATATGTTCAGAATTGACAAGACATTTTGCCCATTTGTAATTTGTAATTCTCCCTCGGTGCAAGGAGATGAGTGATGAAATGATGAGAGGCAGACACGTATGCTATAACTTTCATATAATGCTTACTTTGGTGTCGTAATAATTTCTATCAATAACTTAATGCCATAACTTTTAAAAGATGTCCACCACAAAAGCCACAAGTTTTAATGTCTTAACAAATTTTCAGACACTTAGGTGATCCATTGAAAATTTATGGCATAAAAGCGAGTGCCATATGAATGTTACAGTATTTGTGGTGTCTATTTTCTCAGAAATGTTCATGTCTTTATTTAAACAAGGGGCAACTTTTTTAAAAAAAAAAAAATTAACAAATAAAAGTATTTTATATCTACATCCCTTTATTATTAAAGAGATAAGTGTATTATAATTCCTAAAACTTGTTATGAACATGAAATTAAATCCTAAAACTTGTTATGAAAGTACAATTGAGCCCTAAAACTTTTAAAAAGAGCAATCACATCCTAAAACTTATCAAATTGGTCTAGTCAAGTCTTTTTGTCGATTGATTTTTAAAAGTTTCAAGACTCGATTATACTTTCGTGATAAGTTGTGTGATTTGATTGTATTTTTCAAATTTTTATGATTTAATTGCACTCTCACGATAAGTTTTGAGGCTTTAGTACACTTATATCATTATTTTTTTAAGGTCAATGCCACAAAAACCCAAATCTAGTATATTAGTGACAACAAAAACTAAATTGGTACACTCGTAATAAATTTATTCTCCGTTAGTTTTTATTAAATTTTATTGTCAAGTTACTAAATTGGATGACACGTGACGGTTATTGAAAGATATCTTAGGTTTGGAGTTTTACCATTTATTTGTCACATGTGTACCATTTTGTGATTTTATATGATATTGATCCAATTTTAATGGAAATAAACAGTGGTTAAATTTGTTATAAATATATTAGTTTGAGGGTTTTTGGTGTTCAAAAAATTAGTTTGAGAAATTTAATACAGAAGCAATAGTTTAGAGTTTAAATTGGCTTGGGTAAATTAATTATGGATGTAGTTACTTGGGGTTTTTCGTGATATTAATCTTATTTGTTACGGTAGAAGTTAAGAAAAGGGAGTTCTTCGAAAAGATGGATATAGGCACGAAATTTTAAGTGACAAGTCGATGGAAGAAAAGGATAAAAAGAAAATTACATATCCGAAATTCGTGTATGTCGGTCAACCAAAAGCTAAGTCGGTGTTGACTTATGATCTGTTTGAACTGGGTGGGCATGAACTGTCTACAAGAGAGTAGCAAGGCACGTACCATTGACTAGTGACACTACTACGCGTGAGGACCGCGGGATTCGAATTGCCGCGCGGACAAGAACGTCCCCGATTCGCAGGAAAGCGGGTCAAGAAAAGAAAGAGAGCCCCCCCATGCAGAGCGAGCCGCGCAAGCAAAGGAGCAAGGCGGCCCCACAGGCCAGCTCATCTCATCATCCCCTCCACTCCACAGCAGCCAGATTTCTCTCTCTCTCTCTCTCTATGCCCTATGCCCCATCAGCTTTCTCTCTCCTCCTTTTTCCAGTCGACATGTTTTGCGTTATAATAACTCCACCACCACCATAACCCACACCACCACCCTCTTTCCAACCGTTACTCGTTTTCCAAAGAAACTGTCATCCTCTTTCCCTCCCTGGCGCTGTGAAACTGTGAAGGAAGCTTAGTGCCGAGGCGGCGGGGGATACCGAGATGGAACTCAGCGCGTTCCTGACGTCGATGATCACGTCCTTCGTGATCTTCGTCGTCCTCTTGGCCGTCTTCGCGTGGCTCTCCCGCCGGCCCGGGAACAAGGTGGTGTACTACCCCAACCGCCTCCTCAGGGGCGTGGACCCCTTCGAGGGCGGCAACCACGCCTCCCGCAACCCCTTCGCCTGGATCCGCGACGCCCTCTCCTCCTCCGAGCAGGACGTCGTCGCCGTGTCCGGCGTCGACACCGCCGTCTACTTCGTCTTCCTCAGCACCGGTGAGTGGCCGTGCCGTGCCTTTTTTTTTTTCTATTTTTTCCCCGGTTGTCTGTTCCTTTGTTGCTTTGTTTGGGTGCTTGTAATGTGACGTTGGTGGTTCTTCTGGGGGAGTAGCGGCTGCCGGGGGCGGCGGGGTCCGTCGTTATTCATGGGTTGGTTTGAACGCGGCGCTTGGGTGCGTCTTTTTGCAAATCGAGTGGGAGTTGTGGACTGTTCTTTCTGAAGATGATTGCTTCTTTTTGTGTTTTCTAGTGGTTCTCAGGTGAATAGGTTGCTTTGCTTTTTTGTTGGTTAATCTTTCTTTTAACGGGTGCTGGTTTGGTTTGGCTCGTTTATGGTATATGATTTTCAGTCTGTTTGACGAATTTTAGACGCTGATTTGGTTGCTAATTCATGCCTTTAGGACAATCCATTTCAAGGGCTACATTGACACTTCTCGGAGCATTTCGCTTTCATGCCATGGCGGGAATCCTATCCTGCATCACTTGATTAAGTGCACAGTTTGTGCAGTAAGAAGTTAGACTCACCTAGACCGCAATACGAAAATAGGTCTTTTTTCGTGATTGTGAGTGGATTTTGAGTTTCTAGGGCCAAATATGACCTGCAATTTGTGCTGCTCCATTATCCTAAATGATTGTCATCGCTCCTTTCTGCGACATGGTTAGTGAGCCCAAGCGTTTTTTTTAACACATACTGTGGGGCTGGTGATACATACCACTTGCACTAACAGTTGTGCTTAACCGGAAGAGTTGATATCGAGGCGCTCACCATACTCGCATTCTGTTGTTGCAGGAAATTAGCTACAATCAGATTTTGATGAGCATTCATGTTTATAACCTCTCAAATAAGTTAGGCTTTGTGACATTTGTTTTTGTTTTTTTTTTTTTTTTTTTTGGGGGATGGTTTTCTTCATTTTAAGGAGAAAAGAGAAGTAGATTGTCTATTTTCCTAAGAATTTTACCTGTGTAATCCCATATGTGGGACAGTAATGGGGGGTTGGCATTCTTAGTTACATAAAAGTTCCGCGTACTAGCAGGCAATCTAATTATATCTGTCATCAGCTATCAATAATTACAGGCGATTGGAATTCTCGACACAAATGAGGTGGGACTTATAAAGAAGCCTAAAGTTGCCATTTCTCTGTTATCCTTTGCTTCTCGTTTGTGTATTCTCTACAGTCACTCGATTAAATTAATGGCATACATATTGGTATCAAGGTCCCCTGGATGGTCAGAACTCTGTTTTGCATGTTTTAGAATACATAATTGTGGAAGCTTTCACTTTAGTTTTTCTTGTATAGTTTTAGATGAACTCTTGTGCTTGTATATTTGAAACACTCTGCCGTCTGTAGAAGTGACAATCCTGAAGACTTTTTCCCTTTTTACTTCGTGACAGTGTTGGGAATATTAGTTTTATCCGGCATTGTGCTCCTACCGATTCTTCTACCTGTTGCTGTCACTGACAAAACTCCAATCGCATCATCAGACTCAACCAGCAATGGGACATTCAGTGATCTTGACAAGTTGTCAATGGGAAATGTGGCAGTAAGTTTTAGAAATCTTGTACAAGGATTTTCTTTTTTCTTGTCTTGTCAAGGGTAGAGAGAAATGTTGCATTTCCTATTTCTACCATAATTTTAGGACATTGATTGAAGTAGATTTTGGAAACTATGGAAGTATTCATCATATCATACTTGGTGGGGAAGGAATTGGTGGACAATGTTGTTGAGTAGAGAAAATCAGTGCTTGTTTTCTAAGTCACATTCTTTTGTCTGTACAGGAGAAAAGTTCAAGGTTGTGGGTATTCATGATAGCTACTTACTGGGTCTCAATTGTTGCATACTACCTGTTGTGGAAGGCATACAAACACGTTTTAGCTTTGAGAGCAGCTGCTTTAATATCTCCCGAAGTGAGAGCAGAGCACTTTGCTGTCCTTGTGAGAGACATACCTCCTGCCCCAGAAGGTCAAATTATGAAGGAACAAGTTGATTCATATTTCAAGTCTATTTATCCCGATGCATTTTACAGGTCAATGATAGTGACTAATAACAAAGAGGTATGCTTTATAATGTTTCTTTCTAGAATACTCTATTTGTTCCTCAGTTGTTGCTATGCTAAGTCTTGCTATAAGTTCTGCAAACTTTGTCCTTTTTATAACTATATTGACATGCATGTGAGTATATATTGCAACTATTTAAAGTATCTGGTTGCTGGCTAGAATACACAGAGGTGAGAATATCATAAAAAAGACTGTGTGGTTCCAGATGGTTAGTCTTTTAATGATTTCTCCACCACAGTGGCGGTGCAGCTAGTATTTCTTTATCATGGTACTGGTTAGGAACTGCTGACCTGGCTTTGGACTATTTTCATAATTAATTCTAGTTGAGGAGGATTATAAATTACTGTGGGGCTTGATGAGTAATTATGTATTATTGTGGGGCTGGATGAGTATTGAGCCCTTTTGTTATGTAGAGGTTCTCAAGGAAAGACCGAAGCAAAAGGGAGATAGCAGTTTGTTGGGCAGTTTTAAGTGGGAGTGTGATATGAAGTCACAAAACAAGGAAGTGCATTTATGTGGTTTGTCATATGGCAGAAGTAGCCGCACTACTATTAATGAACCAAAATAAGACCACCATAGAGAGATAGTCCTACTTAACGCAAATAGTTGAGGTCATGACTTCATTGTATGTGTATTGAAAACAATCATGGTTGAACCTTACCCCACTGTATGGGTGCTCTCTGATTTATTAAAGGACAAAATAGGTGTTTTTCAGTACCAAGAGAGCGGTTGTGAATGCAGTATTCAATAAACCGTAGTTTACTTCCCGGTTCACCTTAAAAAAAAAAAAATCATGATTTATGGACTTCTTTACCACAAACCCGTATTGTTCATAGAGGCATTATCTCATCCATGCCCGGAAATACTTGGAGGGATAAAGATCTGTTGTATACTTAAAGTTCCTCTTGTGAAAGTTTTGGTCATATATCGTGACAGAGAATGTAGGCATAGTAGAAAAACTTGTTCTTTCATCTTTTGATTTCATCCATTGAGAGACCTTTCCTTGTTATATGTTATCATGTAGGTTAACAAAATCTACAAAGAGTTGGAAGGGTACAAGAAAAAGCTTGCACGTGCTGAAACAATTTATGCAGAATCAAAGACAACCGGCAAACCGGAAGGAGTAAGACCCACAAAGAAAACTGGCTTCCTAGGTCTTCTTGGGGAAAAGGTGGACAGTATAGAATACTACAGTGAGAAGATCAGTGAACTGACTCCAAAGCTTGAAGCTGAGCAGAAAGCCACCTTGAGAGATAAGCAGCAAGCAGCGGCTCTGGTCTTCTTTACTAACAGGGTGACCGCGGCCTCTGCAGCACAGAGCCTGCATGCCACAATGCCTGACACATGGATTGTGATGGATGCACCTGAACCTCGTCAAATCATATGGACTAATCTTACGATTAAGTTTTTTCAGCGACAGATACGGCAGTACGTCATCTACATTATAGTGGCTCTGACCATTTTCTTCTACATGATTCCGATCACGTTTGTTTCCGCCTTTACGACTCTGGAAAATCTGAAGAAATATCTCCCGTTTTTGAAGCCGATTGTGGATATTGCATCGATCAGAACTTTGTTGGAAGCTTATCTCCCTCAGATTGTGCTCCTCGTGTTTCTGGCTTTGTTGCCCAAGTTGCTGTTGTTTCTGTCCAAGCTAGAGGGGATTCCTTCCCAGAGCCATATAGAACGTGCTGCCTCTGGAAAATACTTCTACTTCACAAGTTTGAATGTGTTTATTGGCGTTACTGTGGGTGGAACCTTGTTTGCTACATTTAAGAAGATTGAGAAAGATCCCAACTCTCTCCTCACAATACTGGCGGCCAGTCTACCTGATAATGCAACATTTTTCCTCACTTTTGTTGCTTTGAGGTAAGATGTTTTTGTTCCTCCTCAGTCTTCTATTAACTTCTAACTTGCTAAGTGACAGATTCTGATATTCTTAATTTGATGCGAAAGGGAACATAAAGAAAAAAAATTGAGTTGGATTTGCTTATGTGTGCATTAGGGCAGTTTGTTATTCTCATAATTTGTACTTTCTATGTTCCTTAAAATGAATTCCAGTTTGCTATGGCCATCATGAAATCAATAGTATGGTTACGTTTCACTTCATAGTTCTTGCATGGACTTTTTCCTCTGCTTTCTTGGTAGAGTGATGATGCTAATGTCTGAATTTGGGGAAATGGCCATCAGGTCCTTCATTGGCTACGGTCTCGAGCTTTCTCGGATTGTTCCTCTGATTATTTTTCACTTGAAGCGGAAATACCTTTGCAAGACTGAAGCTGAAGTCAAAGAAGCATGGTATCCTGGAGATCAAGGATACGCGACCAGAGTTCCCGGAGACTTGCTGATCGTCACGATTACCCTCTGCTATTCTGTCATTGCTCCTCTGATCATCCCATTTGGTGTTGTATACTTCGGCTTAGGATGGCTTATTCTTCGAAATCAGGTTGAGTGGCTAACTCGACGTCGTACTTTAGTTTCAAGTCAAAAACTTTGCACATCTTTGCCTCTTCTAGAGCATTCCTTAACTTTCATATGATCGTTTTGGTCAACAGGCACTTAAGGTTTATGTTCCATCCTATGAGAGTTACGGAAGAATGTGGCCGCACATCCATTTGCGAATCCTAGCTTCTCTTGTCCTTTACCAGCTCACTATGCTTGCCTACTTTGGGACAAAGAAATTCTACTATGCGCCTCTCCTGCTACCGCTGGTCATCTCGAGCCTTATCTTTGCCTACGTGTGTAACAAGAAGTTCTATCGCTCCTTCTGCTGCCCGGCACTGGAAGTTGCCTCGCACGAGCTGAAGGAGACGATGCACATGGAGCGCATCTTCCGAACTTACGTCCCTCCCAGCTTGTGCTCGGAGAAGGTGGAAGATGACCACTTCGAGGATGCTCTGTCTCGTGTTTGAAGGGCGGGCTCATTTGCCTGATGTAAATATCAGTATATTTCCTTCCCACTGGAATGTTTCTTTCTTGTGTTTATCAAAGCAGGCAAACTTGTAGGAAGTTATGCTAGATTTGGTCAGTAATGTCATAGGAAGCGAATCTGTTTGTGTTTCATCTGTAGTTTTTAGTGTAATTTTGTGCATCTTTTGTAAACGTGTTATTGTTCAAGAAAAGATAGAAGAATGCTTTTAGTCAGGTCTTCCCTTTATGCTTAATTACTTTTAACTAATCTTATTTAATCATCGATATTAAGTGTTTTAGTGGTAATTTTTAGTGTAATTTTGCGCATATTTTGTAAACGTGTTATTGTTCAAGAAAAGATAGAAGAGTGCTTTTAGTCAGGTAGTTCCTTTTTGCTTAATTACTTTAACTGTCTCATTTAATCATGGGTAGTAAGTGTTTAAGTGGTAACTAATCTTATTTAATCATGGGTAGTAAGTTTTTTAAGTGGTAACTCTTGATGTGTGGCTACAATACAAAGAAGACTCGTAGAAATTACACCATATAATTTTAACTAAAATGACTTTTGTTAAAGACTAATTTCACAACACTAATTAAGGGAAAAAATACGAAAAAAAAAAATTTGTCTAGGTACTTAAAAGAATTACACTTCTAATCACACTTATTGCTGCTTAATAAGTGTCCTTTTAACATGCTTTTTCATTGGAATACATAGAATGACATTGTGGGAAAATTGCCCAATTAGTCCTAAAAATGTATATTCAGTTCTAAATTTTTTAATTTTACTAATTTAATTCTAAACCTTTATGTAAAATTTCAATATGGTCACTATGATCAATTTTTGTTGAAAATTGCTGATATAGCGGTTTAGCCATTGTCGGCTATTTTAGGCGGCACATTGCCACGTTAGCGGTTTCAATGAAACTTGGTTGGAAGGTCTAAATTGAAATTTCGTGCAAATGTTAAAGACTAAATTGAATAAATTGTAAAGTTTATGGCTGAATTGACATCCATACAATATGTTCAGAATTGATAGGACATTTTTCCCATTTGTGATTTGTAATTCTCCCTCGGTGCAAGAAGGAGATGAGTGATGAAATGGTATGCCATAACTTTCATATAATGCTCACTTTGGTTTCATAATAATTTCAATCAATAACTTAATGCCATAACTTTTAAAAGATGTCCACCACAAAAGCCACAAGTTTTAATGTCTTAACAAATTTTCAAACATTTAGGTGATCGATTGAAAAGTTATGACATAAAAGGGAGTGCCATATGAATGTAATAGTATTTGTGGTGTCTATTTTCTCAGAAATGGTCATGTCTTTATTTAAACAAGGGGCAACTTTAAAAAAAAAAAAAAATGTCAACAAATAAAAGTATTTTGTATCTACATCCCTTTATTATTAATGAGATAAGTGTATTAGAATTCCTAAAACTTGTCATGAAAATGAAATTAAATCCTAAAACTTTCATGAAAGTGTAATTGAACCCTAGAACTTTCAAAAAGAGCAATCACATTCTAAAACTTGTCAAATTAGTCTAGTCAAGTCCTTTTGTTGATTGTTTTTTAAAAGTTTTATGACTTGATTATACTTTCATGACAAGTTGTGGGATTTGATTGTACTTTTGAAATTTTTATGATTTAATTACACATTCGCGATAAGTTTTGGGGCTTCAGTGCACTTATATCATTATTTTTTAAGGTCAATGCCACAAAAACCCAAATCTAGTATATTAGTGACAACAAAAACCAAATTGGTATACTTGTGACAAATTTACCCTCCGTTAATTTTTATTAAATTTTATCGTCAAGTTACTGAATTGGATGACACGTGACAGTTGACAGGTATACTAGTTTGGGTTTTACCATTAATTTTCACATGTGTACCACTTTGTGGTTTTTATTTTTATTTTTATGATATTGGTCCAATTTTAACAGAGATAAATAGAGGTTAAAGTTGTTACAAATGTATTAATTTGAGGTTTTTAGTGTTCAAAAAATTAGTTTGAGAAATTTATTACAGAAGTATTAGTTTGGAGTTTTTGATTTTAAAAAAATAGCTTGGGTAAATTAATTACGGGTGTAATTATTTGAGAGTTTTCGTGATATTAACCTTATTTTTAATGGTAGATGTTAAGAAAAGGGAGTTCTTCGAAAATATGGATATAGGCATGAAATTTTAAGTGACAAGTTGATGGAAGAAATGGATAAAAGAAAATTACATATCCGAAATTTGTGTTTGTCAATCAACCAAAAGCTAAGTCGTTGTTGACTATGATTTGTTTGGACGGGGTGGGTATGAAATGTCTATAAGAGTAGCAAGGCATGTGCCATTAACTACTCTCGGTCACCACGAATTGCTAAAGTAGACGTTTTTAATTTTTTTTGGGGGAAAATAAAAATGGAATGTTCGAATTTTGATATTTTTTGGAATCCCCTACCAAATGTCTTGGTCAAGGTATTAAATATTTCTTTTCTACAACTCTTTTGCGATATTGTACAATCGTGATGTGAAGTGTGATGAATCTGTGCATTTTGTAGTGCATGTTCTAAAGTTGTAGCATTTCAAAACTGAGTGAGACAGCCTCTCAAAGCTATCATAAGCAGCCACAATCGTGAGGATAATGCATATGTGAACAGTTGGCCAAACATATAGTGGCATTACTCTAATGTTGAAAGGTTGTATCAAACAAGCTTGTTAACAAACAAGCTCATTAGCTTTGTTGCTTAAAAAAAAGGAATAAGTACACTGGAAATCCAAAAACTTGTAATAAAAGTGTAACTTGTTAGGGAAATCCCTTATGATGTTTTGAAGATGACAAAATAAATCAAAGGCTACTAACGTGTTTAATGATTGAGTAATAGACTATGCAAATGATAGAACGTGTAATGAATATTGTCGAAGTTTATACTTGAAAGAACCAGAAGATAAACTTTATGCTGAAACTGAGCTTATTTAGACTGTGTTTAGACCTTAAGGCTAAATATGTTCAGAAGTAGTATGTTTAGACTTACGTCCAGATTGTAAAGTCTATTTCAGATGGAAGACACTCAGACTCTACTTCAGACGGAAGACACTCAGACTTTACTCCCGATAGAACACACTTATTCTATTTCAGAACGAAATATGTTTAGAACGAGATAACTCGACATAACGTAACACAAGCCCCAACGCATAACGGCTAGTGATTTGATTTGGATTTTACATCAAGATAGATTTGATTGACTCAATCTAATTGATTGACAATTGGATCTTAAAGACAAAGACTTTCTAAACGAAGAAGCTCTACTTATGGAAACCAGGATTCCGTTTGTATGGGCGATCATAATAAACTTGAGATTCTGCTTCTGTCACTCAATGGCTACTAAATCTTCTTGATATAGATCTGTCAAATGAGTAGATTGGAAGATGATCCTCTAGATACTGTTCAACGGCTAGTTTGGAAGTGGAGGAGAATTTAAGGAGACTGAGGACCGAGGAGCAAGAAAGAGATGAAGCATAGAATCTAGAATTTCAAAGTTTGAGCGAACTTTGATCATACACTTGTCTTTCGTGAGCTTAAATATTTGTGATCGTGAGAAAAATACCAAAAGAGTGACTTAGTGAGATAGTGCGATCTACTACTGAGTGTTTGCACTTAAAGTTATAATCTCTTGTTGATCATATAGTGGAATCTACTTAGAAGGCTGTTAGCGTGTGAGAGTGGACGTATGCTTGATCTAAGGCGAACTACTATAAATTTCGTGTGTAACATTCTCTTCCCTTAACTCTTCTTATTTAAGTCTGTTGCACACTTACAGGTTATTTCAGAAGTCTGTTCTATTGCATAATAGATTCTGAACATCTTCCAGAAGTTTGATGGACAAATATCCTTATTCAAACTTTGCTCGCAACTTATTTTATTCCGCATTTATTTGTCAAGATTTCTTTTGAATACCTATTCACCCCCTTTTAGGTGTTCATACTAACTTCTTCAATTGGCATCAGAACCAAGTGCTCGTTTTATTGAAGTGTTTTTATTTCTGAGTTAAAGATCTTCTATGGCTAGTATTTTGGCACCAAGGCTAGTTGAAGGGCAAAGCAACACCAGGCCACCCTATTTCGATGGAAATGAATACAACGTTTGGAAAAACAAAATGAAGGCATTTCTAAGATCCAGAGATCCCTTACAATGGGATGTGGAAAAGGGAATCAATCCCACTGCATTTACATCAAATAAGAATTGCAAAGATAAAGAAACCAAACCCCCTGTTCCTATGCATCAGACAGAGATGTCCAAAAGAGAAGTTCTTGATACAAAAGCCATTTATTCTTTATATTGTGCCTTGTCTCATACTGAGTATAATGGAATCTCCTCATGTGAAACAGCTAACGAAATCTAGGACAGACTTTATGTTACTTATGAAGGAATTGATTGTGTAAAAGAGACAAAAGTAAACTTTTTGCTTGGCTAATATGAATCCTTCAAGATGAAGTTAGGAGAGTTAATTGGAGATATGTTCAGCCTTTTTACAGAAATTGTAAATGGTTTAGCATATCAATGACAACCAATTTCTGCTTCTATGAAGGTCAATAAACTCCGGTGAGGTCTATCAAAGGATTGGAATCACGTCAAGACCTCAATCCGAGAGACTCAGAGGATTATGCCACTTTCCGTTGATGAACTTATTGGCACTCTTCAATCCTACGAAGTGGAACAAATCATTGATGAAGATCCTGAAGGTAAGAAGTCCATTGTACTTAAACCGAACATTGATTCTGATGATACAGACTCAGAAAATGACATGGATGACGAAAAACTTGCTTTTATGATCAAGAAATTCAAAAAGCTGAGTAGAAAAGGAAGGAAGTTCAATTGGAAGAAACAATACAAGCAGAATGGGTAGAAAAAAACAATGAAAAAAGATGATGAGTAAGGAAATATATGCTTGATGGCATATTCAGACTCAGACTCAGACTCATATTTAGAATCAGAATGAGAATCAGACTCAGAATCTGACAAGGAAATCGAGGTAAGTCATTCAAAAATTCCTATTAAAATTTCTAAGTATATGAATGAGCTTTGCTTAAACCTCAAATCTTCTCTTAAAAGGATCTCCGAACTAAAAAAGGAAAATTCATGACTTAAGCAACAAGATCTTTCTCGAAAAGAAAAATTTGAAATTTTACAAAAATATTTTCTACAAATAAAAGAAAGTAGAGATTTACTTGTCAAAGAAAATGATTCTTTAAACAAAGAATTTTCAAATATCTCGACAAAATTTTCAAAGGGTTAAAAAACATTAGAGCATATCATTTTCATACAAGTATCTTACTACAACAAGTCGAGACTTAGTTTCAATAAGGAAAGTGAATTTCTAATAGACTTTCCTAAAGTCAAGGAGAGACTTCAAGGAGAGACTTAGACAAAGACCTAGACTTGCGTACAAGAATCATTTTCAAAGGATCTTTACAAAACCTGTTGGTCGAAATGCCCTCAATTATTTAAATTGTGGAGAATCAGAACACTTTAAGAATGAATGTCCTAAAGTCTAGAGACTAATTAAGAGAGACTCGATAAAAACAACATACTCTACTAACTCTCCTAGACCCAAGAAAATATGGGTACAAAAAAAAAAAAAGAGTTGTTTTTGCAGGAAATAAAGGAAAAGAAGAAAGATAATTTGGTAAGAAAGGTAACTTTTTAGAATTCTCAATTTGGTTTGGGTACATGATTTAAATTTTTATAAATTCTCTTTATATTTTATATTCGATATATCCTCTTTGTGCCTCGGTTGATTCAGACTTTATTATGACCGTATTCTATGATTGATTTTATTGAATGAAGAATCGTGTGATTTTTTTTTTTTTTTTGCGATTTGATCTAATATGTGTGATTGATTTGATATCTTTCTTAAAGATAATTCAGATTATTTTGTCTAATTTTATGCTTTCTAATTTTGTTATATTTTGCATAGTGGAAATTTGTTTTATGAGATATTAATTCATTACGCAAGATATTCTTACTTAAATACTTTATTATGATAAGTTTATAAAAAATATTTGGTTATTTATGAAGATTGCACATTTTGCTCTAATGTCAAGGAAAGATCCAAATATATGGATACCAGAAAGGAAATAAATTTATTATAGGAAACTCCAAGAAGGAAGAATGATTGCAAATCTACTCAAATCATGATGCAATAAGAAAAGTATCTCATGCGAAGATTGGCAATAATCATCTTTAAATCAATGGTATATTTCAAACATATACCTTGGGTAAGGGAATAATTTTTTTTATCATCCTACCTTTCAAATTTCTACATGCATTTATCATGATTTTTGATGATTGCTTATCATTTATATTGCAAATATCTCTTGTCATAAATATAAGGCATTGCAATTTTTTTTACTTGATTTGGCGCGTGATAGAAATATTTAATTTTTTTTTTTTTTTTTGCGAAATGCATCAATAATATATTTTTGAGATTTATGCTCAAGGAAATCTCTTTGATCTTGAAAGATATTATTGCATATTCATGAATACTCTTGCCATATTTTTAAAAGATGTCTTATATCTAGAAAGTTTGATCCGCAAATCGGAGGAAGGTATTATGTGATATATATTTGCAAAGATTGTTATCTATTATACAAGAATTTGCAGGTGGCAAAAGAATCCTTCATATGAAGTTTGGAAAGCTCGATCCGAAAATTGTGAAGATTCCGTACTATTTTCCAATTATTGAAAATTCTCCTCTTTGCGCAAAATTCTCAAGCAAGAACATGCGGTATTAGCAAATTCTCGAAATGCCACAATTAGTGCTATTCGTAAATATTGTCATGATGACAGGGGGAGAAAATGAATCCAAAAGAAAGGGGGGAGAATTGTCATCATCTCAAAATGACAACTAATTGAGGGGGAGCATTGATCAATTATGGAAAAATCTTTTTGAATTGATTATGATCTTGATAATTATGGAAGGAAGGAAAAAGTAAATGTGTTAGAACTTATTACGTTCTACAAAATTCGGTTAGTGCATCTTTTATTACCTTTTATCATTAACAAATCTCTTATTTACATTATCATTAGTGAATTTTATAATGCATCCGTGATTTTTATTGGATATTTACTGACATATATGATCGAAGTGAGCTATATTACATATCTTTGATATTTGACTTACTTTGTAAAAGTTGATTTTTTGGAAATTGTGTTTCATGCAAGATATATTTGTTATTGCTATATTCTCTATGTGATATCCTTTCAATTATTATCGCTTTTTGATTATGACAAAAAGGGGGAGAGAATATAGATATGCATATGTGTTGATATTATTCATTGCATAATATTGAGCTGTGATTATGTTTCTACATATTATTATGCTCAATCTATTTGCTTTCTTTTGATTCAAATAACATTTTTTGAAAATCTAAATTTGATGATTGATTTATCAATATTTTAGAAAGTGTGATTACACATCTGCATATTCAGAGATTGTTTTGTCATCATAAAAAATGGGGAGATTGTTAGGGAAATCCCTTATGATGTTTTGAATATGACAAAATAAATCAAAGGTTACTAACATGTTTAATGGTTGAGTAATAGACTATGCAGATGATCGAATGTGTAAATGATATTATCGAAGTCTATACTTGAAAGAACCAGAAAATACTTTATGCTGAAGTTGAACTTATTCAGACTGTGTCCAGACCTTAAGGCTAAATATGTTCAGAAGTAGAATATGTTCAGACTTATGTCCAGATTGTAAAGTCTATTTCAGACGGAAGACACTCAGACTCTACTTCAGACGGAAGACATTCAAACTTTACTTCCGATAGAACACACTTAGACTTTACATATAGAATGAGACACAAGTCCATAATGTGACAAGGTCCAGAACGAGACACAAGTCTAGAACATGACAAGATCCAGAAAGAGATACATGTCCAGAACGTAATAGATTCCGAGACAACTCGACATAACGTAACACAAGCTCCAACGTATAACGGCTAGTGATCTAGTTTGGATTTTACATCAAGATATATTTGATTAATTCAATCTAATTGATTGACAATTGGATCTTAAAAATAAGAACTTTCCAAACAAAGAAGCTCTACTTATGGAAACCAAGATTCTATTTGTATGGGCGATCAAAATAAACTTGAGATTATGCTTCAGTCACTCAACAGCTACTAAATATTCTTGATACATATTTATCCAATGGGTAGATTGGAAGATAATCCTCCAGATACTGTCGAATGGCTAGTTTGGAAGTGGAGGAGTATTTAAAGAGATTGAGGACCGATGAGCAAGAAAGAGACAGGGCATAGAATCTAGAATTCCAAAGTTTGAGCGAACTTTGATCATACACTTGTCTTTTGTGAGCTTAAACGTTTGTGATCGTGAGAAAAATACCAAAAGAGTTACTTAGTGAGATAGTGCGATCTACCACTGAGTGTTTGCACTCAAAGTTGTAATCTCTTATTGATCATATAGCGTAATCCAGCTAGAAGGCTATTAGCGTGGGAGAGTGAACGTAGGTTTGATTTAAGACGAACCAGTGTAAATTTTGTGTGTAACATTCTCTTCCTTTTACTCTTCTTATTTAAGTTTGTTGCACACTTATAGGTTCTTTTAAAATTCCGTTCTATCGCATAACAGATTCTGAACATCTACCATAAATCTGGTGGCTCATTTGTCAGACTCTGATCCTTATTCAAACTTTGCTCACAACTTATTTTATTCTGCATTTATTTGTCAAGATTTTTTTTGAACATCTATTTACCCCCTCTAGATGTTTGTAGTAGCTTCTTCACAATTAAGTCATAAAATTTGTCAAATTTGTACAATCAAGCATTTTCGTTCACTCCGTCCAATTTGGCTAAGTGAAGATGCTGATGTCGTTAAAGTGAAGTCGTTTTGGTACAAATATGATTTTTTTTAATACAAATTTTATAACAACTATATTAAAAAAAGAAAATTTAAAAAATACAAAAAAGAAAAATAAAAAAAGGAGGAAAAAAAGTAGATGAGGGTTGCAAGCCCTTGTTGCCGCTTCCTTAGGGATGGTTGGAGGGAATGGTCGACGACTAGCGATCGTTGTTGATCACTAGCAAGGGCTTGTAGGTCCTTGCGTAGATCTAAACGAGGTTGCTATCTCTTGGCCGAGGTTAATGGATACCTACTGACCATTGCCCTGCCATCGCCAGCCTTCCTGGCAATGGTGAGGCGGTGGCGAGGATTTGAGTTTTCGTTTTCGTTTTTTTTTATTATTTTATAATGTTTTAAAGTTTCCTTATTTTTAATAAAATTAAAATAAAATTTATATAAAAAATCAGATTTGATCAAAATGATGTTGTTTCAACCATGTCATCATCATGTAAGAGAAAGAAAAAATTCAAAAAAATTCAGGTTAACATTTTTCATTAGCTAAGTTGGACAAAGTAAACGGAAAGATTTGTTTGCATTAATTTGATAAGTTTTATAACTTAATTGTACTTTTTGAAAGTTTTAATAATAATTACACTTTCATGAAAATTTTTAGAACTTCCTCCCAACCACCCCCCACCCCCCAAAAAAATAGTAATAAGAGAGGCCACTTTGTATATCAACATTTTGATTACCTTCTTAATCTTGCGAGATAGCTTTGGTTTTTACTATTTTTCAATGTTTTAAATTCCTCCTAGCAGGGCTTGAGCTAGTCTCATCTTCCCCTTCATATGTTGTTGATTTTTTTTTTTTAAATTTTCTGGGTCTTTTCTTTTTCTTTCTTGATCTAGATCCGAGAGCTCTTTTCTTTCGGTTTAATTCTAAATCTGAGAGTTTGAACCCTCCTAATCTAGTTCCAGACCTAGAAATTCTTCTATCTCAATTTAGATCTAAGAGTTTAATAATGTGTTTGGGGATTCAATATCCTATGCACTGTATGTGTACACCTCTACCTCCAGTTTCAATGATGATCTTAGAAACTTTGACATCTCGTTGAACTATGAAAATTTGCTATCTTGTTGAACTATGAAAATTTGCTCTTTGAAAAGTTAGATTTGTGTTTATTCAACCTATTTTGGTTGTCTCCGTATGATGTGGAGAAAGCCAAACTTAGGCACTCATCGACAACTGGCAACGCTGTTGTTATTGGATAATGAATTTCTGGCGTGTGCTTATCATTGACAATGATATTGGCCGCCAATTATTTTGCTTGACAGATTTGTTCCTATGAAGCAGGTGTATGCTTAAATCTGTGATCCTCTATTGATCTTTCTTGTTTTCTGGATTTGACTTTTCTTTTTCTTGTAGTATTTTGACCTTTACTCTACTTTGATTTGTTTTATCATGAAAGTTTATATCCTTCTCATGTATCCTTTAGAGCAAAGAATACACCTTTCTTTTGACCAAAAAAAAATTCCTCTTGGCATGCTCCATTGAAAATCTAAACAATAATTTGATAGTTTTTCAAATTAAAGGAAAAATAACGGTGTATTTTTTCCAGGAAAATCTTCATAATAAAGGAAAATGTTTCCTGATTTCAAGAAAAATGTTTTCCCCATTTTTGATTATGGAATCCATTTTTCCTATTTTAGGCATGTTTTCTTTTACCATAAATGATTTTCCATTAACTAATCATTTTTAGCAAATCAAACGCGTGAAAGCCCCAAAAACTAATTTGCGGAAGGTTTTTTCACTCAAATAAACATACCCAAAGATGTGGTTATAGGGGGAAACGAATTGAAGTCATGAAAATTAGAAAAGCAGAACAATTGGGCAAGGTATCTGAATAGATAGTCTTAAATAGTGATTTCGCAAAGAAATACGTAATCTTACGTAGTTGGCTATAAAGGAGGTCCTATCCTCAGAATATGGAAAAATTACGAATTCATTCCTTGTCAACCCCTAACTTTTGGTGACCCATTTATTGGATAAAAATTGACCCTGACTCCTAAACAAAAATATTATTGAATTGCATATTAGGAGCGTTTGCACTGTTAACCCTCATAAACTGCATTATGATCAGACTAATTTGAGCACTGAAGCTCTGAACTTAATTTATTATCTATATTGAACCCACGAGATTGTAATTTTTGGCCAAGCCCATTGAGTATCTATAGTGGCCAAAAATGCGAGGTGCACATCAAATTTGGAAAGTAAGAAAACATACTTCCTGAAAATTTCAGCCCAAATAAAAGCAAAGGGTTCTTATTTCTCAAGAGAGAAGGCCATTTTACTTTGATCTAAGTTAGGAATTGTGCGAATCGAAAGCAACAAGATCATCGAATATAAAGGAAATGTGGGAATTCTCGTGCCTGGGGAGAGTAAAAAAAGGAAAAGGAAATCGAAGAAGAGAGTTTAAAAGAGAAAAGAGAATCTTCAAACGAAATGCATTTTGCTTGATATGCAGCATGCTTGGGCAAAATCAAAGAACACCTTGGGGTTCTAACGAAGAAGAGGGCAACGATCATCAACAAAAAGCACACAAACGTACATGGGACATTATAACAGAAAAAGGCTACGTACACAACAGCAAAAGAGAGCACACACTTGAGAGCAGCACACAGAATTCACCGGGCAAAAACGGACGCCTGCACAAGCGCTTCAAATTCCCGTGGCTGCTGAGTCTCGACGCTGATCAATCCAGACAGACGACCACTACAGAGCCGGGACCTCATCAGCGATCGACTCATCCTAGTAAAACAAGGTTTTCTGTTGTCTTTCCAACGCACCAGCGGAGGTCGCGTTGGTGTCTTTACCAAGTCGCTCGTTGTTCTTGCTCCCCATTGACGACTCTGCCCAGAACTTCCCATCTCCCCGCTGCCGATCACAACCTCTTCCACTAAGTCTCACAGATCCTGCAAACTTGACGCAGTTGCGGGACCTCACCGCACGACCGAGTTCTGACCTCATCATCGTGTTTCATCCATAGCTGGTCACGCCCGTAGCTTCACCGGTTATCATGATTCCCTTACCGCTGGTCCCCGAGAGTCCCTCAAGGTCGTCCTTCAAATTGAAGGATCGAACTAGGTAATCTCCTAATCCATACCCCGATTTAAATATGTGATCGCCTAACTTAGATTATTTTCATTCTAACTGATTTGTTTTGAGATTTTAGGCGATTCCTAAATCGAAAATTCCTCGTTCGAGTCATGCATATAATCAATGTTTCGATCTCTAAGACCTAAGATTGGATTTCTAATTACCTTTATTTCATATTTAGATGTAGCGAATATGTGGGCTTATATATTGCATGCCATTAGTTTAGGAAACATTTTTTTTTTTTTTTTGGTGACTGAGGAACCGCTGGAGACTCCCTTTTGCTTACCCTAATTAGGGTCACACTGTCCGACCGCCCTCCGATGCCCGATGGCACCGTTAGACGTCGTCGCAAGCCACTATTTAGATGTAAACCTCGAGGGAGGCTAACCTAGGACCCCGACACTAGGACCCCCGCTTAAGACACTTTAGCACCGAGACAGTTTGAACTCTTGAACTCGGCAATGAGGGAGAGAACGCACACCAACTGCGTTGCCCGTGGTTGGGTTAGTTTAGGAAACATTCATATTATGAAAATACAAAAAGATTGCATTGCGTTGCATTGCATTTAGGATAATTGAATTCATTTAGTTTCGAATTTAGCGTTGCATAGTGTAGGAACTATGCAGTAATTAGGAGATTATCTAATTACATTAGGATTTAATATAAAATATTTTCTTATTTAAGTTGGGTCATCATACATTTAAGTATTTTCCTATTTTAACTTTCAAAAAGAAAATTGTAAATTATCGCATGCATGCTATTTTTTTTTTTTTATAACACTCATATCATATATTGCATGTCATAGTAGATTAGTTCATTTTTCTTTTGCTCGTCATTAGCATATAAAGTTAATTAGTTTCATGATATCCACATCATTTAGCAATTACATGTGTAGGTCATGTCATATAGATTAATCATTGTCTTTCATGTATTGCATACAGTCTCTTATTTATTAAAAAGAAAACACAAAAAATAATCTCACAAGTAGGTTAAATAATAAGGTTAATTTATAATTGATCATATTTCCTGTCGTAAGAACTGCATATAGGTTGGATTCAATTTAATTAACATAGCATATATGTCATTTAAGGTTTCTTGTAAGTTCATCAATGCATGCTAGAGTAGAATAGTCATAGCATTTAAATTAAATCATGTTTTTGTTAAACAAGAAAAACCCAACATGAATTGATTGTCATCGCATAATCATATTTAGAAATCATGTCTAAGTTATGCATACATCACATTGTTGCTTGGTTTTTAGTTAAAATCTTGGAGAACATTTATTGGAATATTTGCATAACACATCAAGGGTTTTTTGTCTCCTCAAGTAATTTATTTATCGCTTGAGTGATTCTCACTTTGTGCACCCGTGTGATTATCTCTCACGTGTTAATAGTTTAGCCCTAAAATTGACTTAGATAGCTTGTAACATGATTTTGAAATAAAAAGAAAAGATACCGAAATTGCGTTATACATATCTTGCGTAATCAAGTTCCCTTATTCATGAAATATTTAGTTCAAAGAAATAAAATGTTCTCCCACATTTTACTTGGATTTCTAATTGACTCAATAAATTAATAACAACTCCTAATAGAATTCAGTTGCATGTTTATTTGATTAAATTAAAGCCTCAAAGTTACGATTGGTATTAGCTTGGGAGAGCTTGCACTCAGTGTTGGCTTGGTAACTCATTAGCTTTCCCTTAGTGGTTAAAAACTTTGGGAAGGTCGCAAGAGTTTGGCACTCCGCTAGGGATTTGACTTAAAACTTGTAGTGGGCTTAGGCCATGAACTTTCTTTTTTCAAAAATATTTTTGTGTGGCAGCATGTAGACAAGGTACACCACTGATTATTGTGTTAGATGGTCATATAGATGGAAGTTATAAGAAGAGTAGTCTTATTTTTTTTTTTTTGTTAGAAGGAAAATTTTTATTTCACATAATAGAGAGATACATAATTTCAAGACAAAACCAATCAAGAAGTTACGCTCCAGTGCAAATTTGAAAAATGAAACAACTAAGTGTAGCTTGCAGAAACCCACTTATTCCACAAGAACGGATCTATCGTAACCTTAAAGGACAACCGGTCAAAAGGCAGTGCGCGCCTAGTTTGGGCGTTCTCAGTGTTAGAGATATCAAATAAACTTCAAATCTTCCAAATCTACTAAACCGCTGCAACACCGACTGTATATTAGCTGGCTCTCCTTATCTGTAGAATATTTGTTCCTCCTTGATTGTAGACTTACCAAATGTGAGCGCTAGGGCATTCTATATAAATACATGTAAAAGTTCAACAATAAAGCAATAACAATTTCATCTTCTTCTATAGCCACTTTATGGCATCAGAGCCCTTGTGCTCCTAAGAGCAGATTTTCGATCCAATTCTTCATTTTCCCGGTATGGATTCATCCCCCTTACACGGGCAATACCAGTTCCTAAACTGGATCCAACACTGCTGTTGCAGCTCCATCCAGCGGCCTCATGGCCATCTCTGTCCCTGTGAAATTCCCACTGAAGCTAACAGCCGCCAACTATCCCTCGTGGCGTGCTCAATTCCAGGCGATTCTTGTTGGTCATGATCCGCAAGGCTTTGTTAACAGATTGCAGCAATGTCCATCCTTGACCATTACTACTGGAAATCAGATAGTTAGCAACCCCGACCCTGCATGATGGATACGCCAGGATCAGCTCCTTCTCGCTGCAATTTTTTCAGCGGTCTCCGAATCAGTTATACCACTCATCGCATCTTGCAAAACATCCTACGAAGCTTGGACAAAACTTACAAATTTATATGCCAATAAATCCTGCTCAAGAGTTATGTATCTCAAGGATCAACTCTCAACCGTCCACCGCAACTCGCGTTTAGTGTTGGATTATCTTCAGCACCTTAAATCAATTGCAGAAGAGTTGGCCATAATTGCTACCCCTCTAAATGACGATGATTTGATCATTCACGCTCCCTGTGGCTTTGGATCCGAATATAGGGAAATCGCTGCAGCAATTAAGGCTTGAGAAACCCCTATCTCATTTGAAGAAATGCACGACAAGTTAGTTGGATACGAGACAAATCTCAAACAAGACGAGTTTAGCCAGGTTTCCATGCCAAATACTGCCCAATTCAGCTCACATAATCGAGGCTTAGGGAGTCATTCACGCTGGAACAGTAATATTAGGCTAGTGGGCCCCAAAAGAAAAAGAAAAAAAAAGTTGGAAAGTCAATAAAGCAAAAAGGAGAGGGGAGGGGTTCGGCTAAATAGAAGCTGAGAGCTCCCTCGACCAAAAAGAAGAGAAGAAGAAGAGAAAGGGGAAGAAAGGAAAGGGATTTTGGCACGTGGATGCTATGGATGCCTTGCCAAGCCGACTCGACTCCATAACGCAGCGCCCGGTAAGAGATTAGGCCCCTCGTTCGTCCAATTGAAGTAATTTACGGGTTCAGGGCTCAAATTCCGACTTTTTGGAAAATCGAGCGGCGAAAGTCCAATTTTGGAGTCGTTGAGCTGCGTATTTTTATAAAAATCATAGTTTAGGGTGTTGTGGAGCCATAGGATTTTACAGATTGTGATTTGAGCTTATGGTTTGTCCGAAACAAAATTTCAAAGTTTCCCGCGCGCAGTAAACACTACGCGTCCAGCAGCTTTGGGCTTGTTTTTTGTCATTTTTCGGCTTGATTTTGGAACGATCAAGTTGGGATTTCTGTAGTATGTTTGAAGGGCTTTCTTTTGACTATAAATACGTTTGGAATGGGTTTTGGAGGAGGAAGTTATAGCGTAACTAAGTTTTGCGCTTAAACTCCGCATCACGAATGGCTTGAACAATCGCTTTGGTTATGCGATTTTTTAGAGTGTAGGAGTTCTTTTGTTAGAGTTAAGGCGTAATTTAGTCGTTTCTTAATTGAGATAGAGTTTTATTTGATTTTAATATTATTCCTCGGTTATTTGATAGGGCCGTGAGTTTGACGATACAAGTATCGTTTGTCGTTTGATCGTAGACGACGAGGTGAGTGGTACTATATCTTTTTTGGTTTTGTAAAACCATGTCTTGAAGTATATATGTATATACATATATTGAATTGAGGAGCATTCTTATTGCATAAAAGTTGGATCGAGCATTTGCTACTCTTTGGTAGATTATGAATGTTTGAAAAGCGTGTTATACAAAGTTCGTGGAGTAATTAATATATATATATTTTACTTTGCTACTGATTTATGGAAATATTTATGATTTGAGAAATGGATAGGAAATGGATGATGGGCTATGTTGCAAAATGTTATTTGTTTGGTTTAAGATATTGATTTCTGAATTGGATTTCTGGTATTGGAGGATGGCTATATATGCTCAATATGACAATGAACCTAGTGAGGGGTTTTTGGGGTATGCATACCAGGTTTAGGATATCCTTTTGGACTGAGCCACCGGTTTTGTAGGTGGAGACCTTGTCAAGGGGAAAATCTTGGTCGCCTTATCACTAGGCGTTGTGTCGTGACCATGGTAGAATATTGAGCAATAGATTAGTCAATAAATGGACCATTGATATGTGCTATTTGATATCAATGGACTTGACCATTGATACTTGACTTTTGATGGTGATTTAAATGGGTTTTTCATATTAGTATAAAACTTTGATGATAAGAAATAGCTCTTATATGATTCGATATGTATTTTATATGTTGAGTTGGCGTTATGAAGTTTGGTATTGCTTCGTATACGTGCATAGTGGTTGCTCGATCTGCTTAGAAGATATGTATTACTCACTGAGCTGTTGTTACTCATTCCACTAGTTCCTTAATCTTTTCAGGTTTCTCGGTTAGCGGCGAATAGAGCGAGAGCGCCGTCGGTGGGAAACTTTTGGGAGTTCTATTTTTGGGTATGATTCAAAGAAATGGACTACATAGTTGTTGCTAGTGGTTGGGTTAGCTGAGTTCTAATTGTGTATTTCTTTTTGGTGGATTATAGAAACTCTGATGTTACAACCAACCTTTTGGTTTATCTAATGTGTATATATACGGTTTGAGATATATATATATATAAGTTGATATCAAATTGTTGGTTGTGTTTGAGGTTACGTCCTTTGTTTGGAAGGATGGCTGTGTCATCCCCATTCTTTGTAATTTTGGGGTGTGACATTTTTGGTATCAAGGCCTAAGTTTTGATCTTTTTGGATGTAGTTATGGGACATTGTGAGATTGTGTGATAGATTTTATTTTTGCGTTAGTCTTTTAGAATCTAAGGTGTAGTTTCATTCTGGGATTCAGGTGATCATGCGTACCGACTCAGAGACACTTGCCTTACTTCGTAGGAACAACAAAGGCAAATGAGTCGCTACTCCTAACGCTAGAGACATGCCTCAAGCTCCTCGAGGTGCGTCTTTAAGAAGGAGACTAGAGGACCACTATGATAGGAGTCCTGACTTGCGCGAAGTCAGAGAAGAGGATCAAGAGCCAACTCGTTTGACTGAATTTGAACAAGCAATGATCCATTGGTATAGCCAAGCAAAAGAATTAACTGGAGATGGAGTGACTGGCTTAGGCACTTTTGCCCAATTTAGAAAGGCGAAACCACCAACTTTTGATGGGAAAGCTGATCCTCTTGCGGCTGAGCGTTGGATTAAAAAGATTGATGGGATCTTTGAAGCTGAATAAGTTCTCGAGGATCGGAAAGTTAAATTTGCCACCCAATACCTGGAAGGTGAAGTAGAGTTTTGGTGGGATGGAATGAAGCCAAGTCTTGGAGGTAATGATGCTATCATATCTTGGGAGGACTTTAAAAAGGCGTTCAATGCTCAATTCTTCCCAAAGTCATTCTAGGCAAAGATGAAGGGTGATTTTGTAAATATATCTCAAGGTGATTCCACAGTTTTGGAGTATTTAGTCAGCTTTAATCAGTTGAGTAGATTTGTAGAGCACTTAATAGCAAATGAGGAAGATAAGGTTGACCATTTCCTAGGAGGGCTCTGACTTGAAATTAATTCCGCACTCGCACCTTTCGTATTACAACTTATAAGGATGTGCTAGAATGACCAATCAAGGTGGAACAAAGCATTTTGAAGCACGGCACACAAGGAGTGCCTCAGTCCAAAAGGTTTAAGTCCACAAATGTACAAGGTAGCCATACTAATGGTAGTGGAAAGTGAAGAGGTTTCAGTCAGCCGGGACAGTTCAAAAATCCGAGTAACCAGGGCCCCTGTAATACATGTGGAAGTTATCATCACGGTGAGTGTCGTCGGAAAACCGAAGTGTGCTTCTTATGTGGGAAAGCAGGACACATGCGATGAGATTGTCCTACATAAAGGAATCCTCCTATTGGCAATAGATTATGTTATCTATGTGGGCGACAAGGGCACCTATCACACAATTGTTCCATGCGAAGGAATATCCCTTCAGTTGGTAGGCCCCAAGAGAACCAACAAAGACAAAGTACAAGTGGGAAAGTTTTTGCAATGACGAAAGAGGACAAGACAGCATCTAACGCAGTTGTTGTAGGTAATGTTTCTATTGCCTCGCAATGTGCTTATGCTTTATTTAATCCTAGTGCTATGCACTTCTTCATTTCAATTGAATTTGCAAAGAAGCTTGATGTATTGCCTGACTCTCTTGAATGTGAATCGTGTGTCGATACTCCTAATGGCGATTTCTTAGTTGCTCATCATGTGTTCAAGAGATGTGTGATTCGGATTAATAATGTTGAAATGCCTGTGGATCTAGTGGAGTTAAATATTCGAGATTTCGATGTTATTATAGGGATGGATTGGTTATTTACCTATTGTGCTACTGCTGATTGTTTTTCGAAGATAGTGATATTTAGACTTCTGAATCAACCCGAATTCTCTTTTTTGGGAAGTTGTCAAAACACTTTTTCAAGGTTGATCTCAGTTTTGCAAGTGAGGAAACTTTTGAGAAAGGGTTGTTGTGGTTATTTAGCTTGTGTAAAAGACACAAGTAAGGTTGTAGTAAAGTTGGAAGATGTTCCTCTTGTTCGAGAGTTTCCAAGTGTGTTTCCTGAGGATTTACCAGGTTTGCCTCATGATAGAGAAATTGAGTTTTGTATTGAATTGATGTCCAATCTCTAAGGCACCGTATCGAATGGCACCCGCTGAGTTGAAAGAATTGAAAACACAGCTACAAGAGCTTTTGGATAAGGGTTTCATCAGATCTAGTGTTTCGCATTGGGGAGCTCCTGCTCTATTTGTGAAAAAGAAGGATGGTAGTATGCGGCTTTGCATAGATTACCGAGAGCTTAACAAGATAACGATAAAAAAAAAAAAATCCTTTGCCCCAGATTGATGATTTATTTGATCAATTTCAGGGAGCTTAGGTATTTTCCAAGATCGACCTTCATTCTGGGTATCATCAATTACAGATAAAATTAGATGATGTGCCTAAAACTGCTTTCAGAACAAGGTATGACCATTATGAAATTTCTCGTCATGCCTTTTGGATTAACAAATGCGCCTGCTGCCTTCATGGACTTGATGAATAGGGTGTTCAGGGAATATCTAGACAAATTTATTGTGGTGTTCATTGATGACATCCTAGTGTATTCGAAGAGTTTAGAGGAACACAAACAACACTTAAGGTTTGATTTGCAAACTTTGCATGAAAAGAAGTTGTATGCCAAATTCAGTAAGTGTGATTGTTGGCTTGATCATATAGAATTCTTGGGTCATGTGATCTCGAAGGATGGCATATTAGTGGATCCAAAGAAAGTTGAACCAGTTGTTAAGTGGAATCGCCCAACTAATGTTACGGAAGTGAGAAGTTTTCTTGGGCTAGCTAGCTACTACAAGCAATTTGTAGAAGGATTCTCAAAGATTGCTGGTCCACTTACTCATCTAACTTAGAAGAGAGTTAAATTTGAATGGTCAGATTAGTGTGAGCGCAATTTCCAAGAGTTGAAAAGACGGCTAGTGCAAGCTCCTATTCTAACTCCACCTTCAGGAAGCGGCGTCTTCGTAGTCTACCGTAACGCATCCAAAGAAGGTTTGGGTTGTGTTCTTATGCAAGATGGCAAAGTTGTTGCCTACGCTTCTAGACAATTGAAATTACATAAGAAAAACCACCCCACTCATGATTTGGAGTTAGTGGCGGTTGTGTTTTCCTTGATGATATGGTGGCACTATTTGTTTGGTGAAAAATGTGAAGTCTTTACCGATCACAAGAGTTTAAAGTATATCTTTACTTAGAAAGAACTGAACATGAGGCAAAGAAGATGGTTAGAACTTCTGAAAGATTATGACTTGTCTATTAATTACCATCCAGGTAAGGCTAATGTAGTAACGGATGCTTTGAGTCATAAATCCTTTGGAAATATGACAACTTTGCTCACTTCTTAGAAATCCATTGTTGAAGATATGAGGAAGTTGGACTTGGAGGTATTAATGCATTAGCTTGGTGCTTAGTTAGCTAACCTTCAGGTACAACCGACGTTGATTGACAGAATTAAGGCCAAACATAAAATGTATAGGGACTTGAGAGAAAACATTTGGTGGGTCAACATGAAAAAGGATATTGTAAAATTTGTCGATCAATGTCTAGTTTGCCAGCAAGTGAAAATTGAGCATCAAAAACCAGGTGGACAGTTGCAACCTCTAGAGATACCTAAATGGAAGTGGGAGCATATCACCATGGACTTTGTAGTTGGTCTATCGAGGACGCCAAGTGGTAAGAATGCTATATGGGTGATTGTTGATTGATTGACTAAGTCCGCTCACTTTTTGTCATATTGATTTGGTCTTTCAATTGAAGATATGGCAAAGTAATATGTTAATGAGATAGTGAAACTTCATGGAGTTCCAGTAAGCATTGTTTTCGACAGGGAATCTAGATTCGTGTATAACTTTTGGAAGAGTTTGCAAGGAGCGTTCAACACTAAACTTAACTTAAGTATAGCTTTTCACCCACAAACAGATGGACAGTCAAAGAGAACAATCCAAACATTAGAGGATATGTTGAGATCATGCATCATTGACTTTGGTGGTTCTTAGGATGAACATCTACATTTGGCAGAATTTTCTTATAACAATAGTTATCACTCCAGCATTAAGATGGCACCCTTCGAAGCTTTATATGGCCGAAAATGTAGAAGTCCTATTTGTTGGGATGACGTTGGTGAGAAAAGACTAACTGGTCCCGAGTTCATTCAACAGTCAAGAGAAAATTAGGTTGGTTCGGGAACATCTCAAAATGGCTCAAAGTCGCTAGAAAAGTTATGCGGATCTTAAAAGGAGAAAGTTAGAATTTAATGTGGGGGATCACGTATTCTTAAAAGTTTCTCCTATCAAGGGTGTAATGAAATTTGACACACGTGAGAAGTTAAGTCCAAGATACGTGGGACCATTCTTGATCTTAGAGAAAATTGGTGAAGTCGCTTATAAATTGGCTTTGTCACCGGCACTATCAGGTGTCCATAATGTGTTCCTTGTTTCTTTGTTGCAGAAATATGTGCCAAATCCTGAACATGTGCTAGACTTTACTCCATTGAGATTACGGGAGAACTTGACTATAAGGAGCAGCTTATTCGCATTGTCGATAAGAAGGATTGGGTGTTGCGATGATGAACTATTCCTTATGTGAAAATACAATGGAAAAACCACACCAAGAGAGAGGCTACTTGGGAACTTGAGGAGGAGGCAAGACGCATATACCCTCGCTTGTTTCATGATTGAAGTACATGTAAATTTCGAGGACGAATTTTTTTTAAGGAGGGTAGAATGTAATATGAGGCTAGTGGGCTCCAAAAGAAGAAAAAGAAAAAGAAGTTGAAAAGTCAATAAAGCAAAAAGGAGAGGGGAGGAGGCTCGGCTAAATAGAAGCTGAGAGATCCCTCGACCAAAAAGAAGAGGAGGAGAAGAAGAAGAAGAAGAAGAAGAGAAAGGGGAAGAAAGGAAAGGGGTTTTGGCATGTGCACACCATGGATGCCTCGCCAAGCCGACTCAACTTCATAATGCAGCGCCCGGTAAGAGATTAGGCCCCTCGTTTGTCCAATCGAAGTAATTTACGGGTTTAGGGCTCAAATTCGGAAATTTTGGAAAATCGAGCGGCGAAGTTTGATTTTAGAGTCGTTGAGCTGCGTGGAGTCATAGGATTTTACGGATCGTGATTTGAGCTTATGGTTTATCAGAAACAAAATTTCGAAGTTTCCCGCGCGCAGTGAACAGTACGCGTCCAGCAGCGTTGGGCTTGTTTTTTGTCATTTTTCGGCTTGATTTTGGGATGATCAAGTTGGGATTCCTGTAGTATGTTTGAAGGGCTTTCTTTTGACTATAAATACGTTCGGAACGGGGTTTGGAGGAGGAAGTTATAGCATAACTAAGTTTTGCGCTTAAACTCCACGTCGCGAACAGCTTGAACAATCGCTTTGGTTATGCGATTTGTTAGAGCGTAGGAGTCCTTTTGTTAGAGTTAAGGCATAATTTAGTCGTTTTGTAGTTGAGATATAGTTTTATTTGATTTTAATATTATTCCTCGGTTATTTGATAGGGCCGTGAGTTCGACAATACAAATATCATTTGTCGTTTGGTCATAGACGACGAGGTGAGTGGTACTATATCTTTTTTGGTTTTGTAAAACCATGTCTTGAAGTATATATATATGCATTCTTATTGCATAAAAGCCGGATCGAGCATTTGTTAATCTTTGGTTGATTATAAATGTTTGAAAAGCGAGTTCTACAAAGTTCGTGGATATATATATATATGAAATTACTTTGCGACTGATTTATGGAAATGTTTATGATGATTTGAGAAATGGATAGGGAATGGATGAAGGGCTATGCTGCAAAGTGTTATTTGCTTGGTTTAAGATATTGATTTCTGAATTAGATTTCTAGTATTGGAGGATGGTTATTTATTCCCAATATGATTGTGAACCCAATGAGGGGTTTTTGGGGTATGCATACCAGGTTTAGGATATCCTTCTGGGCCGGGCCACCGGCTTTGTAGGTGGAGACCTTGCCAAAGGGGAAATCTTGGTCGCCTTGTCACCAGGCGTTGTGTCGTGACCATGGTAGAATATTGAGCAACAGATTAGTCAATGGATGGACCATTGATATGTAATATTTGATGGAGATTATTCAATGGACTTGACCATTGATACTTGACTTTTGATGGTGATTTAAATGAGTTTTTCATATTAGTACAAAGCTTTGATGATAAGAAATAACTCTTATATGATTCGATATGTATTTTATATATTGAGTTGGCATTATGAAGTTTGGTATTGCTTTGTATACATGCATAGTGGTTGCTCGATCTGCTTAAAAGATATGTACTACTCACTGAGCTGTTGTTGCTCATTCCACTTGTTCTTTAATCTTTTCAGGTTTCTCGGTTAACGGCGAGTAGAGCGAGAGCGTTGTCGGTGGGAAACTTTTGGGAGTTCTATTTTTGGGTATGGTTTAAAGAAATGATATATTTCTTTAAACTTTTGGGAGTTCTATTTTTGTTGCTAGTGGTTGGGTTAGCTGAGTTCTAATTGTATATTTCTTTTTGATGGATTATAGAAACTATGACGTTACAATCAACCTTTTGGTTTATCTGATGTGTATATATATGATTCGAGATATATATATATATATATAAGTTGATATGAGGTTGTTTGTTGTGTTTGCGGTAGCGTCCTTCATGTGGAAGGACGGCCATGTTATCCCCATTCTTTGTAATTTTGGGGTGTGACAGCATCAGTCGTAATTCGCACAGGGACACCATTTATCAGCACGGGAATTTTCAATCCAGTTACTCTTGCACCAACCATAATTGAAACTACTCAAACAGACGCAACGACGACTGTGAGAAGAGTGGCAATGATAGCTGCTGAATCTGCCAGCTTTGTGACAAATACGGCCACTCAACCAAAGCATGTTTTCGATTCCGCAACTCCATACGTGATTCGAGTGCCAATGTTGTAACAGCTTCAACCTGAGAATCTGGATGGTTAGTGGACTCTGGAGCGTCCCATCATATAACCAATGACTAAAACAATTCTCTTGCTCCATCTAAACTCTTTGTTCATGTGGTAGAGGATGATATTAAAATCTAAAACCATTCTTTTTGAAACACGATATCTCCCACCTAACAACACCTCCATATACGCCCCAACACAACAGCATTGTTGAATGTCGTCATCAACATATCGTCGAAACGGGCCTTACTCTCCTACACACGGTCTAACTCCCGCCAATATTTTGAAGTTTGCCTTCATAAATTGCGACATATTTAATTAATCGAGTGCCCACAACCATTTTAGCCAAAAAATCACCATACCAAACGCTTTTCAGTCGTGACCCCAACTGCCACAAACTACGTACTTTCGGATGTCTATGTTATCCTTGGTTAAAACCATATACCACCAACAAACTTGCTTCTCACTCCACATCATGTCTTTTCATCGGCTATGCCCTCACCCAAAGCGCATACAAATGTTTCGATCTAGCAACTCATCGACTCTATTTATCTTGTCACGTTGTGTTTGACAAAAATGTTTTTCCTTACAAAAAAATTATCACAAAATCAATCAACAAATTAGTCCTCTCTATGTGTCCCACATACCACAACCATTACTCTACCACTCACTCCTCGAGCCTGTGCCATCCGCGCCCTCTCCATCGCTATGCCATCCAACAAGTAACAACTCTCCCTATAGAGAACTCACTGACCAAACTGCAAATGAACCATACAACCCATAGCATCAAACACAAGCCCCACAAATAGAGCAACCGCTACTGCCAAACCAGTAACTGTCCTCTACCTAAAATAACCAATTGAACACTCGGACCCACCCTATGACTATAAGATCACAAACAATATCTTCAAACCCAAACAAGCCCACCCATCATCAACAAAACATCCCCTACGGCCACCAATAGAGCCAACAAGGATTACACAAGCCATATGTGATCCTCAATGGCATGACGCAATGGCGGTGGAAATTAATGCACTCATCCACAATGGAACATGGGAATTGAAACCTTTTGAGCCTTTGATGAATGTTGTTGGTTGTAGGTGGATTTATTGGATCAAAAGACGAACAAATGGGAGCATTGAGAGATACAAGGCCTGACTTGTGACCAAAGGCTTTCATCAACGTCTGGGACCAGACTACACATATACCTTCAGTCCCATTGTCAAATCGACAACAATACGGGTGGTCTTTTCTTTGGCAATAATGAGAGGATGGCCGTTACGTCAATTGGACATCAACAATGCCTTTCTTTAAGGCACACTCCAAGATGCAGTCTATATGTTGCATCCCCTGGTTTCATAGATACGGACAAATCAACACATGTTTGCAAACTCCATAAAGCCATCTATGGTCTCAAGCAAGCCCTGAGAGCATGGTACAATGAGTTAAGCTCCTTCTTCAGTGCAAGCTCCTTCGTAAACTCAAATATAGATCATTGTCTTTTCATTTACTTACACGGTGGCATTCTAGTCTACTTCTTAGTATTGAATCACCAGGAATGATGCCACTTTTGTCTCCGACTTCATCTCCACACTGGCCAAACGTTTCTTTCTTAAAGACTTGGGATAGCTCAACTATTTCTCAGGAATTGAAGTCATTCTAACTAGGACCGGCTTACTCCTTTCTCAACACAAGTACATATGGGAGATTCTTGAACATCATAAAATGGGTGACGCCAAAGAGGTGCGTACTCCACTACTCATGGCACTCCAACTCACCAAGCATGATCAGTTCGAAGCCGCCAATGTCACATAATTTAGAAACTTACTCGGGGCATTACATTATCTCATTATTACCCGTCCTGATATTGGCTTTGTAGTAAACAAATTGTCACAATTCATGCACAAGCCAACAAATGCTCACTGGACAGCCGCAAATCGGATCCTACTGTACCTAGAGGGGACCTTATTTCATGGCCTACACCTGAACCGAAATATCCAACCCGTTCTCCATGCATATTTCGATTGTTAACTAGGTTCACTCTCATGTGGGAGAAACCTAATAAATAGCAAACTCAAAAGGGCTTGAATACATATGATAAGTCATATGAAGAAATATGATTTCTCACTATCTTTTAAGTGATAGCTACCAAGAAGTTATTAGCAACATAGTAACAAGAGAAAAAGAAAAAACAAAAAATCTGGGGTTTGGGGATTAGTCTGATTTGCATCAAGCTGGTATCTGAGGTCAATTCGTGGTTCGATTGAGCTAACATTTTCTTAGCATGTTCGTGGCACACTATTCTTGAATCTGGATGGTTTGATTTTCGTTTGAAGCTCCCTACACTAGGTTTTCCGTGGGTTGATCAAAACTTGCGTTTTTGGTCAATTCGTGGGAGACGTTTCAAATGTCTTTGTCTAATTTTGCCCTGAATGGTACGATTACCGTGGATTTAGCCAAGATTAGTGTTTTGAATGAAGAGATGAGAAGAAAGACACATGGATCATCCTTTTCATAGGCTGATGCCTTGGTTATTGAGAAAATGGGAAGAAGTGAGTCTCAAGGTTTGAGAAATAGAGATAACAATAGAGATAAAAGTAGAGGCAAATACAATAAATTTGCTAATGTTGAGTGCCATTATTGCCATTAGAAGGGACATATTTAGAGGTTTTGGCGTCAGTTCAAAAGGGAGAAACAAAAAGAGAAAGGTAAAGAGAAAAAAAGTGATAATGACAACGATAACAATCGTGTTGCTACACTTAAAGAAGACTTTCTCATTGTCTTTGATGGTGATGCGGTGAATCTTGTATGTCATGAAACCAGTTGGGTAATTGATAATGGTGCATCTATTCATGCTACATCTCGTAGGGATTTCTTTACATCATACAAGTCAAGTGACTTTGGATCTATAAAGATGGGAAACAATGGGCTCGCTAAAGTTGTAGGCATTACTGATGTGTGCTTAGAGACCAATATTGGCACGAGGTTAGTATTGAATAATATTAAGTATATACCTGATATTCGTTTGAATTTGATTTTCACAGGCAAGTTGGATGATGAGGGGTATTGCAGCACTTTCAGTGATAGTTGATGGAAGCTTACCAAAGGTTCTTTGGTTATGGCTAAAGGTGAACAATATTTTTCGTTGTATATTATGCAAGCAAAGTTATCCACAGACAAAATTAAAGTAGTAGATAGCGAAGAGAAGACTGAGTTATGGCACAAAAGGCTTAGTCACATCAATGAGAACGGTTTGTCAATATTGGCCAAGAAGGAACTTCTTTCAGGAATGAAAAGTTTAGTGTTGAAGAGGTGTGCTCACTGTTTAGTAGGAAAACAAAATAGAGTTGCATTCAAAAGCTTCCCTCCTTCAAGAAAGTCAGGTCTCCTCGATCTAGTGCATTATGATGTTTGTGGTCCTATGAAGGTAAAATTACTTGATGGCTCTTTTTATTTTGTTACTTTTATAGATGATTATTTAAGAAAAATATGAGTTTATACCTTGAAAGCTAAATATCAAGTATTAGATGCTTTTAAGCAGTTTCAAGCTTCAATAGAGAGACAAACTGGAAAGAAGTTGAAATGTATTCGAACTGATAACAGGGGAGAATATATTGGACATTTTGATGAATATTGCAAACAACAGGGTATTCAACATCAAAAGACACCTCCCAAGATGCTTCAGTTAAATGGCTTAGCTGAGAGAATGAATGGGATGTTGGTTGAAAGGGTAAGATGTTTACTTTCACAGTCAAAACTACTTAGATCCTTTTAGGGTGAGGCTTTAAGTATCGTTGCACATGTACTAAATCTTACTTCATGCGTTCCTCTAGAGTTTGATGTTCCTAATAGAGTTTGGACAGGTAAATATATTTCTTATGATTATTAGCTTGTCTTTGGGTGCAAGGCATTCATGCATATCCTCAAAGATGAAAGGTCTAAACTTGATGTGAAAAAACAACAATGTATATTTATTGGCTATGGACAGGATATGTTTGGTTACAAATTTTATGATCCAATTGAGAATAAAATTGTAAGAAGTAGAGATGTTGCATTTATGGAAAATCAGACAATACAAGATATTGAGAAATCAGAGATGATTTCAATGCCACAGGTTAGTAATGATTTGGTTGACTTGGATCCAGTTCTTCTCACACATATTCCTAAATAGGTTGATGAGGAGCAGCAGGAAGTGAACGTTCCAGATAATGAACATGTCCTTGAACATGTTGAAACAGATAACATTGTTCCTGAACCAGAAGCTCTATTAGATGCTCCATTGAATGTTCCAGTCCGGAGATCCGTTAAAGACCGATGAACTTTCACCAGATATTCTGAAGATGAGTATGTATTATTGACTAATGTAGGTGAACTGGAGTATTATGCTGAAGTAATAGAAGATGAGTGCAAACGTAAATGGCTTGATGCTATGCAAGATGAAATGCAGTCACTTTATGATAATCGTACTTTTGAATCAGTGAAGTTGCCTAAAGGCAAAAGAGCTTTGAAGAGTAAGTGGGTGTATAGGTTGAAACAAGATGAATAGACTTCATAACCACGA
Source organism: Eucalyptus guilfoylei (assembly GCA_016097605.1). Lineage (NCBI taxonomy): Eukaryota > Viridiplantae > Streptophyta > Magnoliopsida > Myrtales > Myrtaceae > Eucalyptus > Eucalyptus guilfoylei. Next base: position 3,545,880 of record CM027863.1, on the reverse strand, counting down.
TACAAAGCTAGATTAGTTGTTAAGGGATTCGGTCAGAGAAAGTGTATTGACTTTGATGATATATTTCCTCCAGTGGTGAAAATGTTTTCTATCCGTATCGTACTAGGCTTGGCAGCTACCTTGGACTGGGAGATTGAGCAAATGGATGTCAAGATAGCCTTCCTACATGGTGACTTGAAGGAAGAGATATATATAGAACAATCAAAGGGTTTCAAAGTAAAAGGGAAATAGGACTATGTGTACAAACTAAAGAAGAGTCTCTATGGTCTAAAGTAAGCACTGGGGCAGTGGTACAAAAAGTTTATGTCAAATATGATGGAACGGGGCTATAAAAAGACTTCATCAGATAATTATGTGTTCGTCCAAAAATTTGATGATGATGACTTTATTATTCTTACTTTATGTTGATGATATACTAATTGTTGGCAAGAATGCTTCATGAATTGAATCGTTAAAGAAGCAATTGAATAAGTCTTTTGTCATGAAGGGCTTAGGCCCAACAAAGCAAATTCTTGGCATTAGAATTACCTGAGATAGAAATGCGAAGAAGTTGTTCCTATCACAAGAGAAGTACATCGACAAGATTCTTCAGAAATTTTACATGGAGAAGGCTAAAATGATTAGTACTCCTCTTACTGCCCACTTCAAGTTAAATGCAAAGCAAAGTCCTATGATTGATAAGGAGAAAAAGGACATGGAAAGTGTTCTATATGCTTCAGTTATAGGAAGCTTAATGTATGTGATGGTATTTACACATCTAGACTTAGCATATGCAGTTGGTGTTGTTAGTTGTTATTTGTCAAATCCAGGTAGAGAGCACTAGAATGCAGTAAAGTGGATCATAAGATATCTTTGAGGAACTTCTAGTTTAAAACTCAGTTTTGGGACTGGGAAACTTGAGTTAGTTGGATACATAGATTTCAACTTGGCAGGAGATATTGATACTCATAAATATACTTCTGGTTATTTGATTTCTTCTGCTGGTGGGGCTGTGTCATGGAAGTCAAGATTGCAGAAGTGTGTTGTACTTTCCACAATAGAAGTTGAATTTATTGCAGTGACCGAAACTACTAAAGAGATGCTATGACTGAAGAAGTTCTTGGAAGAACTCGGGTTCAAGCAAAAGAGGTATGCGTTATTTTGTGACAATCAAAGTGTGATTCATCTTGGTAACATCGAAACACATTGATGTTAGATATCATTGGATAAGGGAAGTTCTAGATGAGAAGCTATTGGAACTTGAGAAAATTCATACGAACCATAATGGTTCCAATATGATGACGAAGACTCTACCAAGGGAGAAGCTTGAACATTGCTGATTGATAGCAGGGATGATGAATCTCTCCACATCATTGTGAGGGGGAGATTTGTTAGCTGGGTTCACTCCCATGTGGGGAAGCCTAATGAATAGCAAGCCCAAAAGGGCTTGAGCCCATATGATAAGTCATATGGAGATATAGGGTTTCTCACTATTTTTTAAGTGATAGCTATTAAGAAGTTATTAGAGACGCAGTAACAAGAGAAAAAAGAGCAAGTAGAAAATCTGGGGTTGGAGATCAGTCTGATTTACATTAAGTTGGCATCGGAGGTCAATTCGTAGTTTGACTGAGTTGAAAATTTTGTCAACGTGTTTGTGGCGCATTCTTCTCAAATCTGGATGGTTTGGTTTTTGTTTGAAGCATCCTACATCAGGTTTTTCATGAATTGATCAAAACTTGCATTTTTTGGTCAGATTTATCCTTGATCTCTTGTAAAATTTTAGCGTATTGCCAAGAATAATGTTCTTGAGGCCTTTGTTGCTATGCACCTCTAGTATTTACTAGAGAAGAACTTTGTTCACCCGATTTTGTTGATAGTGAAAATTTTTGGGTGGACTCCAGTTCCGTGGTTTTTTTATCTCCTCACACTAACAAGGTTTTCCACATAAAAAAATCATCTTGTGTTCGCATGTTTGATATTTATTTTGCTTTACTATATTGGTTCCTATTAGGTTTACACGAGAGTTTCACGACCTCTCTTTTGGCGCCCTTTTACATGCGGGCGCATGCGGAGGCTAATGGCTCGCGAAGTCTATTAGGCTTAGCTTGAGCTTTCTAAAGTCCACTAATTCACGACTTATTGTTCGAGTTTTTAACCTGTAAGTCAATCTCAAATAGAAGTCGCCGCTAATCGATTTGGGGTGGGTCGATTAGAAATCCAAGTAAAATATTAGGAGAAATATTTTATTCCTGCGCAACAAGAGAAATTAGGATTGTGGACTTGATTACATTAGTTAATCAACTAATGCTCTTTCGGTACCTAATCTTGTTTAAACTGAGGTTTTTTTTTTGATTTTCAAGATTTTCCATGCATTTACAGAGAGAACTAATCAAAAACTATATTTTTTTGGCTTTTTCTGATTTTTGAAAAATATAAAATATTTTTGGACTCTTCTGATTTTTGATTTTTTTAAAAAGGAAATAAAATGAAAATGTACCGACTCGGATTGGTCAGACTCGGGCGCTGGCCTAATTAGATCTGGCTCGACCAACCCGGGTCACGCTTCCCCAACTTGAGTGACGCGCACGCCTTTTGCCCCCATTTTCAATTTTTCTTTCTCCTTTTCTTTTGTCTTTTCCTCACTTCTCTCTTCTTTCTCTTTCTGTCCATGGTCAGACTAGAGAAGAGAGTAGCCGCACTATTTATACTTCATTGACCAAGAGACATAAAGAGATCCCCCTTTCACTTATGTAAAATTGCTTCCCATCTTTTTTTTTTTATAATTTTTTTTTCTTTCTATTCCCTTTTTTGATTTTTCTACTTTTCTTTTTCCTTATGCAACTCGAGCGCCTCTGTCCTTGCTCCTTGCGGCATTGACGGGGATGGCCAAGATAGATGGTGCCCCTCGCATCAGCATAGCCATACACACCATCCGGTGTTGTTTAGGCAAGCCTATGCCGAGGGCTTGAACTCTACTTGGGCTCTCGTTCCTCGGCCAAATCCGACATTGCCAATCGAATTGCTCCTCCCTCTTCAACTAGGCATGAGAACGGTAGAGGTGGAGTGATAGGGACGCGTCGAAATGGTTAAACGGCCGATGTTTGCGAGCGTCGAGCATCACCAAGGCTTCTCCACCGGCCGAGATGGTGTCCGGATAACTCAAGAACGTTCAAAATGAATATGCAAAAACTAGATCTGGCTCAGGCATTCTATCGAATGGATAGAGCACACTGCTAAAACATAGGACCTTGGCTCCATCGGGGCTTAAACCAAGGTCGAAACCTTTGAGTTCGGCTCAGTTGGTACGGTGGCGGCTCGTCGGCATGATGGTCATCGGTGGCCTCTCTCTCTAACTCTCTTTGACCTCACCTTCTCTCAAATCTCAGCCTCTTAGTTTCAGATCTCGCTCGCTCTTGGACCTTTCCCTGATGTCTCTCGGAGGAAATCCTTTGAGCTTGCTGCTTCCGTGTGTCTTCGTGTCCTTGTCTCCTCCGCCTAACACCCTATTTATAGGTTGAGGAGATCGGTCGGTGGAGGCTTCGGCCGCCGGTCCTTGGTGTGTCGACTAGCCTTGGTGCGGCCAAACCGGCGTCCCCTCGGCTATCCACATGCCTGCTCTGCTTTGCATTGAAGGCACGTCCCATCCATTGCCGGCCTACTCCTCTCCTACGCGCGTCGTTAGCCTCAACGCGTGAAGCACAATGCAAGGGAAGAAGGAAGGAGAAAGGAGGAAGAAGGAGAGAAGGGTTGAGTTGGAAAGTGCTGGGCCCTGGCTCCTATGGAAAAGAAATGGGGCTGGGGTCAGGCCTAACCCCAAGCCATTTCTCTCTCTCTCTCTCTGTTTTTTTTTATAAATTTTATTTATCTGAAATGCAGTAAAATAAGAGAAAATAAAAATAAAAGTAAAACTTAGTAGGTGCTAATGATATTAATATCTAAGTGGTACGAAAATCATTTTTTGTTAGGGCCAAGTTGGTCCTTGGCTTTTTATGTAATTTTTATCATAAAAATTTAGCCAAAATTTAGGTGTCAACAGTTGTATCTATTTGAAGGTGAGCTTGCAAATGTTGCATTCAAAGACGAACTGACACCTAAATTTTGTCCATGCATATGCAATAGATAAATCTCATTTAGGACTAGGTGTCATATGCAAAAAGTGCAATATGGTATAATACATACTAAGATAGATAAGAAGATATTTGTATTTACTTATCGAGAAGGAGTGATATGGGGCGCGAACTCCGAGTTTAACAAGTATCAGGGTATCATCTTACCTGATGATGTAGGGAAGCTATTTTTCCAAGTTTGAACCTTTCTTCGGTTGCCTTGACAGGAAATTGCTTTTGTAGGACCCGAACCATTCTTCAGTCGCTTATTAGAGTAACAATTTGTTTGCCTAGGACTCGAACTTTTCTTTGGTAGTCTTGACGAGGGATTGCTTTTCCAAAGACTCGAACCTTTCTTCGGTTGCTTGTTAGAGCAACAAGTTGTTTGTCTAAGACCCGAATCTTTCTTTGGTTGCCTTGATGAGGGATTGCTTTTCTAGGATCCGAACTTTTTTTCGGTCGCCTGTTAGAGCAACAAGTTGTTTGTCTAGGACCCGAACCTTTCTTCGGTCGCCTTGACGGGGATTACTTTTCCAGGACCTGAACTTTTCTTCAGTCGCTTATTGTAGTAATTAGTTGAGTAGCTGACCTTTCTCGAGCCGACCTTTCTTGGGATATTTGTTTGTTGAGTACTTGACCTTTCTCAGGGACATTGATTTGTTGATTACCCGACCTTTTTGGAGGATGTGCCGACCTCTTTCGGGACATTTGTTTGCTAAGTGCTTGACCTTTCTCAAGGACACTAGTTTGTTGATTACCCGACCTTTCTTGGGGATGTGCACACCTTTCTCGAACATCTATTTGCTAAGTACTTAACCTTTCTCAAGGACACTAGTTTGTTGATTACCCGACCTTTCTCGAGGATGTGCCGACCTTTATCAGGACGTTTGTTTGCTAAGTGCCTAACCTTTCTCAAGGCATATACCTGGACATTCGCCGGCTTCAAAAGAGTCCTTGGAGGATACCTGGACATTTGCGAGCATCGAAAGAGTACCTTGATAATCACAAGTACTAACCTTGGAGGATACTTGGACATTCGCAAGCCTTGAAAGAGTACCTTGATAATCACAACTACTATTCTTGGAGATACCTAGGTAGCCACAAGCATACAAATTAATGAAATACTTGGATAGCTACAAGTATATAGTGATACAATTTGGGGACAACTTGCGCAGATCGAGTGTCAATGAAAGGGAGTACTTGGATAGTGGTAGGTACTCGAAGATAATGGGATACTAGGGTAGTCACTAGCATCCATATCCTGAGGACAACTCAAGCAGGTTGAGTGTTGATAAGAAAGAGTACTCGGACAGTAGCAGGTACTTGAAGATAATGGAACACTTGGTTAGACACAAGTTTTTTTTTTTTTTTTGAAAATAGAGGTAGAGATATGCTTACTTGATGATATCTCTGATTTTTGAAAGTATATCTCATGTAATATGCAAACATGTTGTAAATTCATGAGTTTAGATGGGGTTCATGCATGACAATTTTGCCAGTTTTGCATCATCGGAATTTCAATGGGAAAAATTTAGAAAGACAATCTTTATTCAGAAGGTGGACATCTTATGCCAAATGAGGGACTTTCAGTCTGAAAGAACTTTCTACTCACTGCCACTGAAAAGGCTATTTTATTCTAGCCATTAATGCAGGATTTACAAGAAGCACATCTTCTCACTATCATCATGTTGGCCAGGGTTTGAGTATTCTCGTAAGCGGTACAACTTTACTAATCTGAGAGGTCTTTGTCGGGACCGTAATATAGGCTGGTCAATGGATTATCAAAGAGGACCATCAATGTCAAGGCTTATGAAAGAAATGCAGCATGATCGTCTTCGGGTTTACAAGTCAAGAATCCAACGAAAAGAGATAGAAATAATCTTGCTCGTACTTCTTCAAGCAATACTTATAAACATATGAAGTCCTACGTTAATTAAAGTGCCATAGTCTGAAGAGACTTTTACAAAGGGATGCAACGTAAGCTTGGTTCATGTGTAAAAGAGTGAGAGTTGGTGATTGTCTTGACATTGTCATTGGTCTTTCTTCTCACCGTCGGATATTATCTTCATGGAAGCTTCATTAATTGAACCACGACAACAGCTTTGTTTGGGAGTACAAGTGGCTGAATTCACTTTTTATTTTAGAGCATTGGCCTTGCTTTTTATTAGGCACACTACTTTTTCATGCCCTTAGTCTTTAATCCAATTTTCACATTTATGAGCATTGACCTTGCTTTTACCAATTATACTGCTTTTTCATGCCCCTCGTTTTTCATTTTTGTTAGTTGAGGACTGGCCGAGCCAAATTCAAACAAAACACTGCTATTAGACTCTTGGATTTTCATCTTCAGTCAGTGCTTCGGATCATGCTGCTTGAACGGTGTGACTTCAGCTTTGCCTCAATATGAGAGTGAAATTATAGACTCAATTGGGCTGTACAATGGATACAAGTGCGCAAGGGAGAGAAAGAATTGCTCTTCATCATTCTAGGGTACTTAAATTATCGTGAGTGCTCATATGCAATAAAGACACCCAAAGATTGATACAAGTTCGAGCAAGAAAATTTCTATCCTCTTTCTCACCTTGTGATGCTGCCTCACCTCCCATCTACCCTAGTGTGGGGTGGTTCTTGACAGGGGTATGAAAGAAACTTCATAAGTGTATGGGATTCAAAAGGGTAAGCAATGGATAACCTGTAGTGTTTAGGGTAGATAAATAAAATGCCTCTCGTTACTTTGGTTATCGAACCAAGTGCAAAAGAACCTTTTACCTTGCAGACATGGAACTTTTTATGCTCATCTCACAAGTGTATAAACAGAGGACAGCGTGTGGGATATGGCTTACCTTTCATCATCCTGATGCACTTCATTCAGCATGCTTGATCAATGCCATATCATTCATTTAGTTGTCTATTTTGATAATCCTTAGTGGAATTAGTGATTTAGACAGATAAAAACATTGTGCAGAATTCATTTCGAAAAGACATGGAGCATTTTAAGCATGAGTGAGTTTGTAATCCTACTACAAAGAATTTGTCCTGCTCAAGAAGTCTTATTAACATCATTAGAATTATTTATTTAACAAGATTATCCTTATAAAAATATTAAATTTTGAACACCAAAGGGGTTATTCACAAATGGGTGTCCACGGATTGTTCTTATTTAATGGGGAGATGACACATGAATGATCGGTCGGGGTTGGAAATCTGATCATTAATTTGATGGGCGTGTCTACATTTTCCCCTGCATAAGAGAAGATGCAAAAATAGATCAATCACGGTTGGATCTGATATCTCTTATGAAAAAAAGTCTTTGGTTAAGGGGATGATGTTCTGAAACATGAAGTAAGCAAATCAAAAAATAAATAAGGTTAAATATGGTATCTCCTATGAAAAAAAGTCTTTGGTAATGAAATGCTTTTCGTTTTCAAGATGAATTTTTTTTTTTTTTTGTGTGGAAGCATAAAGAAGCCCAGCCCTCAGATTATCCTTGGATGATATTTTCTTTTCACGGTTGGATAGCATCACCGGGCTGGTTTGGAATATCATCTCATGCTCTTGAAATGAAGTATTGGAACTGTACATTCACTGGGTGAAAACAAATTACATTATTGGAATGGAAAGTGCAACAGTAATATACTAGACAAGATAGAAAACATGAGGTTATAAAAACAATCAAAACCCATGAGAACTCTTATAAGAGAGAGCATTTTGATAATTGATAGTGTTGGCCTTGGAATCAAGCACCTTTGAGTTCTTCGCCCCGAGTAAACTCGAAGTATTCGTATGAGAGGACCACTTTGTTGAAGTTATGGAAGCGTAATCCATGCAACCAAGAGCGATGCTTATAGGGTAAGGCTTTTATGAATAACTTCATTATTTCTTCCTTGGCCAGTTGAGGGTTAGCTTGCATCACGAAATCCTCCATTGGTCTTCTTCTGATGCGAACTAACTCCTCATCGGGCAATATAATTCCTATCTTGGTTTGGCATTGATGTAGGAACACGAAAGATAGCTCATTCCAATCTCTCTTAAGGTAGATCCTTGCCATGAAGAACCATTGTAATACAGGCCCTGTGAGACTCTCTTGGAAGGTTTGAGTTATGAATGGCACTTGGTTGCAGTACTAACTCATTTCAGCCTAGAAACATTGCAAGTGGATCATGAAGCAAGTCGTGCCGTTATATTTATAGAGATTAGGTTCTCCCATTTCTCTGGGAATCGTAATCCTATGGAGGCAAGACGGACCCATCGTGTCTTGGTTAGGCAACTAGTCCTCCCATTGTATCGACCCATTAATTGTGGTGATGAATTCTACTACTTCAGAAAAAAGCTGGATTCTTCTAAGATCATTTCATTGTTTTCTTCCTAGTTGAAATTTCCAATCGAGGATGAGGTGTTTATGTCATCCTCATGGTCGGATGACAAATTTAGTAACCCATTGGGAGATAAGCCCTAAAGAGCAAATGTTCCCCCTTCCAATAAGCTTTGGACCTTATGCGTGGGTGGGAGATAGTTATTCAATGAATGGCTGACCTCTTATGTATAACACTGGTAGCTCTTAGGACTATACAACGGGCGATGTTTGAAGCCTTGGCGTGGTGGCTCATTGGCTATCATACTTTTCTTACGTTCAATGTCAAGCGTTGGCTCGGATTGCTTAAGCTTTCTTTTATTGACACCTGATCCTAGCCTCTTGAGTAAAGCCTTTCGTTTTGCCAGTTTGAGCTTGTCAAGGGACTAGGAGATGGTGGAGTTTTGCTCCCTAGGTTGATGGGGGTCGGCACTATTTGGACCCTAGCGCTTGCGGTAAGCCTAGGGAGATGTGTTGTCGTGCTTCAGTTCTAAATAGGTTTTATAGTATTGACATTGTCCGCGGGTTCCTTGCCTTTCTTAGTAATAAGATACTACTTGGTAGTCCCTTCATCATGCAAGGTTGCATCGATATTTTCTCTGATCGATCCTTTTTCTATTGGCCGTGGGTCACTGGGTGGTCGGGCTCCTCCCTAACACGACATGTTCCCTTAGAATTTATTATCCTTTGTCTTCGTGCCGATCAGCTCTTCGTAAGGCGAGGTGATGTCGATATTAACATTATATTCTCGGCGGAAAGCATCAATCAATTTCTCTCAAGTCTTTAAGAGAATAATCTTCCTTACAATGTACCATTGCAAGGCGGGACCGGTCAAATTTGATTAGTATGATTGAATCATCATTTGGACCAGGTAGGCCTGCAAATAAGCCTCTGGGTAAGTGCATTGGTGTATCCCTCGCATTCATGCACTTTGAGCTTTTTTGGAATTTTAACAGTAACATAACTAGACAGATTAATGGGATCTTGATCCTTGCCGTTGGCTTAGTTTCTTCATGATCCTCGCAATGGTTATCCTTTGGCAAGTTCGCAGGTGTCATGAGTGTGTTTCTCGTGATAGAGCAATCACAGGGTTGGGCTTAGCCCGAGTGGACTCCATTTGCCTTGAGAGTTGTTGAAGGACAATGGACATTTGTCCTACGCCATCTTCAATATTAGCGAGGTGATTTTGTACGTCATTCTAATCGGCCACCATTGCCTGAGGCCATGCACGGTGATTCATAATCACCTAGCGTCGCAAAAAAAAAAAAATGAATGAGCATGAGGGTAAATGAAGGTTGACCTATGGCAATGGTCTAACTGATTTTATTTATCAAAAGAGGATTTTATAGATAGGACACTTCTAACATCCAAACTTGGAATAATGGCAAAACAAAATACTAGACATTAAATAAAAGTCCCTAAACAATGAACTAGGAATAAGAAGAAACTTTCGAAACATTGACATTGGGGGGCACATGACCACTATTTTATATGTGACAAGGAGCCTTGGTCTTGCGAAGCTGTTTGCTCCGAGACATGTACCCAACTTATTTCCAAGCCCCTTCACAAATGCTCAATTTGCTCCTGTCGACTGATTTTGCTAGCCAGGTCAGGGATCAATGGTTGCAGTTTTGTCAGGATCCGATAATTGTGGATATAAGATTTAGAGGTGTGATGGGCTTTTCTTGTCCATTGAGCCCTTCAGGTAATACGATCCTTTTGCGATGACACTTGCTCCATGCATCCTCGATAATGTGAATCTCGAATGCGTAGTCACGACTTTTACGGGTGAAAAAGATTGGAGAGATATTTGTCTTGAGAGGCGGTGGGATCTCCTTAAGGGCTCCATACTGACGTGTCACCCTATATGGGTAATAAGGAGTGGTGCCGATGAGGCCGAGCAACGGGATTGGATTGCAATGTTTGTAAGCAAGCGAGCTCTCTTTTCGTGGAACCAACTAGCACACCATAGGATAGCCTCAGGTTCGGGGTCCCTTAGGGAATCTATCCAGTTAAAGCAGTTTTAGTTGGGGATGTATGGTCTTTAAACCACAAATCTCTGTAGTGGTTTTCGAAATAATTTATTTTAGCCAATTGCATGTGACATCCAAATTCACTTAAGTGAGAAAAGAACTAGACTCGTAAAATTTCTAGGGAGGCCCACATGATTTTTTCCATGTTTTCTTTAAATTGATTAAGGGACATGAATGTTTCGGCTAAAATCATGTTGACATAATTTTGTCTCCTTAAGACCTGATCAACCACCCATGCCATCGAGGGACTTATGGCATTTTTTGATGTGAAAAATGATGAACTCGAAAAAGGCTAAGAGGAAAATCTCACTCTTTTGGACCATCGGTTGATTCTCAAAATAATCAGTCAAAAACGGTAGTGGACAGGTATTATGGTTGGCTTCAAGAATTCGCCTCACAACATGAATTCCAGTTCTTGAAAGTCGCGCTAACCCACACAACGGGTCAATGCTTGTTGGTGGCCTGACAAACTTACCCTCGAGGGGCATTCGGATAGCGATGCTGTATTCTTCCAGAGTCGGGGTTAGTTCGAACCTACCGAACACAAAAGTGGATGTCCTAGGGCACCAAAAATGTGCTATTGCCCGTAGGATTTTGGGACGAACATGAATTTGGAACAACAATAGGAGATGACAAATTTTGGCTTTTATGTGCTTTTGAGCGAGTTAGTCCAACTGACCCCACCATCTAAAGAGCTCTGCTTTGGGGGCGGGAATAAACTGGATATCGTATCTTCCCATCGCATATAACTAGGATCCAAAAAACTGACCTATGCATGTAACTAGGATCCAAAAAACTGACCTAAATTGCCACGAGCCAACAAAATAAATAGATTAAGAAAAAAAAGGGTAAAGAAATCACTTTACTTTTAAAGAAAATGGCAAGCACATAGACATGTGCATGATACCTGCGGCTCGATATTTAATTGAGAAAGTTTAGAGAAATTAAGAAGGTGTCTGCCCGTCATAGTCTCTCGTTAGCATCATATCCTCTTAGCCTCAGCTCTATCTAAAGAAATTTAGGGAAAATAAAGGTAATCTCTATATTGTAGTCTCGCGTTTAAGGTCGTATCTTTCTTAACACCATCCTAATATATCCTATGGCGGCCGATGTCCGGCGGCCGAGTTGTGTGTGCCACGTGTAATGCTAAAACATTAAAATATGCATAGCAGTTTATGATCACAATATATTTTATTTTAACGAAATTAAAATTGATCTTTAAGCTACTAACCTACACAAAAGTTTTTTAAAAAAAAAGTACCTAACTTAGTGAGGCATTTAAACAAGATAAAAAGATCTAAGTCCACAAAAAAATTTATCTAGTGGAGTCGCCAAGCTGTCATGACCTCCCTTTCGGTGCCCTCTTATGTGCAGGGACGTGTGGAGGCTAATGGCTGTCTAAGTCTATTAGGTTGAGCCTAGGCTCTTCTAAGCCCACCAATTCATAAGTTATGATTTAAGTTTTTAACCTGTAAGTCAATTTCAAATAAGAGTCACTACTAATTGATTTTGAATGGGTCGATTAGAAATCCAAGTAAAATATTGGGAGAAATATTTTACTCCTGCGTAACTAGAGAAATTAGGATTGTCGACTTGATTACACTAGTTAATCAACTAATGCCATGTTGGTACTTAATATTGTTTAAACCTGAGGCTTTTTGGATTTTCAAAAATTTTCCATGCGTTTGTAGAGAAAACTAATAAAAAAAACTATATTTTTTTGGCTTTTTATGATTTTTGGGAAATATAAAATATTTTTGGATTCTTCTGATTTTTGATTTTTTAAAAAGGAAATAAAATGAAAATATACTAACCCAGATCAATTAGACTCAGGTGCTGTGGCCCGATTAAATCCGACCCGACCAACTCGGATTGCACTTCCCCAACCCGAATGATGCGCATGCCTTTTGTCCCCATTTTCGATTTTTCTTTCTCCTTTTCTTTTGTCTTTTCCTCACTTCTCTCTTCTTTCTCTTTGTGCGCGTGGTTAGACGAGAGAAGAGAGTAGCCCCACTATTTGTACTTCATTGATCAAGAGACACAAAAAAGAGGTCCCCCTTTCACTTCTGTAAAATTGCTGCCCATTCCCTTTTCTATTTTTTTTTTCTTTTTATTCCCTTTTTTGATTTTTCTACTTTTCTATTTCCTTACGCAACCCGACCGCCTCTGTCCCTACTCCTTGCGACGTTGACGCGGATGGCCGAGACGGATGGTGCCGCTCGCATCCGCGTAGCCACATGCACCCTCCGGCGTTGCCTCGGCAAAGCCTATGCTGAGGGTTCGACCTCTGCCAGGGCTCTCGTTCCCCAGCCAGATCCGACACCGCCAGTCGAGAGGCTCCTCCTTCTTCAACCAAGCATGGGAACGGTAAAGGTGGAGCGATTTGGACGTGCCAAAACGGTCAAACGGCAGATGTCTGCGAGCGTCGAGCATCACCGAGGCTTCTCAACCGGTCGAGATGGTGTCCGAATAACTCAAAACGTTCAAAATGAACATGCAAAAACTAAATCTGGCTCAGGCATTCTGTCGAACGGGTTGAGCACACTGCTGAAGCATCAGGCCTTGGCTCCATCGGGGCTCAAACCAAAGTTGAAACCTTCAGGTTCAGCTCAGTTGGAACGGCGGGGGCCGTCAGCGTGGTTCCGGTGCGGTGGTCACCGGTGGCGTCTCTCTCTAACTCTTTCCGATCTCACCCTCTCTTAGATCTCGGCCTCTCAGTTTCAGATCTCGTTCACTCTCGGGCCTCCCCTGATGTCTCTCGGGGGAAATCCTTTGAGCTCGTTGTTTCTGTGTGTCTTTATGTCCTCATCTCCTCCGCCTGACGCCCTATTTATAGGCCGAGGAGACTGTTCGGCAGAGGCTTCGGCCGCCAGTCCTTGTCTCGCCAACCGGCCTTGGTGCGGCCAAATCGGCGTCCCCTCAACTGCCCACATGCCTGCTCTGCTTTGCATTGAAGGCGCGTCCCAACCATTGCCGGCCTACTCCCCTCTTGCGTGCATCGTCGGCCTCCGCGCGTGAAGTACAATGCAGGGGAAGAAGGAAGGAGAAAGGAGGAAGAAGGAGAGAGAGGGGTCGAGCCGGAAAAGGCTGGGCCCTGGCCCGTGTGGAAAAGAAAATGGGGCCAGGGTCAAGCCCAGCCCCAAGCCAATTCTCTTTTTAAAAAAAAAAAATTATTTATCCGAAATGCAGTAAAATAAGGGAAAATAAAAATGAAAGTAAAACTTAGTAGGTGCCAATGATATTAATATCCGAAAATCATTTTTTGTTAGGGCCAAGTTGGTCCCTGATTTTTTATGCAATTTTCATCATAAATATTTAGCAAAAATTTAGGTGTTACTAAATATGAGAGATTATTTTATTCCGCTAGGTTAATCTAATATTGTCCAGGTTTTTACTGTTCTCGCATCACCGATGCTGATTGGGCGGGCGATCCCGATGATTTGACATCAACATCCGACTACAAAATATACATTGGAGCCAACCCCATCTCTTGGAGCTCAAGAAAGCAACGGTTCGTATTTCGGTCATCTGCCGAGGCTGAATACCATGCCGTTGCGACAACTACGTCGGAACTACTTTGGGTTCAGTCACTACTACAGGAACTCGGACTCACAAGCCTCACAGCACCTGCCAATACTGTGACAACATTGGAATGATGTACGTCTATGCAAATTTAGTGTTCCACTCAAGGATGAAACATATTGCAATTGACTACCACTTTGTCTAAGAACTTGTCAAAGTCGGAAACATGAAAGTCTCTCACATCTCCACAAAAGACCAACTCCGGGACATTCTCACGAAACCATTGTTCCGACCATGGGTGCAGCAGTTAAGAGTCGAGATTGGCGTTTCCGATGGAACGTCAATCTTGCGGGGTCGTATTAGAGATATCAAATAAACTTCAAATCTTCCAAATCTCCTAAACCGCTGCAACACCAATTGTATATTAGCTGGCTCTCCTTATGCGTAGAATATTTGTTTCTCCTTGATTGTAGACTTACCAAATGTGAGCACTAGGGCATTATGTGTAAATACATGTAAACGTTTAACAACAAAGCAAGAACAATTTCATCTTCTTCTATAGCCGGTTTACTCGGCAACATTACCGTTTAGAGACAACAACAACACCAATAGGTTTAAGAGCACAAATAATGCCTTGTAAATCCAAGGTCCATAGCTGAAACGGGATAGAAGAGCACCTAAGTCTAGATTTAATTCTAAATCAGGAGAGTTGCAAAATAGATATCAATTGATCACAAAATCACTTTTAGATAAGCCGACCATTGAAAGCCGCAGATAAGCTTTGGAGATTGCAAGGTGCTCGACTGTATGGAGCAAACACCTACAACCAAAGTAACCAATCAAATTCGGATGGAGTAGATTCTTCTGAGGCGCTCCTGCTTCTATCTTTAGAGTCCATGGCGACAAATCTTACCACTTTCGGGGAGGATGTCCATAGCGTTGTCCACGAAATCAACGAACAGGAAGAGGTCTTGAAAAAGTCTTGAAGATAAAGAGATAGGGAGATAGAGAGGGGGAGAGGGAGGGAGAGAGAGGGAGGGAGGGGAGTTCCTCTCTCTCGCTCTAGAATTTAGCATAAAAAAAGAGGGCTGGGGCCTTTGGAAAGAGGAAACCCTAAGAGAGGGAGAGCGAAGGGCGGACGTTCTTAGAGATTGATTTTCTTTATTGGTGAGTAGTCTTTACTAACCTTCGTTTTGTAAAATAGTGTTGAGAGTGATTGCATTAATTTAATATTGAAGCGGTGATTGCATCATAAGTTGTTGTGCATGCTTTTAATGCATTAGCACAACATTCTTGCACATGCAACTAGCCAAAGTACCTGGATCGCAATTTAGGAAAAGTTAGGATGATGTTGAGAGGGATGCAACCTTATCTGCAAGACCGCAAGACTAAAGGTTACCCTTTTCCACTCCGAAATTTCTTTTTGGTGTATAAAGTGTCCATCTTTGTTAGTGAGACCGTGTGATTATAGGACAACCTTTTGATTGAGCCGCAGTTTGGAGGACCTAACCTTAGTCCGTGAGAATGCGACTACTCAGTTCATCCTCTTGGCCCCATTTGTCAAGTCTTTTAAGTTTTAGGTGTCAAACCTCACATTGTCATGTGCATATCTTTATGATTGTTGCCATCTTTCGATGCTCAAGTAAGTTTCATACACGCTTCTCTATGCTACTTATCGTGTTTCTAATTTGCGTTGGTTCATGACAAGTGAGTCAATCGCCATACCATTTGAATAATACTTTAAACTTATGATTTTGAAGTTCACAATTTCAGTGTCTCATAAATGAACAATCTTTCACAACTAATAAGGTAGGCGTTCGACCATTGTCATGGATCGGCCTTTACTTGTTATGCTTACTGCTCCATTTTCCAAGTCAATGGGAAACTCCACAGATAATTGTCTCCCCCTGAAATACGAAGTCCGAGATTTGATAGAAGCAAAGGCGTTCTCATTCCGCAATGCCCGACCCCATCGTGAAGAAAGCACCGATCTTATCATTGAGTAAAAGTGAAGACTCAACTTCTCGTCCCTTTAGAGTAGGGGCATTTTTAATTATTCGCACACTCCTCTGTGAAGGAGTACTTATTACTTTTTAGGATCTACTTGTTAGGATCTGATTGCTTTTAGAATTTTCCTTTCCAAATAATGTAGTTCATTTATTTCCATTCAATAAAATGCAATTCATATGAATTTTCATATTTCGAGGACATGTTGAAATATATCAAACTACCCATGATTAAATCCTACTAATAAACAAATGAGGCAAAAAGGTAATTTTGAAGGTTGGGCTTATTTGTGTTCCTTCCAAAATTTTGCAAAAACATTTTTGAAATAATATGCATAACATCTTGCATGTTACAAATAAAACCTGTTGTGGTTGAAAACAAACGTGAGGTGCATAACACGCTTAGATGATTTAGCCGAGGATTAAAGCCCCAAACCCTATAGATGTTCTAATAAGCCATTTTCTATGCCAACCAAGTAGTAACTTTATCTTGTTTTTGCATAACATTCACGCGTTATACCCACTCATGTTGGTTTCTAAAAAAATCGAGCTGAACTGACAATGATTCTTGTCTTTAATAAAAATGATCTTTGCAAGATCGTCTGAGTTTATTTTGGATCCGATTAATGTGACGCAAAGGATCACCTTCTATTTGGGCGTGATGCCAACTCCGCAGAGCCAAAAGGAGTGCTTCACGCATTTCAACTTCGAGCTTGATGCGACCCTGCACACCGATGAGAAAGCAGGGGCAACTCAAAAGAGAGACATCCGATCTTTCGAGAATAAGACGCACCTCGTCTTGAACATATTTAATTTTGGAAATGACATTTTGTTCTTCTTTTTTTGCAGATGACGAATTGAGGGGCATGTTAGACCCCAATAGTGAAAGTAGATTGAATGACCTGACTAAGATAGTGCCTTGATGGATAGTAGGAATATCCTAAGTCTTAGCTTGCATTTGCCTTTGTATCGCATAATATCCTATTTATGCACATTCCCTTGTTTAGGGGCAAGAGTAAAGCCAAGGCATCTATCAAATCAAAGATGAGACTTCCAATACTGACTGTTGAATTCATTTGTCCTTTCCCCTTAAAATAGGGACAATCCATGAACACCGTGTTTGATATTCTCAAGTTTGACACTTTATCTTAGCAGGGACGTTGCTGCATTAGAGCTATCCTTTTGTCTCTTGTAGGAGTACTTCTTGGTGTGCTAGGGTCCAAATCCCCTATTTGATTCTTTGGTAAAATTAAGTGTTTGAGGTCATGTCTCTTGCGTCAAAATTTTCATGATAAACTCTTTGTCATGATAATCTCCTTACTCTAAAAGTACGAGCTATCTCATGCATAAAGTCGACAAGCTCTTAAAATGTTCATATTTTTCGAAAGGAGATTTTGCATGATAATATTGCCAATTTCATAAATTCTATTATGAACTTGTCAAAATAGACAATCCAATGAATGATGTGGAATTGTTTGAGAATACTAAATGAGATGTGTCAGGATAATGAACGGCAAGCTCTATCTTACAGTCCTTTATACATTGAGAGATGAGCAAAAAATTTGATGTCTTCAAGGTAAAGGGTTTTCTCATGAAAAGTTATATGGACCGAAATGACAAGGGACATCGATGTGGGATAGGAGAAATGCCCTTAGCCTCACTTGCGTACTGCCGAGGCGATCTTAGTCCGTCCCTCCGTATTGCCCCGGGTCTAGGTCGTCACATTCTCCCCCCTTAAGGCACAACGCCCTTGCTGTGACCCCACACGTTGCAGGAGTCGGCTCTGATACCATTTTCTATCCTAAACAGTGTAGGTAAACACTTTCTCAACCTGTTTGAGCTTAAATGTTGAAAGATTTTCTTTCAAGATAACCCTATTGGGAATCACCCCACGCTAGGGCAGAATGGAGGTAAGGGTGCCAGTACAAGGTAAGAAAAATAGGTAGAACTTTCTTATCCTCACTTGAATCAATCTCTTGGTGTATTATAACTCAAATGAGAATTTAAGTACCTTAAAGTGATGAAGAAAATTCATTTCTCTATCATACATAATTTTATCTCTCACATAGCCCAATTGAGTCTATAATTTCATTTATGAAAATCTAGTTAGTGATCATCCTACATATTGGGGCAAGGAATATAAGTCACCATGAACGGACACGATCGTTTGGAGTGTTGATTGAAGATGAAAACATTGATAGTCTAAATATGCCAAGTTGTTCAAGAGTTGATGGCACCGCAAAAACCAAAGTGATCCTATTTCTCCATACCTCTTTACTTTGGTTATGGAGGTCCTATCTGGAATTCTGTTGAGGTGCTCATCCAAGCCGGAGTTTAAGTTCTTTTGGAGATGCAAGGCGATGAATCTCTCGCATCTTTTTTTTGCAGACGATGTTTTTCTGTTTTCTGAGGCGGACCAAACTTCGGTGCATCTTTTCAAAGAGGGCCTCTTGCTCTTCTCGACTTGGAGTGGATTGTGCCCAAACCCTTCCAAGAGCGAAATCTTTTTGGCTGGTGGATTGACTGCTTTAAGGAGTCATATCCTCCTCAACCTCGGCTTCCAAGAAGGCAGTCTACTGGTGCGATACCTAGGGGTTCCTATTATTACCTCTAGGCTTAGCAAGACGGATTGTTGCGTTCTTGTTAACCGTATTACTGCGAGGGTACAAGCTTGTGTTGGAGAAAACTTCCTTATCTATTTTGAAGTTGACAAAACGTTTCCTAGTCTGAAGACTTCCAAACTCTACTGTCAAAGTCTGAAGACCGCCAGACTCAAGATTTAAAATCTGCCCTCATTAACAGTTTCTAGACCGACGAAGAAGACTTATCCAGATGCAAGTATATCTTTAAGGATTTGATTCGTATGGTTGAGATTATCTCATGGCTGGAGATAGCATCTTAAATCTATTATTCGTATGGCAATTAATTCGAGTAATTCAGATTCGTTGATTGGCGAAGTATACTTGGAAGGTTCTACTTATGGAAACCTAGATCCTGATTGTATGGGCGAATAGGATTGGTGGGCTATCTTCATATTCCTTAAATAACTCGAGATCTTTAATTGATTCTGTCCAACGGGTAGATTGGAAGAACTCCTTTGAAAGGTGCCAACGGTTATGTAGGCATAGAGGAGTATATAAGGAAGACGCTCTAGTTATTCAAGTGTGTGCGAGATAGATAAATTCCAAAGTCTGAAGCTCCTTACTCTTTGCTGATTCAATTGTTGAGTGTAAATTTGTACTCAAAAGAGAGATTAAATACTTATGAGACCTTGAGGAAGTGTAGCAGAGTCTCTACGCTGTGGAATCAAGGACGTGAGATTGTAACATCTCTTTTGACTCATAGTGAAATCCAGCCGGTAGGCTATCAGTGCGGGAGAGTGGACGTAGGCTTGGTCTAAGCCGAACCACTATAAACCTTGTGTTTCAATTCTCTTTCCCTTATCTCTCTACTTAATTCGCAGTCTTATTTATTAGCTTACAATCTTCTATATCTTCAGTCTAATGTTTTTATATAGGTTGAATTAAGTTGTTAAGTTTTGTAAAATCTGTTTTTACACCTATTCACCCCCCTCCAGGTGTTCATACTAGCACTTTCAATTGGCATCAGAGCTTGTGTACTCATTTAATTGAAATGTCTTTACTTCTGAGTTAAAGATCCATGGCTAGTATGTTGGCTCCAGGTTTGGTTGAAGGGCAAAGCAACACCAGACCGCCTTATTTCGATGGAAAGGAATACAATATATGGAAAAACAAGATGAAAGCATTCCTAAGATCGAAAGATCCTCTGGAATGAGATGTGGTAGACAAATGAATCATTCATAAAGCTACAACAGTCTCAGAAAAGGGGAAAGAAGCTGTAGAGGCTAGCGAGATGACTTAAGAAGAGACAAGCTCTTGATGCAAAAGCAATTTACTCCTTATATTGTGTATATCTCCTACTGAATATAACATAATATCTTCTTGTGAAACAGCTAAAGAAGTCTGGGATAGACTGTATATTACTTATGAAGGAACAGATCGAGTGAAAGAAACCAGAATCAATATTCTGCTCGGTCAATATGAAGCCTTCAAGATGAAGCCAGCAGAATCTATTACTGACATGTTTAGCTGTTTTACAAAAATCGTGAATGGTCTTGAGTATCAGGGTCAACCAATCTTAGGACCCATGAAGGTTGACAAATTGTTGTGAGGACTTTCCAAAGAGTGGAATCACGTAAAGACTTCAATAAGGGAAACACAAAGGATCATGCCACTCTCCGTTGACGAATTGGTTGGCACACTTCAGTCCTATGAAGTGGAGCAAATCAATGAAGAAGAAGATCCCAAAGGTAAGAAGTCTATTGCCTTAAAATCTAACGACGGTTCTGATGTTACAGACTCTGAAGACGATATGGACGATGAAGAACTTGCTCTCATGATAAGAAGGTTCAGGAAACTGAACAAAAAAGGGAAGAAGATTCAATTGGAAGAAACAAAGCTCTCAAAAGTTTCAAAACAAATCAGCTGAGGATGATGAATCCAATAAAGATGTGATTTGCTTTGAATGCAAGAAAAATGGACACATCAAACCCAACTGTCTCTTGCTGAAGAAAAAGAAAGGAAAAGCTGAGAAATACAGAAAGGCACTTAAAGCATAAACTTGGAGTGATACTGAATGCGAAGAGATTGATGATGATTATGCTAATATTTGTTTAATGGCAAAATCGAAATTAGACTCAGAATCTGAGACAGATACAGACTTAGACTCAAACAGTGAAGTCGAGGTCACTATCAAGAAAAATGTTAAATGGTATTTGGATAGTGGCTGTTCAAGACATATGACAGGAGATTCAGGTTGTTTTATCAAACTCATGCAAGTAATTGGTGGAAAAGTCTCTTTTGGCGGAAACAGCAAGGGAAGAATTGTTGGATGTGGAACTGTAAAAATTGGAAGTCTCACAATCAACAATGTCTCCTTAGTGGAAAGACTCAATTACAACTTGCTCAGCATCAGCCAATTGTGCGACACCGGATTCAAGATCAATTTTCAAGAAGGAATATGTTCGGAAACTAGTAAAGATCTTTCACAATCTTTTACTGGGCAAATGCATGAGAATATCTATCTTTTGGATATCAATCCAGAAAGATCTCAATGTCTAATTTCAATACAAGATGAAGCAAATCTCTGGCATCGAAAGCTTGGCCATATCAACATGAAGCAAATTGCCAAGATCTCTTCAAAGAAGCTTATTCGTGGACTACCCAACCTGAAGTACCAAAAATCTGACTTATGCACACCATGAGTGTTGCGAAAACAGGTTAGAAGTTCTTTCAAACCAATAAATCAAGTTACCACTAATCGTGTGCTGCAGCTCCTGCATATGGATCTCTTTGGACCAACTAGAACTCAAAGCATTGGTGGAAAGAAATATTGCCTAGTAATAGTGGATGATTATTCACGATTTACTTGGGTCTACTTTCTTGCAAGTAAGTCTGAAACCTTTTCTTATTTTTCAAAGTTTGCCAAGAAAGTACAGAATGAGAAAGGGTATGTTATTTCAAGCATACGGACAGACCATGGAGGTGAGTTTGAAAATCAAGACTTTACTAAATTTTGTGATGAATATGGTCTTCAGCATATGTTCTCCTCTCCATACACTCCTGAGCAGAATGGAGTTGTGGAAAGTAAGAATAGATCATTGCAAGAAATGGCTAGAACTCTTTTAATTGAAAGCAATATTTCTTCTCGTTTTTGGGATGAAGCAGTTTCTATAGCATGTTATATTATTAACAGAGTTTTCTTAAGGCCTATTCTGGAGAAAACTCCTTATGAGTTGTTCAAAGGAAAGAAACCAATTGTTTCTTATTTTCATGTGTTTGGTTGCAAATGTTTTGTCTTGAAAAATGCAAACGATCGAATTGGTAAGTTTGAAAAAAAATCAGATGAATGAATCTTCCTTGGATATTCAACCTCCAGCAAAGCTTACAGAGTATACAACAAGAAGACTCAGTCTGTGGAAGAATCGATGAATGTCAAATTTTAAGACCCTATACAAAATCAATTGATCCAGACTCAACCTGAAGAATCTGAACCTGCTTCAAACTCTACAAAGTCTACTTCTCCTGAAGCAACTCAGACTACAGAAGTACAACAACGAACGAATGTTGAAGAATCAATTGAAGAAAAAGTTTAGCAATCTATCAAACCAACCGGCAACTGGAAGCACAAGTCTAGTCATCCTGAAGAACTCATCATTGGTAACATTGATGAAGGGATTCGTACAAGATCCAAAAGGCATGAAGAGTCTAGTGCGGTGGCTCTTATTTCTGAAATAGAACCCAAAAGCATAGAAGAAGCTTTAATTGATGAAAGCTGGGCTCTTATTTCTGAAATAGAACCCAAGAGCATAGAAGAAGCTTTAACTGATGAAAGCTGGATTGAAGCTATGCAAGAAGAGCTCAGGCAGTTCAGTGTTAATGATGTTTGGGAATTAACTCCTAAACCAAAAGATAAATCTGTTATTGGAGCTAAATGGGTTTTCAGGAACAAGATGGACGAAAAGGGAAAAGTTGTAAGGAACAAAGTAAGATTTGTGGCCAAAAGATATACGCAAGAAAAAGGGATAGACTATGATGAGACTTACGCATTAGTAGCAAAGTTAGAAGCAATTAGATTATTACTTACTTTTGCTTGTTATAAGAATTTCAGGTTATTCCAAATGGACGTCAAAAGTGCATTCCCGAATGGATTTATCCAAGAAGAAGTCTATGTGGAACAACCTCCCGGTTTTGAAGACCCAAGGAAACTAGACTCTGTATTCAGACTGAAAAAGGCTCTATATGGTTTAAAGCAAGATCCTCGAGCTTGGTACGACAGGTTAAGTAAGTTCTTAACCCAAAATGGTTTTGTCAAAGGTAAAGTGAACACTACTCTGTTTATTAAAAAGGAAGATAAAAACTTTTTACTTGTTCAAATTTATGTTGATGATATAATATTTAGATCACCTAACGAAAATCTATGCAAGAAATTCTCTAAGTCTATGCAGGATAAATTTGAGATGAGCATGATGGGTGAATTATCTTTCTTTCTCGGACTATAAGTAAACCAATTAAAGGAATTGATTTTCATTCACCAAGAAAAATATGCGAAAGAACTTGTTAAAAAGTTCGGATTAGATAATTGCAAAAAGATTGAAATACCAATGTCTAGTTCTTCGAAGCTGGATAAAGATGAAGGAGGAAAGAAAGTTGACCAGAAACTTTACAGGAGTATAATTGGTTCACTTATTTATCTTAATGCTTCTAGACCTGACATTTTGTTTAGTGTTTGTATTTGTGCCATATTTCAATCAGATCCAAAAGAATCTCATCTAAGTGCTGCGAAATGCATCATCAAATACGTTGCAACAATTTCTAAGTTAGGTCTATGGCATCCCAAAGAAGGAGACTTTACTCTCCTTGGATATTCAGACGCAGATCTAGTAGGTTGCAGAGTTGAAAGGAAGAGCACTTCCGGTACTTGTCAATTGTTTGGTAACAGGATAGTATCTTGGTTTTCAAGGAAGCAAAGTACTGTAACTCTTTCAACAGCAGAGGCAGAGTATGTGGCTCTTGGAAGTTGCTGTTCTCAAATCTTATGGATAAAACAACAACTAAGAGACTTTGGAATCGAAGACTCATGCACTAAGATCAAATGTGACAACACTAGCACGATTAATCTCACCAAGAATCCTATTCTTCATTCAAGAGCAAAGCATATAGAGATTCGACATCACTTTATTAGAGATCATGTTCAAAATGGAGAAGTAATGATCCAACTCATTGACTCAAAGAATCAACTGGTGGACATATTTACAAAGCTACTGGAGAAAAATCTATTTGAGTCTATTCGCACCAGACTGAACATCATATTCCTTACCCAGTAGAGTCTGGATGTGCTCAAGACTCAAAGGTAAAAGTCTGAAGGTATTTAGACTCAAAAGACCAAGAGTTACGACTGTAAGTTGTTTCTATTTTTTAAATTTGAAAATGTACGATTATCTATTAGCTACTAATTGATTGAAATTATCTTTCCAAGTTTTCTTTACATTTTCAAAAAGGCAGTTATCAATTTTGAAAAGATAGTTAATTTCAAAAGAGGAAGTTATTCATTTTGAAAAGGTATTTTTTATTTCCCTTTTACGACGTTTCGTTTATCTCGCCCCACTTGCTTTATATACTGCCGAGACTCGTCTTCCTTGTTTTTACACTGAAACCTAGAATACAAAATTCCTATTTGCCTTCACTTTCACTCTCGATCCGGTCAAAAGTTTTTGCCTTTTTTGAACAAGTTGGTGAATTCCTCCCTTAAAGCGACAATGTCTTCAAGAAAGTCTTCAAGGATTGCAAGCAGGGGACCACGACATATGCCTGAGGGTCCTACCCATTTTGACTTGACCGAGGAAGAAGATTCTTCTCCACCACTACGTCCGAGTCAGCAACAACCTTCTCAGCAACGTCAATCTTCTTCGACTCGACCAGACGATTAGGTTATAGAGGAGGCTGAACCCGTAAGAACTCTAACTCCCAAGGTTGCTTTCAAACTCTACTCTAATATGAAGAAAGGAGGAACGCCAATGTCTTTAATCGATGAATTCTTAAGAGATAGAGGATACAAGAATGAAACCTTATTTTTGAGGGAGTTGGAAAGGCTAGGAGTTGTAGAGAAAGGATCGGCTGAAAAAACTTTTGCGAATATTCCGAATGACCCATTCTATGGCACTACAAATCAACCGCAAGTTCTGGATGACGATGAAAGGATGTTTACTCATTTTCAGCCTAGATCTGGGGTGGCTGCAAATATTACTGATGGTTCAAATCTGTTTAGATTGAAGAATCACAAAAAGGTTTATTCGAAACTTTTTAAGAGAGGGGTGATGAACCCTAGGACTGTTGACTTTGATTTTCTTGATTCGATAAAGGTCAATCTGCGCGAGAAGTTTGCTTTACTGCAACTGGAAAGGTTCTGTTCTGAATCCACTACTGCATTTCTAGAACTCATTGCGTACTTTTATTTGAACCTATCTTTCTTGGATGCACACAGTTTTACTTTCACTGTGAAGGACAAGGAATTTTTGGTGAATACAGACATATTGGCTGACATAATTGGGGTGGAAAGAACGAGTTTCCAACCAATTAGTGTGTCTATTGCTCATGCTATTCTGTCATTGGTGAGAGACAGGGATGTTGAAGGCAAGATTTCCTATTCAATGATGAGTATCTCTAACATTCTGTTGCACAAGATTGTGATCAACTGCATTCGTCCCAAATCGACATCCAAGACTGATGTCTCTCGATCTGAAGCTAAATTGATGTGTGCAATCAATATTGGATTTAAATTCTCTCTGCCTCACACCATATTGTTTCATATGTATCGAACTGTGATGAAAGATAAGGGACAACTCCCTTATTCTGCTCTTATCACACGTCTCTTTAGACACTTTAAAATTCACATCTCTGCACTATTAAGCTTGAAAGCCATCTCTCCAATGGTGATTGGTTTCACAATGGTCACAAAGATGTGATTGAAAGAACTAAACAAAGTGTTGGAGTGTATGAAGGAGAAGTCTCCCATTAAAGCAAAACAAGACTCTACTGCTACTAAGAGAAAAGGCAAGGAGCCCATGGTTGCTCCAGTAAAGAAGAGAAGAACTCTCATCTTGCAAGATGAAGAAGATGAGGGTGAACTGACTCTTTCTGCCTTAAGAAATTTAAAGAGTTTTGTCAGCTTTCGTGAGAGAAGAGAAGAGCCAGACGAAGGAGAAAAAGGGAGAGAAGACTTAGAGAAGGAAGAAGAACATAGGAGGACAGAGGAAAGAAGAAGAGAAGAGGAAGAAGCAGAGGAAGAAGAAGAGGAAGAAGCAGAGGAAGAAGAAGAGAGAGAAGGAGAACAAGATCAGGGTCCAGAAGACTCTTTCGAGTCAACCTTGGCTATCTCCCTGTCTAGTGAATCTGAGATAAGAGGAGTTGGATCTATTGCTGCTCATCACTCTGAAGCTGAGGAAACCTTACCTGCTCCACCTGAGGGCATCAAAACATGGGAAGCTGTTGGTCAAAAAGGTACTTCTTCACCCTTATTTGCTAGTGATGTAAGTTGTTCTGCAGTAGACCCAGAGGATGTGTGTCATGCCCCGAACCTCGAGCGCGCGCATAACCCTCGGTGGTCGATAGAATTTCGCAACATTCCCAGGACTCGTCGCCGACCCTTTTCATTTTATTGCACATTATCACAATTCAGAAACACAATGCATATACTCAATGCATACAACAATTGAAACGCCTCATTCATCTCAGTCAATCACAGGGGTCCTGATTATAAGACCGAATTGTTATGACACGTCCCATACCATGCCACACAATTCCGTCCCATAATCCGGCGCGTTAACAACACTCAGCATGCGTTCCAATTGTTATTCATTGCCACACACAGGCATAGCCTACTCACATTTCGGCTATCTACTGGCTCTTAGCTAGGCATCGTCTCCCCACCGCGGAGCACGGCTTCGTCAGTACGTCGACGGCGTTCCCGAAGGAGCATGGGCCCAGAATCTACTACGACCCGCATCCGTTGTGTGGGGCATCCCATATAGGGGCATATCCAGCTCAACAGCTCAGGACGGTTTCCTCTTAACCAACACACGACAACTCAAGGTCGGCCTAGGATACCATGCATTTCACCTAAATGCCTCAATTTAAAATAGTAATCCTGGCATCTTTTCTTCGTATTAAAAACATCCGAGAAAGTAGTCGTGCGTGGGCACACATCAATTCGAACCATAAAACCGATACTTTCTTCTTTTTTTTTTCAAACCCCACCAGTTGATATAATACTTAAAATTCATTTTCGGTGTAAAAACCCGACACCTGGGGTTTTCTGAATAAATACCAAAATTTCCAATCACAACACAAGTGCACAATCATCACTCAATTCATACGGATGCCCATGCATTTTCACATCCATTTACTTCATAAAATCAATACATATGAATTTTAGACATTTTTTGCATTCTGGATGAACAGTGCACATGAACAGTACTCGGTGAACAGTACTCGTGAACAGTAATTTGTGAATAGTGTCGCGTGAACAGTAAATTTCCAGAATTCAATAAATAATAAATTATATTCAGAAATCATTAAAACAATGATTAAATTAAGGAAACCAATCAATTAAGATAAACATGCTTAATTAACCACATGAGCATCATTAAGCTAATAAAGTAAAATTAAGCTAAACTAATCTTAGCCATTAATCTAACCACCTATATTAGGGCTAATACAACTTAATTAAATCACTTAAACTAGAATTAAATCTAACTAAACCAACCCTAAGCAAGTTTAGGCACTAATCGAAGGATTAGGAGCTAAACTCACCTGTTAAGCGGGCCGGAGGCACTGGCGTGGCGGCGACGACGGTGGCTACGCACCGGGACCTCAACAACAATGATCCAAGGCGGTCCCAAGCTCAACACAGCAACCACAGCTCGGACTCCCACTGAAAACACTGAAAAACAGCCCTGCCGGAGGAGAAACTGAGTTGAACGGCTTGGCCGGAGCTCCGGCGAAGGGGGTGGCCGGAAACCGGCGGCACCAGGGGGTCTTGGGGTCTTGCTGGAGGTTGGGATAGGCAAAGGAAGGACCGGAATGGGGAGAAACTCGCGAAAAACGCGAAACAGTGCAGGCTGCAGGCGGACCGACGGACCGGCGACCGGTTCCTTCACGGAGGCGCCCAGGCCGGTCTCCGGCTCCGTTCTGGACAAGATCAGACTCTTTGGAACGTTCTGTCTCTCCCGGTCACGGTGATATGTGGCTCGTTGGCTGATTCATCCGGGAAGACCACTTTTGGCTCGATTCTTCACCGAAGGGTCGGCTGGAGCAGAAACTGGAACGAGGAGAAAACAGAGGAAATGGGGTCCGATGGGCATGCGACGGTGGAGGGCTGCTGCTGCTCGGTTTCTCTGGTTTTTGCTGAGCTTCTCTCCTTCAACAACAATGGAGAAAGCCTACAAACAAGGGAGAAGAAGGCTGTTGAAGAGGGGGGTCTCCTTGGGCTCTTGAGAGCTCAACACTTGTCCAAATCTCATTGGCTTTGCCCCCACCATGACCTCACACGACCTCAGCCATTTTCTCTCCTCCAATATTCCTATACAAGCTTGGAAATAGGTGCAAAATGTCCCTAGGCCCTTGGCATACGAATTTTGAGTATTTGTACACCAAATTCCTTCAATTCTATTCAATTCCCTTCCAATTGAGTCCAATTGAAGTCCATAAAATAATCCGATGTAACCACACTTGATTCCACATTTTTCCTTGACCATAGAACCATCTCGGATCCCAAAAGTGCGACCAAAAGCGGGCCTTTCCATTTTCCCGAACCAAAACGACCATACTTTGATTTTTCGCCGAAAAACTCGATTTGCAGAAAAATCTTCTGAAGATGAGTTGACGTTTCTAAAATGACTTGTGACATAACAGAACTCTCAATTTCTGAATTCGAGTTCGATTTCACGGTTAATTTCAATTCGACGCGAGTTTAGCGAGTCCTAATCTACCAGGTAGCTTTTAGGAATTTTCGTGCATTTGACCTGTGGTTGATCATTTTCAAGCCACATAGTACATCTTCGACTCATTGGCGACTCTCGGTTGTCGTAGAAATCTCGGGGTTTCAAATACGGACACAGGGTACCAAAGCGACAGAGAAATCGGTCTAGTGCCGATCGACAAGAATTGTGCAATTAGGTGGAATCACCCACACTCAATCACATACCTTTGTCGAGTCGACCTATCTCCAGGCTCTAATCGATTTTTAACTGTGTCGTAATGATCCTTGCAGATTATTACGGTCGAGCAGTCGTTTCCTGGTCGAATTCTCAAGTCTTATGCGTTAGAATCCCTTAACGGCTTTACCTGACAGACTAGTTATCCCATGAGTGATCAGCTCAGGGAAAAGAACTATATGCGCGTCGATGAAATACTTGACTCGTTCGATCTAAATCAGAACCTGAAATTCAGGATGTCACAATGTGTATGCCTCGCACTACCCAGAAGACAGTCATGGTGGACCATCTACTGAAGCTCCATCCTTTCTCAAAATCCCTGAATTAAACTCGGCTGGTCCTAGTGATGCAACAGCTCAAACAGCAGACTTTTCAAGACTGCTGGAAATTCTATTGGATGTCAGGAATCAACAATATGCTATGGGATTTGAGATGCATGATCTCAAGAATGCTTTTAAGGCCACTTCAGTGTCTTTGCATGACCAGTTGAACGCCCTGAAGATTCAAGTACATTCTAATATGCAGGGTGAAGCTTTTCAGTCACTGAAGAAGTTTTGAAAGATTTGAGAAAACAGTGCATTCAATGGGAGAATTCGAGCTTATTCGCCTTCCCAAACAGCCATGATTCTTAATCCATTTTCAATCCAACTCTTTTTAGTTCGTTCTCCACTTTTTGCTGTTGACAAAAAGGGGGAGAGGTTTTATGCAGATTTGATGACATATTTATTTATTTATTTGGACTTTATCTTTTTTTTGGTGTGGTTATGATTTGAACTGGTTTGGACTGATGATACTTGCTAGTAACTTAAGTTATTATTGATTATGTTAAAGATAGTTGCGTTTACAGGACTAACATGTTTTCTGTGATTGTAGAATCGCTACTATCCTTATTCTAATCTTTAATTATCTTGTATAAGAAATCTTGGTTTGCTTAAGTGTTATTTTGCAGGTCAAAGTGTCTAAATCTGCGGGAAAGTTTTGTCACCATAAAAAAGGGGGAGATTGTTGGAGAAAACTTCCTTATCTGTTTTGAAGTTGATAAAACATTTCCTAGTTTGAAGACTTCTAGACTCTACTGTCAAAACTTGAAGACCACCAGACTCAAGATTTAAAGTCTGCCCTCATTGACAGTTTCTAGACCGACGAAGAAGACTTATCCAGATGTGAGTATATTTTTAAGGATTTGATTCGTATGGTTGAAGATTATATCACGGTTGGAGATAGCATCTTAAATCTATTATTCATATGGCAATTAATTCGAGTAATTCAGATCCGTTGATTGACGAAGTATACTTGGAAGGTTCTACTTATGGAAACCTAGATCCTGATTGTATGGGCGAACATGATTGGTGGGCTATCTTCATATTCCTTAAATAACTCGAGATCTCCCTAATTGATTCTGTCCAATGGGTAGATTGGAAGAACTCCTTTGGAAGGTGCCAACGGTTATGTAGGCATGGAGGAGTATATAAGGAAGACGCTCTAGTTATTCGAGTGTGTGCGAGATAGATAAATTCCAAAGTCTGAATCTCCTTACTCTTTGCTGATTCAATTATTGAGCGTAAATTTGTACTCAAAAGAGAGATTAGATACTTGTGAGACCTTGAAGAAGTGTACCAGAGTCTCTACACTGTGGAATCAAGGACGTGAGACTGTAACATCTCTTTTAATTCATACTGAAATCTAGCCGGTGGGCTGTTAGTGCGGGAGAGTGGACGTAGGCTTGGTCTAAGCCGAACCACTATAAACCTTGTGTTTCAATTCTCTTTCCCTTATCTCTTTACTTAATTCGCAGTCTTATTTATTAGCTTACAATCTTCCATATCTTCAGTCTACTGTTTTTATATAATTTGAATTAAGTTGTTAAGTTTTCTAAAATCTGTTTTTACACCTATTCACCCCACTCTAATTCACTCCCCTCTAGGTGTTCATACTAGCACTTTCAGCTTGGACTCCTCGTTTTCTCTCTTTTGCTGGCCGGCTTCAGATTATCAGGTCAGTCCTTCATACTATCCAAGCCTATTGGGCGAGCGTTGTTATTTTACCTATAACTATGTTCGACCAGATTGAAACAGTCCTTAGGCAATTCCTATGGAAATGCCCGGAACTGGGTAGAGGGAGTGCTAAAGTTGCCTGGGATGATGTGTGCCTTCCAAAAGAAGAAGGAGGCCTTGGCATCCGGAGGCTCAGGGATTGCAACAAGGCTGCTTTGCTGAAGCATATCTGGCTCCTATTTTCAGACAAGGAAGCCTTGTGGTGCAAGTGGATTCATTCCACGTTTTTAAAATCAAGGAACTTTTGGGTTGCCAAAAAACCCACCGTCTGTTCTTGGGCTTGGAAAAAAACCCTATCCTTTAGAAGCGACGTTCGAAATGCCTTCTATTGGAGGATTGGGGATGGCCTCTCTACCTCCTTATGGTTTGACAATTGGCACCCTAGGGGCCCCATGAACTTATTCTTTTCGGATTCGTTCATATACAGTTTAGGGATTTTTAGGCAGGCAACAATGGCTGACCTTTTCTCGGATGCTGGGTAGCCTCTCAGGTTGGTGCTTGAGTCGTGGGATCATCCCCTCCCGAGCCTATCTCAGAATTCAGATTGCTTTTGCTGGAGGGAGAATTCGTCAGGACGTTTCACCATTGTGATGGCTTGGGAGACCTTCAGGTGGAAGAGGACTTAGGTCCTTTGGCATGTGTTCGTCTAGAACAACGCAATTACACCACGGTATCAAGTAAACCTTTGGATTATGGCCAAGCGTAGGCTTCCCACTCAGGCGCTTCTATTGTCCCATGGCAGAATAGAGAGTGGTGCTTGTGCCTTCTGCAATGATGTGCTAGATTCTATTGACTATCTATTTTTTGGTTGTCGTGTCACGACCGGGGTTGCCTTCTTTTGGGCGGCCAGATGCAATCTGCCTTGGTGTAACAGGTCGTGGGAGGATAATCTCTGTTGGGCCACCACCATGCTTATGGGAAAGGAATTTTATAAGTGCATAGCTCGGTTCTCTTTTGGAGCGTTGTGTCATATTATTTGGAATAACAGGAATAACATTCTCTTCAGAGAACAGCCTCTTTCTGTGTCAGCTATGAAGAACCATCTCCTTAAAGTGGTCAGAGATAAAGTGATTACTTTTAGGAATGTCGAAGATAACTTTAGGAATAGAAGGTTGTAGCGGAGCTGAGGCTTTGACTCGGTCATCTTTTATGGGGATCGTTAGCTGCCTTCCTTTCAGCTGGTGCGTCTTGTTTAAGGCCTTCGGTGCAGCGGTTTCTACTGCTTGTTGAGGATGTTCTTCTCCCTACTTTAGGGCGTTTTGTATCCGTTTGCCGGTTGTTCATGCCGTGCTTTTGGGTTGTCACGACTGTGGCTTCTACATCCCGGCATCCTTCCACTCAGTATGATCTGTTGTTTTGAGTGTGGGTTGATGCCGTGATCTTTTGTACATTTGGTCTTTCCTCAATATAATTATTACCTTTCACCCAAAAAAAAAAAAAAATTCTACATTACATCCATTATATTGAATAGGGCACTTGAATTAATGTAGGAGATTCAAATGTTAAAAGCTTCTCCCAAAAAAGTGCAAGGCAAGATTGCTTCTATCTTATTTGCAGGGTTCTTAACTCGTAATCCCGGCAGAAATGCCAAATTAATGAAGGATATTCCTTTCAAAGCTATGAATTGAATTATCACTTTTTGCAAAGCCAGTGACAACTCCTACATTACGGTCCTATAAAAAGACCTCTTTGATTTGTAAGGTTATACTACTTGTGAGAAAACTCGGACTCTTGTTGATATGATGATAATGGTAAAGATAGAGGTATTCTCCTGTTCCTCTTCAATGGTCTGGACAAATTATCCTTCTAAATGAGAACGAGCGAAAATCTTGTTTTTTTTTTTAAACAAAAAGTCTCTCCTTTACGGAAAGCTTTTTTTTTTGATAAAAAGTCTCTTGTTTAGTATTTTTAAGAAATTCATGTTATGAGTGAAAAACTTAGACAATTTAAATCCTAAGTGAAAAACCTTAGATAATTCAGATTGTAAGTGAAAAACTTTAGACAATTCAAGTCCTTAGAGTTAAACCTAAGGCCTACCAAGTTCTAGGTTGGCAAACTTCGGACAACTTCGACATCTGAGATGAAAAACTCTAGGTAGGTCCAAAATCCTATGATGAGAAACTTTAGGCGCCTTTCTAATCTGTCAACAAGGCCCTGCGACGAGAAAGTCCAGGCAGCTTTTATTCGTCGCCAAAATCTGCGAATGAAGAGAAGAGAACGAGGGAATAGTTAGTGAAGAGAGAGAGAGAGAGAGAGAGAGAGAGAGAGAGAGAAACTGAAGGAGGATGCAGAATTTTTATTTTTATTTTATATAAAAAAAACTGAGTTCTTTAGAGCCATTGCAATTTGGGAAGAGGAAGGAAAGGGGGAAAGCATTGTTTCTGATGAGAAGGGACCAAAAACCCTAACGGATGCGGGGACGGAATGGCACTTCGCCACATGGTCCAACTGATTTGGGGATTTTGGGATGAAACCTCGGCCAGAGGAGGCCACTGGGTATACCACTCCTTGTCTCACTAGAGTCGTCTGCCCCAACTTTTGTTGACTGTTTGCGATGGCCGGCGATGAAGTGACGGTGGCATGGCCGCCTGCTGGAGAATGCATGCCAGGCGGCGGGGGTTTTGCGAACAAATTAAATATGGATAACAGAAAGTCCAAATCTATGTTAGTGGCGAACAGAGAAAATGCCAGGTCCATGCCCAACGAAGAAATGGAAGATGGGGGTGGTGGAAGACGAAACGGCATCATTTGATCCGACCACCTAGATAGGAACGAAGTTCACTATAACCCACGGCGCTAAGGCTTGCGCACCATCAATCATCATAGAGAGAGAGAGAGAGAGAGAGAGAGAGAGAGAGAGAGGGAGAGAGAGAGAGAGAGAGAGAGAGAGAGAGAGAGAGAAGCTAGCGAGGTAATATAAAGGGTTCCAATCGCGTTCCCTTTTTCAAAACCCGTGAGAAAGATAAATTACGCAAATTTATCAAACCAATTATTCTGGATTTAACCAATGTGGTGGAACTGCTCATGGGAGATGTTCACTCTAGGTTCAGGGGCACCGACGCACTTGGCTTTGGCGACAATATACTGGTGGCAATTACAAAGTGCGGCGATGGTTATAATCTCCAATCTCTTAGGATTAGTGAGGAGAATAACTTGCACAAAGAAATATCACAAATTTTACGATTTCTTGTGGGAGACCCTAAAAGCAAAACCATGTGCACTTGTGTGGGTGCGCTTTGCAGGTGACATTGGGATATCCGACGATGGTTTTTTGCATGAAAAGCGGATGGAAGTTCCGAAGGTTCTCGTCGATGCAATGGCTATGACGGATGCAAAAAGTGTTTTGTCGTTTTGTTTCTCTGAAGAGTGTATCGCTTAGCTCACTACTTTCACCGGGAACGGCTAAAGATTCATTCCGTGAGAGGATCCGTAGTTGACAACAGAAGATCCATGAGCTTTCCTTTCCGTAGTACATTGGACTGATACTTACGCATCTTCTCGTGACTGTTACCGTTTGGACTCATCTAGCATCTAGGAGGAGACAATAAATGTTGCATCCAGTTGGAAAGGAGCGAATACTTTTGGAAACTAGGATTCCTCATCTCTCTCTCTCTCTCTCTCTCTCTCTCTCTCTCTCTCCGTCTTCTAAAAGAATGATGTGACTCAATCCACGACGAATACAGAGAAAAAGGAGAAAGATAGCTCACGCACAGAGACAGCAAGCAAAAGCAAGGCGTCCCACAAGGCCACAATCGGATTTCTATCTCATTAGGCCCTACAGCTTTGTCTCTCTTTGCTCCCTTTTTCGAAAGGAGATTTTGCATGATAATATTGCCAATTTCATAAATTCTATTATGAACTTGTCAAAATAGACAATCCAATGAATGATGTGGAATTGTTTGAGAATACTAAATGAGATGTGTCAGGATAATGAACGGCAAGCTCTATCTTACAGTCCTTTATACATTGAGAGATGAGCGAAAAATTTAATGTCTTCAAGGTAAAGTGTTTTCTCATGAAAAGTTATGTGGACCGAAATGACAAGGGGCATTTTATTTTCTATCCTAAACAGTGTAGGTAAACACTTGCTCAACCCTTTTGAGCTTAAATGTTGAAAGAACTTCTTTCAAGTTAACCCTATTGGGAATCACCCCACACTAGGGCAGAATGGAGGTAAGGGTGCAAGTACAAGGTAAGAAAAATAGGTAGAACTTTCTTATCCTCACTTGAATCAATCTCTTAGTGTATTATAACTCAAATGAGAATTTAAGTACCTTAAAGTGATGAAGAAAATTCATTTCTCTATCATACATACTTTTATTTCTCACATAGCCCAATTGAGTCTATAAATTCATTTATGAAAATCTAGTTAGTGATCATCCTCTATATTGGGGCAAGGAATATAAGTCACCACAAATGAACACTATCATTTGGAGTGTTGATTGAAGATGAAAACATCGAGAGTCTAAATATGCCAAGTTGTTCAAGAGTTGATGGCACCGCAAAAACCAAAGTCTGGTTGGTCCAAGAGTGCATTGCAAGAAACGTGTCAGAAAAAAGAAAAGTAAAAAAAATAAATTGGCAAAAAGAGAGAAAGAGACAAAAAAAAAAAATGAAACAAAAGTTAAGAAAACAAGAGGAAAAAAGTGAGAACAAAAAAGGGGGGGGGGAATGTTGATGCAAGGCCCAATTGTTGATGAGAACGAAAGAGTGTTTATGTTAAACTCGCAAAGTCATTCCCAATGAAAGGGTGGTGATTTCGCCAATTTCAAAAATCGGTGTAGGACTATGGTCGCTGATGCATCTATACAAGAAGACAATCCCTAAGGAAGGAGAATATTGGTAATGATATTGAGATGATCACCAACGTCAAATCCTTTCAGTGAAAAATTGTTAAGCCTAATGAATCCTTTCGTTTCTTAACCCATTAACAAATCCTACATTACATCCATTATACTGAATAGGGCACTTGAATTAATGTAGGAGATTCAAATGTTAAAAGCTTCTCCCAAAAAAGTGCATGCAAGATTGCTTCTATCTTATTTGCAGGGTTCTTGACTCGTAATCCTAGCGAAAATGCCAAATTAATGAAGGCTATTCCTTTCAAAGCTACGAATTGAATTACACTTTTTGCAAAGCCAGTGACAACTCCTACATTACGGTCCTATAAAAAGACCTCTCCGAATTGTAAGGTTATACTACTTGGGAGAAAACTTGGACTCTTGTTGATATGATAATAATGGTAAGATAGAGGTATTCTCTTGTTCCGCATCAATTGTCTGGACAAATTATCCTTCTAAATGAGAACGAGCGAAAATCTTTAAAAAAAAAAAAAAAAAGTCTCTTGTTTAGTATTTTTAAGAAAATTATGTTATGAGTGAAAAACTTAGACAATTTAAATCCTAAGTGAAAAACCTTCGATTATTCAGATTGTAAGTGAAAAACTTTAGACAATTCAAGTCCTTAGAGTTAAACCTAAGGCCTACCAAGTTCTAGGTTGGCAAACTTCGGACAGCTTCGACATCTGAGATGAAAAACTCTAGGTAGGTCCAAAATCCTATGATGAGAAACTTTAGGCGCCTTTCTAATCTGTCAACAAAGCCCTGCGACGAGAAAGTCCAGGCAGCTTTTATTCGTCGCCAAAATCTGCGAATGAAGAGAAGAGAACGAGGGAATAGTTAGTGAAGAGAGAGAGAGAGAGAGAGAGAGAGAGAGAGAGAACGAAACTGAAGGAGGATGCAGAATTTTTATTTAAAAAAAAAAAAAAACTGAGTTCTTTAGAGCCATTGCAATTTGGGAAGAGGAAGGAAAGGGGGAAAGCATTGTTTCTGATGAGAAGGGACCAAAAACCCTAACGGATGCGGGGACGGAATGGCACTTCGCCATGTGGTCCAATTGATTTGGGGATTTTGGGATGAAACCTCAGCCAGAGGAGGCCACTGGGTATACCACTCCTTGTCTCACTAGAGTCGTCTGCCCCAACTTTTGTTGACTGTTTGCGATGGCCGGCGATGAAGTGACGGTGGCATGGCCGCCTGCTGGAGAATGCATGCCAGGCGGTGGGGGTTTTACGAACAATTTAACTATGGATAACAGAAAGTCCAAATCTATGTTAGTGGCGAAAAGAGAAAATGCCAGGCCCATGCCCAACGAAGAGATGGAAGACGGGGGTGGTGGAAGACGAAACGGTATCATTTGATCCGACCACATAGATAGGAACGAAGTTCACTATATATAAATCCACGGCGCTAAGGCTTGCGCACCATCAATCATCATAGAGAGAGAGAAGCTAGCGAGGAAACATAAAGGGTTCCAATCGCGTTCCTTTTTTCAAAACCCGTGAGAAAGATAAATTACGCAAATTTATCAAACTAATTATTCTGAGTTTAACCAATCTGGTGGAACAGCTCATGGGAGATGTTTACTCCAGGTTCAAGGGCACCGACGCACTTGGCTTTGGCGACAATATACTGGTGGCAATTACAAAGTGTGGCGATGGTTATAATCTCTGATCTCTTAGGATTAGTGAGGAGAAAAACCTGCACAAAGAAATATCACAAATTTTACGATTTCTTGTGGGAGACCCTAAAAGCAAAACTATGTGCACTTGTGTGGGTGCGCTTTTCAAGTGACATTGGGATATCCGACGATGGTTTTTTGCATGAAAAGCGGATGGAAGTTCCAAAGGTTCTTGCCAATGCAATGGCTATGACGAATGCAAAAAGTGTTTTGTGGTTTTGTTTCTCTGAAGAGAGAGGATCGCTTAGCTCACCACTTTCACCGGGAACAGCTGAAGGTGTTAGTTATATGCCCTAAAGCAACCATGTAATAGTTACATGTTAGGGATTTTGGTTGTGTTGTCAAATTAATGGCAACGACGTGTTCATTCATTTGTCCAATTATCTATATGAATGATTCCATAAGATCAGTTGTGATTGAACTTATTCTTGAGACGTTAAGAATATGCATGACAAGTTCATAGCTAGATTGAATCTTTAAACCGTTCCCGATCAATGGATCATTGAGTGGATATTAATGATCCTGTTGAGACCGGTGTGTTCTTAGCTTCACCGTTAAGTATTGGATGCTTAAGGTAATGACGAGTCACGAGTCATTGGGTATTATGATGCCCGAGTTAGAACACAGGTGCTTGTAGTAGACAAGTTCACTGAACGTGACATACATAGAACAATTGGCAACATGGAAGCTTTTAGCAGGGTCAATGACTAATCGTTCTTGCTCTGGTCTTGTGTAAATAATCCTTAGACTTGAGGCACGGTGTTAACTTGTGTGTTGGACGGCTATGGTTCATGGGTACACATATTGGCGGCTCATTGATCCGTCTCTGTACCTAATGGTCATAATTGTTGAAGAAAACTTCCTTATTGTTTTGAAGTTGACAAAACATTTTCATCAGTCTAGTCTGAAGACTTGTAAACTCTATCGTTAAAGTCTGAAGACCTCCAGACTCAAAATTTAAAGTCTACCCTCACTGATAGTTTCCATACCGACAAAGAGAAAGACTTATCCAGATGCGAGTTATCTTTAAGGATTTGGTTCGTATGGTTGAAGAAGATCTCACGGCTGGAGATTACATCTCGTGATCAATTATTCTTATTGAAATCAATTCGAATAATTAGATTTGTTGATTGACGAAGTATACTTGAAAGGTTCTACTTATGGAAACCTAGATCAGATTGTATGGGCGAGCAGGATCGGTGAGCTATCATCACATTTCTTAAATAACTCGAATCTCCCTAATTGATTCTGTCTAATGGGTAGATTGGAAGAACTCCTTTGGAAAATGCCAACGGTTATAAAAGCATGGAGGATATATAAGGAAGACGCTCAAGTTATTCGAGTGTGTGCGTGAAAGAAAAATTCTAAAGTCTAAAGCTCTTAGTTCTTTGCTATTTCAATCGCTGAGCTTAAGTTGTACTCAAAAGAGATATTAAATACTTGTGAGACCTTGAGGAAGTGTGGTAGAGTTTCTACACTGTGGAATCAAGGATGTGAGACTGTAAAATCTCTTTTGGTTCTTAGTGAAATCCAGCCAGTGGGTTGTCAGTGTGGGAGAGTGGACGTAGGCTTGGTCTAAGCTGAACTACTATAAACCTTGTGTTTCAATTCTCTTTCCCTAAACTCTTTACTTTAATTCGTAGCTTTATATAACTGTTGATAGTCTTTTACATCTTTAGTCTATTATCCTCAAAAGACGAATTAATTTGTTAAGTTTTGCAAAACTTCTTTGAACACCTATTCACCCCCTCTAGGTGCTTTTACTAGCCCAATCAATTGGTATAAGAGCTTGTGTGCTCATTTAATTGAAGTGTTTTTACTTATGAGTTAAAGATCTATGGCTAGTATGTTAGCTCCAGGTTTGGTTGAAGGCCAGAGCAACACCAGACCTTCTTACTTTGATGGAAATGAATACAACGTATGGAAAAATAAGATGAAGGCATTCCTAAGATCGAAAGATCCTCTGGAATGTGATGTGGTAGAAAAAGAAATCACTCCTAAAGCTACATCAGTTTCAGAAAGAGGAAAAGAAGTTGCAGACGCTAGTGAGTTGACACAAGAAGAAATAACCCAGAGACAAGCTCTTGATGCTAAAGCAATTTACTCTTTATATTGTGCTTTATCTCCTACTGAGTATAATATAATTTCTTCTTGTGAAATAGCCAAAGAAGTTTGGGATAGGCCGCACATTACCTATGAAGGAACTGATCGAGTGAAAGAAACAAAGATCAATATTCTACTTGGACAGTATGAAACTTTCAAGATGAAACCAGAAGAATCTATCACTGATATGTTTAGTCGTTTTATAGAAATTGTAAACGGTCTAGAGTATCATAGACAACCAATCTCGGGACCAATGAAGGTTAACAAATTGCCGCGTGGACTTTCTAAAGACTGGAATCACGTGAAGACTTCAATAAGAGAAACTCAAAGGATCATGCTGCTTTCTGTAGACGAACTGGTTGGCACACTTCAATCATACGAAGTGGAACAACTCAATGAGGAAGAAGATCCCAAAGGTAAGAAGTCAATTGCTTTAAAATCTAACGATGATTATGATGTTATAGACTTTGAAGATGATATGGACGATGCAGAGCTAGCACTTATGATAAAAAGGTTCAGGAAACTGAACAAAAAGAGAAGAAGATTAAATTGGAAGAAACAAAGCACTCAAAAGTTTCAAAACAAATCAACTGAGGATGATGAAGCCAACAAAGATGTGATTTGTTTTGAATGCAAGAAAAATGGACACATCAGACCCAACTGTCCTCTGTTGAAGAAAAAGAAGGGAAAAGCTGAGAAATACAGAAAGGCTCTCAAAGCAGAGACATGGAGTGATATTGAATGCGAAGAAAGTGATGAAGATTATGCAAATATATGTCTAATGGCAAAATTAGAATCAAGCTCAGACTTTGAGATAGATTCAGACTCAGACTCAGACAGCGAAATCAAGGTAAGCAATTTAAAAATTCCTACTAAAGTTTCGAGATACATTGATGAACTTTGTCTTAGTCTCAAAATCTCTCTTAAAAGAATTTCCGAGCTAAAAAGGGAGAATTCTATACTTAAGCAACAGGAAAATTCTTGGAAAGAGAAGTTTGATAAT
This sequence comes from Eucalyptus guilfoylei, assembly GCA_016097605.1. Lineage (NCBI taxonomy): Eukaryota > Viridiplantae > Streptophyta > Magnoliopsida > Myrtales > Myrtaceae > Eucalyptus > Eucalyptus guilfoylei. The sequence continues at coordinate 3,505,411 of CM027863.1, read as the reverse complement.
CTAGACAAAAGTTTTATTGTTTTAAAAGAAAATGCAGACTCTTTTTCAAAAGAAAATACATTTTTGAAAAAGGACATTTCAAATATCTCAAAAAAGGTTTTCAACAGGATCTGAGAAGTTGGAAAAGATTCTTTCAGTACAAATACCTTATATCAACAAATCAGGCTTGGGAATGACTTCAGAAACTATTCCTCTAATTGATTTTCCAAAAGTAAATGAAAGAATCAAACAAAGACCTACAAATTTTTTTTACAGAAATCATTTTCAAAAAGTTTTTGTAAAACCTGTTGGCCGAAGTGCTCTCAAATGTTCGAAGTGCAACAGCTCAGAATACTTTGAGAAAGAATGTCCTATGGTTTGGAGACTGGTTAAGAAGGAATAGGCAAAGACTGTATATTGCACTAACTCCCCTGGACATAAGAAAATGTGGGTACCAAAGAAAGCTTGAGTTCATTTTTTAATTGCAGGTCACTATCAAGAAAAATGTTAAATGGTATTTGGATAGTGGCTGTTCGAGACACATGACTGGAGATTCAAGTTGTTTTATAAAACTTGTTCAAATAAATGGAGGAAAAATCTCTTTTGGTGGAAACAGCAAAGGAAGAATTGTTGGATGTGGAATTATAAAGATTGGAAGTCTCACAATCAATAATGTCTCCCTGGTGGAAAGACTAAATTACAATCTACTCAGCATTAGCCAACTGTGCAACACTGGATTCAAAATCAATTTTCAAGAAAGAATATGTTCGGGAACTAGTAAAGATATTTCTCAATCTTTTACTGGACGAAGACATGGGAACATTTATCTTCTGGATATAAAATCATAAAGATCTCAATGTCTAATATCAATTCAAGATGAAGCGAATCTTTGGCATCGAAAGCTTAGCCATATCAACATGAAGCAAATCGCCAAGATCTCATCCAAGAAGCTTGTTTGAGGACTGCCAAATCTGAAGTATCAAAAATCTGACTTATGCACACCATGTGTATTGGGAAAACATGTTAGAAGTTCTTTTAAATCAATAAATCAAGTTTTAACTAATCGTGTTTTGCAAGTTCTGCATATGGATCTCTTTGGACCAACCAGAACTCAAAGCATTGGTGCAAAGAGATATTGCCTAGTAATTGTGGATGATTATTCTCGATTTACTTGGGTTTACTTTTTGGCAAGTAAGTCTGAAACTTTTTCTCACTTTTCAAAATTTGCCAAGAAAGTTCAGAATGAGAAATGATATGCTATTTCAAGCATACAGACAGACCATTGAGGTGAGTTTGAAAATCAAGACTTTGCCAAATTCTATGATAAATATGGTTTTCAACATGTTTTCTCCTCTCCATACACTCCAGAACAGAATGGAGTTGTGGAAAGAAAGAATAGATTTTTGCAAGAAATGACAAAAACTCTTTTAATATAAAGTAATATTTCTTCTCGTTTTTGGGTTGAAGTAGTTTTTATAGCTTGTTATATTATTAATAGAGTATTCTTAAGGCCTATTCTAGAGAAAACTCCCTATGAGTTATTCAAAGGAAAGAAGCCAATTGTTTCTTATTTTCACGTGTTTTGTTGCAAGTGTTTTGTCCTGAAAAATGCAAATGATCGAACTGGTAAGTTTGAAGAAAAATTAGACGAAGGAATTTTCCTTGGCTATCTTCAAGCAAAGCTTATAGAGTATTCAACAAGAAGACTCAGTTTGTGGAAGAATCTATGAATGTCAAATTTCAAGACTCTTTGCAAAATCAACTAATTCAAACTCAACCTGAAGAATCTGAACCTGCTCCAGACCTTACAAAGTCTACCTCCCCTGAAGTGGCTCAGACTTCTGAAGATCAACAACGAATGGGAGTTAATGAATCAACTAAAGTAGAAATCAGCAATCTGTCAGACCAACCAGTAACTAGAAACACAAGTCTAGTCATCCCAAAGAACTCATCATCAGTGACATTGATGAAGGGATTCGCACCAGATTCAAAAAGCAAGAAGAGTCTAGCACCGTTGCACTTATTTCTGAAATAGAACCCAAAAGCATAGAAGAAGTTTTAGCTGATGAAAGCTGGATTGAAACTATGCAAGAAGAACTCAGACAGTTCAGCATTAACGATGTATGAGAATTAACTCATAAACCAAAAGGTAAATCCATTATTGGAGCTAAATGGGTTTTCAGGAATAAGATGGACAAAAAAGGAAAAATGGTCAGAAACAAAGCAAGACTATGGCCAAAGGATATACGCAATAAGAAGGGATAGACTATGATGAAATCTACACACTAGTATCAAGGTTAGAAGCAATTAGATTATTACTTGCTTTTGCCTGTTATAAAAATTTCAGGTTATTCCAAATGGACGTCAAAAGTGCATTCCTAAATGGATTTATTCAAGAAGAAGTCTATGTGGAACAACCTCCTGGATTTGAAGACCCAAAGAGACCAAACTTAGTATTCAGACTGAAAAATAATCTATATGGATTAAAGCAAGCACTTCGAGCATGGTACGACATGTTAAGTAAGTTTCTAATTCAAAATGATTTTGTCAAAGGAAAAGTGGATACTATCTTGTTTATTAAAAGAGAAGGTAAAAACTTTCTACTTGTTCAAATCTATGTTAATGATATTATATTTGGATCACCTAACGAAAACCTGTGCAAGAAGTTTTCTAAGTCTATGCAGGATGAATTTGAGATGAGCATGATGGGTGAACCATCCTTCTTTCTCGGATTACAAGTGAAACAATTGAAGGAAGGAATTTTCATTCATCAAGAAAAATATGCAAAAGATCTCGTTAAAAAGTTCGGATTGGAAAATTGCAAAAAGACTGAGATACCAATGTCAAGTGCTTCAAAGCTGGACAAAGATGAAGGAGGAAAGAAAGTTGACCAGAAGCTCTACAGGAGTATTATCGGTTCACTTCTTTATTTTATTGCTTCTAGACTTGACATTTTGTTTGGTGTTTGCATGTGTGCTAGATTTCAATCTGATCCCAAAGAATCTTATCTAAGTGCTACAAAACGTATCATCAAATACATTGTAACTACCTCAAAGTTAAGTATGTGGTATCCCAAAGAAGGAGACTTTATTCTCCTTGGATATTCAGATGCAGATTTAGCAAGTTGCAGAGTTGATAGAAAGAGTACTTCCGGTACTTGTAAATTGCTGGGAAACAGGACAGTATCATGGTTCTCAAGGAAGCAAAGTACTGTAGCTCTTTCAACAGTAGAAGCAGAGTATGTGGCCCTTGAGAGTTGCTGTTCTCAAATCTTATGGATAAAACAACAACTAAGAGACTTTGGAATTGAAGACTCATGCACCGAGATCAAATGTGATAACACCAGTGCAATTAATCTCACAATGAATCCAATTCTTCATTCAAGGGCAAAGCACATAGAGATTCGACATCACTTTATTAGAGATCATGTTCAAAATGGAGAAGTTATGATTCAATTCATTGATTCAAAGAATCAACTAGCAGACATATTTACAAAGCCACTGGAGAAAAGCTTATTTGAGTCTATTCGTACCAGACTGAACATTACATCTTTTATCCAGTAAAGACTAAAGGTGCTCAGACTCAAAGATAAAGTCTGAAGGTGTTTAGACTCAGAAGACCAAGAGTTACGACTGTAAGTTATTTCGTACTAGTAATTTAATTTTTTGGTTAACGACTTGAAAAGGTACGGTTATTTTTAATCGCTAATTGATTGAAATTATCTTTCCAAGTTTTTGAATTTATAGCATTTTCAAAAAGGTAGTTATTCATTTTTAAAAAGGCAATTATTCTTTTTCGAAAATGCATTTTTTTATATTTCCTTTATGACGATTCGTTTTCCTCGCTTTACTTGCTTTATATACTGTTGAAATCTGTCTTCTTCATTTTCACTCTCAAACCCTAAAATACTAAACTCCCACTTGCTCTCACTTTTACTCTTGTTTAATCCAAAAAGTTTTCACCTTTTCGAGCAAGTTTGAGAATATCTCCCTTGAAGTGACAATGTCTTCAAGAAAGTCTTCGAGAATCGCAAGCAGGGGACCATGACACATGCCTGAGGGTCCTACACATTTCGATTTGACCGAGGAAGAAGATTCTTTTCCACCACAGCGACCAAGTCAGCAACAACCTTCTCAGCAGCATTAGTCTCCTCCACCGACTCAACCGGAAGAAGAAATTTTGGAAGAAGTTGAACCTGTAAGAATGCTAACTCCTAAGGTTGCTTTCAAACTTTATTCTAGTTTGAAAAGAGGAGGAACTGCTATGTCTTTGATTGATGAATATCTGAGATAGAGAGAGGCTACAAAAATGAAACTCTGTTTTTGCACGACACGGGGAAGATGGGTATCGCAGAAAAAGGATCGGCTGAAAAAGCTTTTGCTAACTTTCCTAGTGACCCACAATATGACATGTTTAATCAGCCAAAAGGACAGGACGTTGATGAACGAATGTTCACACATTTCCAGCCTAGAACAAGAGTGGCTGCAAATGTTGTTGGTGATGGATCGAGTCTATTCAGATCGAAAAACCATAAGATGGTTTATTTGAATCTAATGAAGAGAGGGATTATGAACCCTAGGAGCGTTGATTTTGATTTTCTTGATTCTGTGCAAGTAAATCTAAGGGAAAAGTTTGCACTTCTTTAATTGGAGTGTTTTTGTTCTGAATCTACCGCTACTTATCCAGAACTCACAACTTACTTCTATTCGAATTTATCCTTTATGGATGCAAACGGTTTCTCTTTCACAGTAAGGGATAATGAGTTTTTGGTGGATATGGACACTTTGGCTGACATGATTGGGGTGGAAAGAGTGAGTTTCCAACCAATCAGTGTGTTTGTTGTTCACGCTACTTTGTCATTGATAAAAGAAAGGTTTGCTGAAGGTAAGATCTCCTACTCTAGGATGAATGCCTCCAACATCTTGCTGCATAAAATCATGATCAACTGCATCCGTCCAAAATCGACATCCAAGATTGATGTGTCTCGGTCTGAAGCAAAATTGATGTATGCCATCAATGCTGGATACAAATTCTCTTTGCCTCACACCATCCTGTTTCACATGTACAGGACAGTGGTGAAAGATAAGGGACAACTTCCTTATTCTGCTATTATCACGCGCCTTTTTAGGCATTTCAAAATTCACATTCCTTCACCTTTGTGTTTGACAAGCATCACTTCAATGGTGATTGGATTCAAAATGGTCACCAAGATGCGTCTGAAAGAACTTAACAAGGTGTTAGAGCGCATGAAAGAGAAGTCTCCAGTTAAGGCGAAACATGACTCTGCAGCGGCCAAAAGGAAAGGCAAGGAACCCATGAATGCTCCAACAAAGAAGAAGAGAACTCTCATCTTGCAGGATGAAGAAGATGAGGACGAGATGACTCTTATAGCCTTAAGGAACTTGAAGAGTTTTGTTAGCTTTTGCGAGACTAGAGAAGAGATTGAGAGAAGAGATGAAGAAAGACGAGAAGAAGAAGAAGAGGAAGAGAAAAGAAGAGAAGAAGAAGAAGAGGAAGAGGAAGGAAGAAGAGGAGGAGAGGAAGAAGAGGCTCGAGAAGACTCCTGAGCCTACATTAGTTGTATCCTTGTCAAGCAAGTCTGACAAAACAAGGACTGGAACTGATGGTGAGCAAGCAAAAGAAAATCATCACTCTCTTGATGAAGCAGAATAGGAAGAAGCATCCACTTCTCCTCATAAATGCACATAAACAGGGGGAGCTGCGGAAAAACGAGGTATTTCTTTGCCTATTCTCACTAGTGATGTTAGTCGCTCTGCAGCAGATCCAGAGGATGTGTATGCCTCCCACCATCTAGAACCAGAATTTGAGGCATTCACTCCAAGTCACAGTAGACAAACTGTTGAAGGTCCCTCCACTCTCAAAACTCCAGGAATAGAATCAGCTGGACCCAGTGCTACATTAACTCATTTAGCGGACTTTTCACGCATAATGGATGTTTTGCTGGATTTAAAGAAGGGTCAATATGGTTTGAACTATGAGATAAATGATCTCAAAAAGGCTTTCTTGGCTACTTCAGTTTCTTTGCAAGAACAGTTACTTACCCTGAAGACTCAAGTGCAAGATCATGTGAAGGGTGAAGATTTCCAGCAACTGAAGGAGACTATTGGGAAGCTTGAGAAGACAATGAATTCTATGGGAGAATTTCGGCTTGTTCGCCAGTCTAAATAGCCTTGACTTCCTTTATTTTCAAACAACTCTTTTTATTTGTTCTCCACCTTTTGCTGTTGACAAAAATGGGGAGAAGTTTGATGTAGATTTGACTTTGGTTTGGATTATTTTTATCTTTTGTTTGGTTATGGATCGGACTTTTTGACTTTTTGACTTTGGATTGTTTGATTTGATCTTTTGATGGTTGCAGTAACTTAGGCCATGATAATGATTATGGAAATGTTAGCTATTTTGTAGGACTAACATGTTTTCTGTGGTTGCAGAATTGTTACTATCTTTATCCTAATCTACTTATCTTTTATGAGATATCTTGTTTTGCTTAAGTATTGTTTTCTGGACAAAAGTGTTCAAATCTGCAGGAAAGTTTTGTCACCATAAAAAAAGGGGGAGATTGTTGGAGAAAACTTCCTTATTGTTTTGAAGTTGACAAAACGTTTCCATCAGTCTAGTCTGAAGACTTGCAAACTCTATCGTCAAAGTTTGAAGACCTCCAGACTCAAGATTTAAAGTCTACCCTCACTGATAGTTTCCAGACCGACAAAGAGAAAGACTTATCCAGATGCGAGTTATCTTTAAGGATTTGGTTCGTACGGTTGAAGAAGATCTCACGGCTGGAGATAACATCCCGTGATCAATTGTTCTTATCGAAATCAATTCGAATAATTAGATTTATTGATTGACGAAGTATACTTGGAAGGTTCTACTTATGAAAACCTAGATCATGATTGTATGGGCGAGCAAGATCGGTGGGCTATCATCACATTCCTTAAATAACTCGAGATCTCCCTAATTGATTCTATCCAATGGGTAGATTAGAAGAACTCCTTTGGAAAGTGCCAACGGTTATAAAGGCATGGAGGAGTATATAAGGAAAACGCTCAAGTTATTCGAGTGTGTGCGTGAAAGAAAAATTCCAAAATCTGAAGCTTTTAGTTCTTTGCTATTTCAATCGCTAAGCTTAAGTTGTACTCAAAAGAGAGATTAAATACTTGTGAGACCTTGAGGAAGTGTCGTAGAGTTTCTACATTATGGAATCAAGGACGTGAGATTGTAAAATCTCTTTTGGTTCTTAGTGAAATCTAGCCAGTGGGCTGTTAGTGCGGGAGAGTAGACGTAGGCTTGGTCTAAGCCGAACCACTATAACCTTGTGTTTCAATTCTCTTTCCCTAAACTCTTTACTTTAATTCGTAGTTTTATAAAACTGTTTATAGTCTTTTACATCTTCAGTCTATTATCCTCAAAAGACAAATTAATTTGTTAAGTTTTGCAAAACTTCTTTGAACACCTATTCACCCCCCTTTAGGTGCTTTTACTATCCCTATCAATAATTTGTTCACATACGGAGTTACACGTGTGCACAACATGGAATCTGTCTCGTTGTTACATGCAAGGTAAGGTAATGATGTCCTATGCGATCTAATTGTGACATTGCATTGAAATCCTCGGTCGGGGTTATAACTGAGAATAAATTGTTTATGTCTCGTATAAAATGCAAGTCAATTAGGTTTGTACATATGATCGAATTGGTGACTTGACAAATATTCCATGGTCTTTGTTCGATCGGGACATGGTATGATAGAGGGATTGAATTACACTATAGCCAGAGCTGATAGGTTCATTATGTTCTTAAAGCATTCACACTGTCTGGGTAGCCATGACATATTACTAGATATCAATCATGACTTGTAAGACCTAGAGATTGATCGGGACAATCAATTCTCTTTTTGGAGTACTAATGTGTTAGTGCAAGTCTTACTGCTAGCTCAGTGATGAACCTAGGGATGTCACATACCATAATCAATTCACTCGATTAGACACAGCCCACTCACGAGAACTATTTTCTTGCTCACCCAACTTCTAGAGGGAGTAGTCAATAACTTATTTGAGAAGTTATAGACTAGCTTTTGGAGGAAGTGGTCAATAATTTATTTGAAAAGTTAAAGACCAGCTTTGGAAGAAGTAGCTTTTGGAAAAAGTAGTTAATAACTTCTTTGAGAGGTTAAAGACTAGTTTTTAGAGGAAGTTAAATGTTGACTTCACCAGAACATTATAAATAGAGCAGAGAGAGGGTGAGTGGGTTATGTTAAGAAAAAGAGAGAAAGTTCAGAGAGAGAACTATATGGTTAGCATACGGTTGCTAACCACGTGCAGAGGATTGTCTCCACAAGATTGCTAGCACAATTACAGTGGTGATTACCTGCGAGCTCTTTTTCATTCGAGGTGCGTTGGTGGTGTGTTTGAACTAGAGGCCCGATATTTGTGGGGTTCGAACTAAAGAACATTTGAATCAAGTCATTTAAAGTGCGCTTCAAGAGGTAATCCGTAAAACCCCCTTTGATATTCTGATTTTTGATTAAAACGCACGAACAACGCCTTTGGAGGAACATGTATAGTAGAATCTTATCTTTGCTTCCGCTGCGTTTATGTTTATTTAGCCTATACATATTCCGTAAAACCCCAACAGTGGCATTAGAGCCAATCCTTAGGCGTTTTTGTGCATTTAATTGATTTTGGTTCATATTTATTTTTGCGTTCTAGTGGCCAATTCACTGTGGTTAAGAGAATTGCTTGCTCTCACGTGGCTAATAGAAGTTGATCAATTTATATGATAAATTTAATTAATTGAGCAAAAATTGAAACTAAATCAATTTTGAATCAAAATCTATAATTTGCTATATTTTGTGTTTATCTTTTGCAAAATGATTCGCAAATGTGAATCTAGAGGCGACAACGCAGTTACTGCTTGGGATCACACTCGTGAAATTTGTTTCACCGGTTTTGATCTCTTGATGTGGCTTGCGTTACTCAGCCATGAATTTAATTATAAGCAAAATTTTATTTGTGCCTTCAAGAGCTTTAAATTATGAATTTAAGGCTTGTAAGGAAGGGTGGTGATCATGGAAAAACCTCAATTAATATGATTGACGTATGAAGAGCAAGTCTCTATTATTAAAACGTTAAAATGGCTAAATGGGCCTCATTGGCTTGAGACCCATTGAGTCATGACTCCATGATCACCATGTAGGATAGATATCTATGCATTTGATATCTATTTATTTATTCTATTTATGTTATTATGCATGTTAAACCGGTTAACGTGCAAAGCGAGACTGTTAATAATGACCTAAACCTCCTTATTAATAATATTAAGTTGAAACGGATTTTGGACTTGTGGCCTTTCATCATCGTGGTTTGATCCAACATTATAATGGTTGATTGATCGGCTATGGACACATAGGGGTTAATTGCCAGTCATAATATTAGACCACTCCATTATGCATGTGATGTGGGGTTGAAGCTAAACGATTTCCAATAACTGTTAGGTGAGGGGATCGTTTGTGCTTTTAATACTTGCATGAGATGATGGGCTAGACTTACCTATGATCATGATGCCAATAATTGTTAGGTGAGGTTTTCAAGGTCTAGAGGCCGAAGTTATGATTGGGACTCGCGTATGATGCGTTGAACAAGTTGGTTCACTCACTAAGTTCATAGAACACCAATAACTGTCAGGTGAGGTGCGCTTTGGATTGGTGGGACTCCAATCCCCACTAGTAATCTTTACCCAACAAAAGATTATCGTTTCCCATTTTAAGGAGTATGAGATTCATATAAATTTAGTGGGAGGATCTATTTCATTTAAAGGCCAAAATGAAATAGCTATTTTGAAATACAATAGCTAACAATATATTTTCTGCACAGATATATAAATACTCTGAAAATGGTACCACAAATCCACTCGCTTCTATACTTGACAAGAATTGTTTGACTAGACCCAATTTCACTGACTAGGTGAGAAATTTGAGAATTGTTCTCAATTCAGAGAAAATTGGGTATGTGCTTGTTGAAAAGATGCCAGACTCTTTTCCTCAGGGTGGGACCCAAGAGGAGCAAGTCGCTTATGATAAGTGGCGTGACGATGACTTAAAAGTTAGGTCATATATGCTTGCTTCAATGAATAATGAATTGCAGAAGAAGTATGAAACTATGGAAAATGCTAGGTCAATCATCTTACACTTAAAGGAATACTTTGATGAGAATGATCAAACCTCTAGATATGAGATATCTAAGGCATTATATCATATGAGGGTGGCTGAAGGATCATTAGTTAATGATCATGTTTTGAAAATGATCTGGCACATTGAAGAGTTGGCTAGGCTAAATCTTGTTATGGACAATGAGTTAGCTATGGATTTGATTGTCCAACCTTTACCCGATTCCTTCTCTGGTTTTGTCCAAAACTTCCATATGCATAAGATAAAAAAAAAAAAAAACTCTTGTTGAGTTACATGGCATGCTGGTAGTTTATGAGAAGGAAATGCACAACACTAGGCCCAATGTAGTGGCTATGGCTAAGGCTTCTTCTTCAAAAAGTAAGACTGTTTTGAAGAAAAACAAATGAAAAAGGCCTATCAAACCTGCTGTGCAATCAAAGCCCAAGATTGAAAAAGGGAAATGTCATTACTATGGTGTCCAAGGGCACTGGAGGAGGAACTATAAGAAGTACCTCATGAGCTTGAAAGTCAAGCCTAAGGACCAACCTTATGAAGGTATAATGTCTATGTTTATTGAAACTAATCTTATGGTTAGTGCTGAATCCAACTTATGGGTTCTACATTCTGTTGCAACTTCACATATTTGTATGTCATTGCAGAATCTGGAAATAAGCAGAATATTGGGGCAAAATGAAATTGTCTTGACACTTGCCAATTGAGCAAGAGTTGCTACATTAGTTGTATGGACTTTTCGTTTATAATTGCCTTCTGAACATGTGTTGGTTTTGAAAAACTATTTGCATTATGAGAATGCTGTTAGGAACATCATCTCTATACCTTATTTGAGCAAAGAGAATTATGAATTTTCTTTTGCTGATGATGTATATATTTATCATAATAGAATATGTGTTGGTTCTAGCTTGTCAATCAATAATCTTTATACCATTACAATGTCCGATAATGCGATTACCGATGTCAATAAGCAAAATAGAATTGATATAAATGCCATAACTAATAAACGCCCTAGAGATAGTCCAAATCCGAAGTATGTTTGGCATCTCCGATTAGGTCATATTGGAGAAGATAGAATCAACAAGTAGAGTAATGATGGATACATTGATCCGTTCATGTTTGAGTCATACTCGACTTGTGAGGCATGTCTTCTAGGAAGAGTGACCAAGGCGCCCTTTGTGGGACATAGTGCACGAGCCACTGACATATTAGGATTGATACATACAGATGTATGTGGACCAATTAATGAAACTGCTAGAGGTGGTTATTCTTACTTCATCACCTTCACTGATGATCAGTCACGGTATGGTTATTTGTACTTAATGAAGTATAAATCTAAATCTTTTTAAAAGTTCAAGGAATTCAGAGCTGAAGTTGAGAAACAAACAGGAATGTGTATTAATGCTCTTCGATCTTATCAAGGAGGTGAATACCCTAGTACTGAGTTCCTTGACTATCTTAAGGACAATGGCATTTTATCACAATGGACACCTCCTAGAACTCCAGAGCACAATGGTGTCTCTGAACGAAGAAATCGCACTTTATTAGATATGGTGCGATCTATGATGAGTTACACGACTTGTCTATATCCCTTTAGGGATATGCCCTTGAGACAGTTGCATACATACTGAATAGAGGACTATCCAAATCTATTCCAACTACGCCTTACGAGATATGGCATAATAGGAAACCAAGTCTTAATCATATTAAGATTTGGGGTTGTCCAGCTTTCGTCAAAAAGCTAAAAATGGAAAAACTGGAGGCTAGATCTGAACAAGGTCACTTCATTGGATATCCAAAGGAGACCCTTGGATACTATTTCTATTTTCACTTTGACAAAAGAATTTTGGTCAGCAGGCATGCTTCTTTGCTGGAGAATGAGTTCGTTCAGGAAGGTGGTGCTGGACGGAAAATAGTCTTAGAAGAAAGAAATAATGAAGTACCAAACAATCATGTTCAGATACTGATCTCTGATTCAGTGGGAGCTTCTGATACACAACCTCTTAGGAGGAGTGCGAGAACGTCTCGTCCACCTGCTCGTTATGGATACTTGGTTGAACATATAGAACCATTATTCACTGTGAATGATAATGATCAGCATGGTGATCCTAACACCTATGAGGAGGCGATGTTGGACATCGATTCTGGTAAGTGGCTAGAAGCTATGAAATCCAAAATGGATTCAATGTATTCCAACGATGTTTGGACCTTAGTTGACATGCTTGATGGTATTGTACCAATTGACTGTAAATAGATCTTCAAGAGGAAGATGAACGATGATGGTCACGTTGGAACTTACAAAGCACGGCTGGTGGCGAAAGGATATTGTCAAAAAGAAGGAATTAATTATGACGAAACTTTCTCACTTGTAACCATGTTAAAATCCATTCGAATTATGTTGGCTATAGCTACACACCTTGATTATGAGATATTACAGATGGATGTTAAAACGGCTTTTCTAAATGGTTTTCTTGAGGAGGACATTTATATGGAACAACCACGGGATTTTGAATCCAATAATGAAAGTTGAAAGGTGTGTAAGCTTAAAGAGATTCATTTATGGACTCAAACAAGCCTCAAGAAGTTGGAACATCCATTTTGATGATGTAATCACATCGTTTGACTTCATCAAAAACCCGGATGAACCTTGTGTATACAAGAAGGTCAGTGGGGGTGCAATTGCGTTTCTAGTTCTGTATGTCGATGATATACTTTTGATTGTGAATGATGTACTGATGATATCATCGATAAAACTATTCTTGTCACAGAAATTCTCCATGAAAGATTTAGGAGAGGCAACCTATATTTTAGGTATCAAGATCTATAGAGATAGATCGAGACGATTGATTGGCCTCTCATAGTCTACGTACATAGACAAAGTGTTAAAACGTTATAACATGCAATGTTCCGAAAGAGGATTATTGCCTTTTAGGCATGGAATTCGTTTTTCCAAGGAGATGTGTCCCAACACTCCTGAAGAAAGAGAGTAGATGGCGAAGATACCTTACGCATCCGCTATTGGAAGCATAACATATGCTATGCTATGTACGAGACTTGATATTGCGCATGTTGTACGCATTACTAGCAAATATTAGTCTAATCTAGGGGACGAGTACTAGATTGCAGTCAAGAATATCCTTAAGTACTTACAAAGGACTAGGGATTTTTTCTTGATATATGGAGAATGAGAGTTTAAAGTTGAAGTTTATACCGATTCCGATTTTCAATTGGATCTTAATGATTATAAGTCTACATCTAGGTTTGTCTTTACACTGAATGGTGGTGCAGTTAGTTGGAAGAGTTCCAAACAAAGCATAACTGCTGATTCCACCACTGAGTCAGAGTATGTAGCTACTTCTGAAGCAGCAAAGGAAGCTGCTTGGATGAAAAAGTTCATATATGAACTTGGAGTCATTCAAGCACATTGAGAGACGCTTCCATCTCATTAGAGAAATTGTTGGGAGAGGTGATATCCTCTTGCAGAAAATTGCCTCAGCAGAAAACGTGGCAGATTCCCTCACTAAGGCCTTACCTCAGGTTTCTTTTGAAAGACACATTGACAAAATGGGTTTGAGGTACCAGATAAGTTGGCTTTAGTGCAAGTGGGAGATTGTTAGTTATATGCCATAAAGCAACCATGTAATAGTTACATGTTAGGGATTTCAATTGTGTTGTCAAATTAATGGCAAAGACGCATTCATTCATTTGTCCAATTATCTATATGAATGATTCCATAAGATCAATTGTGACTGAACTTATTCTTGAGATGTTAAGAATATGCGTGATGAGTTCACAATTAGACTGAATCTTTAAACTGTTCCCGGTCAATGGATCATTGAGTGGATATTAATGATCCTGTTTGAGATCGGTGTGTTCTTAGCTTCACCGTTAAGTATTAGATGCTTAAGGTAATGATGAGTCACGAGTCATTAGGCATTATCATGCCCGAGTTAGAACACATGTGCTTGTAGTAGACAAGTTCACTGAACGTGATATACATAGAACGATTGGCAACATGGAAGCTTTTAGAGGATCAATGAGTAATCGTTCTTGCTATGGTCTTGTGTAAATAATCTTTAGACTTGAGGCACAGTGTTAACTTGTGTGTTGGACGACTATGGTTCACGGGTATGCATATTGGTGGCTCATTGATCTGTCTCTGTACTTGATGATCATAACTTGTTCACATACGAAGTTACACGTGTGCGCAACATGGAATATGTCTCCTTGTTACATGCAAGGTGCAATAATGATGTCCTATGCGATCTAATTGTGACACTGCATTGAAATCCTCGGCCGAGGTTGTAACCGAGAATAAATTATTTATGTCTTGTATAAAATGCAGGTCAATTAGGTTTGTGCATATGATCGAATTTGTGACTTGACAAATATTCCATGGTCTTTGTTCGATTGGGACATGGTAAGACAGAGGAATTGAATAACACTGTAGCCAGAGTTGATAGGTTCATTATGTTCTTGAAGCATTCACACTGTCTGGGTAACCATGACATATTGCTAGATGTCAATCATGGCTTGTAGGACCTAGAGATTGATCGGGACAATCAATTCTTTTTTTGGAGTACTAATGTGTTAGTGCAAGTCTTACTGCTAGCTCAATGATGAACCTAGGAATGTCACACACCATAACCAATTCACTTGATTGGACACAACCCACTTACGAGAACTGTTTTCTTGCTCACCCAACTTCTAGAGGAAATAGTCAATAACTTATTTGAGAAGTTATAGACTAGCTTCTGGAGGAAGTGGTCAATAACTTATTTGAAAAGTTAAAGACTAGCTTCTGGAAGAAGTAGCTTTTGGAAATAAAGTAGAGAGAGGGTGAGTGGGTTATGTTAAGAAAAAGAGAGAAAGTTCAAAAAGAGAACTATATGGTTACAAATGGTTGCTAACCACATGTAGAGGATTGTCTCCACAAGATTGCTAGCACAATTATTGTGGTGATTACCTAGGTTGCACCGACACGGACACACGACACGCGACATGACACGACACGACACGACACGACACAACACGTCATTTCTCAAAAGTAGAGAATTTCGACACGTTCCGACACGATATATGTTAAATAAATATTTTAATATATAAATGCATAAATAACTAAATAATAATAATAATAATAATAATAGTAATAATAATAATAATAATAATAATAATAATAATAATAATAATAATAATAATAATAATAATAATAATAATAATAATAATAATAATAATAATAATAATAATAATAATAATAATAATAATAATAATAATAATAATAATAATAATAATAATAATAATAATAATAATAATAATAATAATAATAATAATAATAATAATAATAATAATAATAAGAGCCTAGAATTAATCTATACTAAAAATATTAATTCTACATTTGTTAATATCATTCATTGTTTTAATTTGACAAATTCAAGTACATTTCATTGTAATAATCCATAAAACTTAGAGGATAAAACAAGTAATCCACGTTCCACTATTAAATTTAAAATTTAACAATAAGAAAAAAAATCAACATTCCATCATCAAATATAACAAAAAGTCTTTCATCCACATTATCCACTTTTTCTGCAAAAAAAAAAAAAAAAAAAAAAAGACTCCATTTCCGGCTCATCAAGTGAAAAATTTGTAACTTCAAGCACCCTAACATCTTCAAATGAGTATTGGAAATTTGTTCTTATTTTTTTTTCATATATTTATATTTAGAACCCAGAAGTTTTGGAAATTTGTAAAAATAACCCTGTACGTGTCGGAGTTACGTGTCGGAGTTACGTGTCGCAATTTCTGACATGCGTGTCGGAGCGTGTTGAAGGCAGTTGACCACATGTCGGATTTTCCGACACGAGTTGACCGCGTGCCGGAACGTGTCAGAGCGTGTCGGACATGTGTCGGAGTGTCGAACGTGACACGAAGGGTCCCGGAGAGTGTCCGTGCAACCTAGGTGATTACCTACAAGCTCTTTTCGTTCGAGGTGCGTTGGTGGTGTGTCTGAACTAGAGGCCCGATATTTGTGGGGCTCGAATTGAAGAACATTTGAATCAAGTCGTTTAAAGTGCACTTCGAGAGGTAATCCGTAAAACCCCCTTTGATATTCTGAATTTTGATTAAAACACATGAACAACACCTTTGGAGGAACATGTAGTAGAATTTTATCTTTGCTTCCGCTGCGTTTATGTTTATTTAGCCTATACATGTTCCGTAAAACCCCAACAGAAGATTCCTTTCATGAGAGGATCCGTAGTTGACAACAGAAGATCCATGGTATGGAGCTAGATGCTCTAGAGCTTTCCTTTCCGTAGTACATTGGACTGATAATTACACATCTTCTCGTGACTGTTGACGTTTGGACTCATCTAGGAGGAGATAATAAACGTTGCATCCAGTTGGAAAGGAGCGAATATTCCTGGAAAGTAGGATTCCTCATCTCTCTCTCTCTCTCTGCACTAAAAGAATGATGTGACTCAATCCGCGACGAATCCAGAGAGAATGGAGAAAGATAACACACACACACACGGAGCAAGCAAAAGCAAGGCGTCCCACAAGGCTACAATCGGATTTTTCTATCATTAAGCCTAATAGCTCTGTCTCTCTTTGTCCCCTCTCTTTCTCCTGGCCGCATCTTTGAGTTCTAATAACTCCACCACTACCATAGCCGCCGGCACCCCCCCCCTCGCTCTCCCTGACACTGACAGAGCTTAGTGACGAGGAATAGGAGGCAATAGCAGAAAGTCCTGGATGGAGTTGGGCTCATTCCTGACGTCGCTGATCACGGCATTCGTGATCTTCGTTGTCCTGGTGATCCTCTTCGCGTGTCTCTCCAGGAGGCCCGGGAACAAGGTGATCTACTACCCCAACCGCCTCCTCAGGGGCATGGACCCCTTCGACGGTGGCAACTATGCCTCCCGCAACCCCTTTGCCTGGATCCGCGAGGCCCTCTCTCCCTCTGAGCAGGACATCATCACCATGTCTGGCGTCGACACCGCCGTCTACTTCGTCTTCCTCAGGACTGGTGCGTCCGTGCCCTTTTGGTTGTCTGTTCCTTTCTTTGCTTTGTTTGGGTGCTAGTAATGTGATGTCGGTGGTTCTTCTGATGTGACTTTTCCCTTCGTCGAGAAATTATTAAGGGTTGGGGGGGCGGTGGGGGCGCGGGGGGCGGGGAAAGAGTACTGGCTGCGGGAGGCGGCTCGGTCCGTCGTTGTTTATGGGTTGGTTTGAACTCGGCGCTTGGGTGTGTCTTTTGCAATTCGAGTGGGAGATTGGGACTATTCTTTCAGAAATGATTACTTCGTTTTGTTTTTTCTGGTGTTTCTCGGGTGAATAGGTTGTTGCACTTTTTTGTTGGTTAATCTTCCTTTTATGGGTGTTGGTTTTTTTTTGGTCTGTGTGGGTGTTGGTTTAGTTTGGCTCGTTTATAGTATGATTTTCAGTCCTTTTCATGAATTTTAAAGGTCGATTTCATTGCCAATTCATGCCTTTTAGGATAATTGCATGTGCTATATTAACACTTTAAGCAGCATTTAACTTTCATGCCATGACCGGAATTCTATCCTGCATCACTTGATTGAGTGCACACTTCATGCGGTAAGACATTGTACTCATGTAGATCTCACTATAAGAAATAAGTCTTTTTCATGATTGTGAGTGGATTTTGAATTGGGTTAAACATTAAGAAAAACCCAAATTGGTATACAAGTGATAAATTGACCTAAAACTAATTTTCTAACCACAAAAAACTCAAAATTGATATATTTATGATAAATTTACCTTCTGTTAGTTTCCATTAAATTACATGAATATCACAAAAAATCACAAATTGGTACATCTATGACAAACAAAGGATAAAATCTCAAACTGATACACCTGTCAACTACCATGGTATCCAATTCACCAATTAGTTTATGTTATATTAGATTAAAACTACAAAAACTACAAATTAGTACACTTATGATAAACAAATGATATAATCTCAAACTAATACACCAGTGAACCATCGCGTGTTATTTAATTCAGCAATTTGATAGTAAAATTTAACAGAAATTACAATATGGTAAATTTTTCACAGGTTTACCAGTTTAGGGTCTTTCGTGGTCAAAAAGTTAGTTTATGGTGAATTTGTCACATGTGTACTGGTTTAGGGTATTTCGTTATATTAATCCTTTTGAATTTCTAGGTCAAGTATATATCCTTTTGCTCTAGCATAAAGCCTTCGGCACTTGCATTTTGTGCTGCTACATTGTCTATGTTGAAAATATGTCTTGAGTTTGGGCAATAGTAACAAAAAAGTTCTAAACATATCGTATTAGTACTAATTTAGTCATAAAACTTTTAATTAGATCAATTTAGTCTTAAACCTTCATTTTGCCAATTCAGTTTATTGGCCAAAAATTGTTAATGTGGACTCTAGTCATCCTATGTGGCACAATTGACATTGATGCTGATATATTTTTTTTTATAATTCTTTAATAATTTTTTAAAATTTTGGAATTATTATTTTTAATTTTTTAATTTTCTTCTCTTTTCCTTTTTCCCCCTCTATGGTTGGAGCAGAGCTTGCTGGTTGGTCCCGCCTAGATGTGAGTGAGGCGTAAGTAGCAGCAGGCGAGGCTGGCCTCGCCTACCGTGGGAGAAGGTAGCCATGACCATGCTAGTTGTAGTCGAGGCCGCCTTTGCTTAAGGCCAGCTAGGCCATGCTAAGGCCTTGCCTGTGAACGCTTATGCCTTGCCCAGATTGTGTGAAGGTTGTGACCTTCGCTGGCCAAAGTGGAAAAAAGAAAAAGAAAGAACAAAAATAGAAGAAAAAAGAAAAGGAAAAATTAATAAAAATTCAAAAAAGTATTAAAAATTTTTTAAAAAATTGAAAATTTTGCAATGTTAACAATTTACAGCCTAAATTGGCTGGATGGACTTGATTAGTAAAACATAAAAATGTTTAGGACTAAAATGGTTCGATTGAAAGGTTTAGAGTTAAATTAATACAAATGCAATAAGTTTAAGGCTTTTTTGGTACTTTTTTTTTTCTCAAATTTGAACCTATGAACAAGCCCGATCTATTAAAGGAGAGCCTGAAAATTGAATATTTTTGGACATCCACAATTGTGTACAATAGAATCCCATATTTTCTGTTTGGAATAGGTGTACTGAAAATCCTAAAACTTGTAACAAAAGTGAAATTGAATTCTAAAACTTGTCACGAAAGTGCAATCGATTCATGAACTTGTTATAAAAAGTGCAATCGAGTTCTTAAACTTTCAAAGGTGTAATCAAACCCTAAAACTTGTCACGAAAGTATAATCGAGTTTTGAAATTTTCAAAAAGTACAATCAAAGAAAGGACTTAATTGAATCAATTTGACAAATTTTAGAAGTTGATTGTATTTTTTGAAAGTTTTAGAACTTAATGGTACTTCGTGACATGTTTTACTACTTAATTACACTTTTTAAATTTTTTAGTATTCAACTGTACTTTCGTGATAAGTTTTATGACTTTCAATGCATTTATCCTTTCTTGTTTGGTGAGAGTCCATGATCGGATAGTTTCTATTTTGTCTGGATACCAAAATGATGTGCAAGAGATATCGGCTGAGAAAAAGAAGAGAAAAACAAAAAGAAGCTTGGACTTTGCTCACCGGTTGACAGAATATTGATGTTGTAAATGGATTTCCTATTCCGTGTCTGCCACACCGTTCTTTCTTTCTGCTATATATTGTGTTCTCACTCTTTGATACTCGGTGAGTCGTTAAATTGCCGTCCGAGTGCTCGATAGTGGATATTCTTTGTCGGCTTTCTTCGTGAATTGCATCGTCTGAAGTTAGTCTTCAAGTTTTTAAAATCTTGTGGTAAGATTTGCTAATTCTTCATGAGATTGTGAGATTATTTGAGAGGAATTGTGGGCTAAACACTGTGTGAGATTATTGAATTAAATTGAGCTAGGAAACATCAAGAGTGTTTGAGTGTGGTTGTAATCTCTATTGTATTGTTTGATTTATAGCAGAATTTTGTACTACGCTCCTCATAGACGTAGGTCACATCCACCGAACCATGTAAATTTGGTTTCCGATTCATTTTTTTTTTAATTCTATCTATTTATTGTTTGATCGATTGCTTTCGCAACAATCTAGCTAATTGTCATCGCTTCTTTTCATGTCGTGGTTAGTGAACCCACCCAACCTACATTTGCTATGTAAATGGGGCTGGTGGTACATACCGCTTGCACTACCTGTTGTGCGTAATCGCAAGAGTTGACAGCCAGACACTCACGATGGTTGCATTATGTTGTTGCAAGACGTTAACTATAATTGTATATTGATGAGTATTCATATGTTCATAATCTCTGAAATAGTTAGGCTTTGTGACCTTGGGGTACGTAAAGAAAGAGGGAGGGGGAAAGATGGATTTCTTCATTTTAAGGAGAAAAGAGAAGTCTATGCATTTCCAAAGGAATTTACCCGAGTAATAAAATATATTGGAAAGTAATGATCA
Organism: Eucalyptus guilfoylei; assembly: GCA_016097605.1. Taxonomy (NCBI): domain Eukaryota; kingdom Viridiplantae; phylum Streptophyta; class Magnoliopsida; order Myrtales; family Myrtaceae; genus Eucalyptus; species Eucalyptus guilfoylei. The sequence continues at coordinate 3,484,740 of CM027863.1, read as the reverse complement.
TGATTTCATTGTGTTTTAGGAATTCTCAGTTACACAAAAGTTCCATATGCAAGCAGGCAATCTAATTATATCTGTCGTCAGCTTATTAATAATTACAGGCGACGGAAAATCTCGATAGAATGAGGTGGGACTTAGAAGGAAGCCTAAATTTGCCATTTTTTCTATTTTCTTTTGCTTCTGGTTTGCATATTCTCTACAATCATTGATTTATGGCATACGTATTGGTATCAAGCTCCCCTGGATTGTTAGAACTCTGTTTTGCATGTTTGAGAATCCACACTTGTGAAAGCTTTCGCTTTAGTTTTTCCCGTGTTGTTGTCGTTGAACACTTGTGCTTGTATATTTGGAAACACTCCTGCATCTGTGGAAGTGACAAACTTCGAAGACATTTTCCTCCTTTTACTCTGTGTAGTGTTGGGAATATTAGTTTTATCTGGCGTTGTGCTGCTACCGGTTCTTCTACCTGTTGCTGCTACTGAATCCGCCAGCGATGGCACATTCAGTGATCTTGAAGAGTTCTCAATGGGAAATGTGGCAGTAAGTGTTAAAACTCTCGTACAAGGATTTTCTTTTTTCTTGTCTTGTCAATGGTGAGAGAGAAATGTAGCATTTCTTAATTTAACCATAATTCTAGGACATTGATTGTACTTTTTGGAAATGATCAAATTCCTACTTTTATTTAAGCTCCATTTATGTTGTGGAACATGATATTATTTTTCGGTGTTTGACTGAAACCTTAAAATGAATTGAAAATATTTTTCATCATTTGGTTAAGAAAATTCGTAAAATTTGTGACATATCTAATTCGGGCGCTCCTAAGAAAATTTGTTAGAATTGGAAAATGATAAATATGGGCAGTTGGGAAATCAAGTACAAGCACAAGGAACTTGGGTTCAACTTCAATGGACCCCTTCCCAGGCACAAGCACAAGATTCGATCTTGGGTCTGGTCTCGATGGACTTGGGCATTGAGGACCTGAGGGGCATGGGCTTTGAGTCTCGAGCCTAGCCTTGATGGACTCGGGCATGGGTGTCTGGGATCCAAGCCTAGCCTCAATTGATAGAGGAGTGGGCGTTGGGGATCCAAGCATGGCCTTGATGGAATTAGGCCAAGGCAACAAGGTCCCAAGCCCAGCCTCCCAGCCTTGATGGACACAGGCTCGGGCATCAACATCAACATCACAAGCCCGGGTTTGATGACCTAGTCTCAGGCATGAGGTCTTGGACCTGGGCACTGTGGACCTGAGCCCGGCCTTAGTGGATTCATGTCCATAGTAACCATGCACTAGGGACCCGGGCATGAGCACCAAGGTCTTGGGCCCATCCTTTGTAGACTTGTGTCAAGACGCTGGGGAGCCAGGCAATGGTACTAGAATCCTAGGCATGACCATTAGCATTGGTGTCCCGAGCGCAAACTCTTTGGATTTGGGCTTGAACTCAATGAACCTCGGCAGACCCGGCCCTGGCCCTTAGAATAGGGTCCGTTGCCAAGGACCCAAGAGCAAGTGTTTGGGGATCCCATGCCTAAGTGTAGAATTTCCAATCCAAGTGCCAATATCCAATTATATTTTAGAAAATAATTTTCGACTTTTAAAGAGGAAATCATTTTGCTAAATTTAATCATAAATTTTCATTGAATCATTTTCCTACGCCATCCAAATACTAGAAGATGAGGAAAATGTTTTTCAAAAAATATTTTTGCAAAACAAACGGATGCTATTTTCTCATCAGATCGTACTTGGGGGAGGAGGAATTGGTGGATAATGTTGTTGTGTAGAGAGAACCAGTGCTAAATTTCCGAGTCACATCCTTTTGTATGTACAGGATAAAAGCTTAAGGTTATGGGCATCTCTGATAGCTACTTACTGGGTCTCAATCGTTGCATACTACCTGTTATGGAAGGCATACAAACACGTTTCTGAGTTGAGAGCAGCGGCTTTAATGTCTCCCGAAGTGAGAGCAGAGCAATTTGCTGTCCTCGTGAGAGACATACCTCCCGTCCCAGAAGGTCAAACTAGAAAGGAACAAATTGATTCATATTTCAAGTCCATTTATCCCGATACTTTTTACAGGTCGATGATAGTGACTACTAATAAAGAGGTATGCTTCTATCATGTTTCTTTTTAGAATATTCAATTTGTTCCTCAGTCGTTGCTATGCTAAGTCTTGCTCTAAGTCTTACTATAAGTTCTGCAAACTTTGTACATTTTATAACTTTATCTACATGTATATGAGTAGATATTGCAACTATTTTAGTATCTGATTGATGGCTAGGATGCACAGAGGTGAAAAAATATCATAAAAAATGGTGTGATTCTTTATGTTTACAATTTCAATGATTTCTCCCCTACAGTGGCTGCGCAGCTTGTGCTATTTACGATGTTACTGGTTGGGAACTGCTGAGCTGGCTTTGGACCATTTTCATAATTGATTCTATTTTAGAAGCGTTATGAATTACTGTGGGGCTGCATGAGTAATGAACCCGGTCGTTATATTGACGTTTTTGTGAGATTTTATGGATTGCTGTCAACCGTTCTCAAAGCTTTGTTATGTGGAGGTTCTTGTGGGATTCTGTGGACCTTTTAAGCTATTAGATAAATGTGCCGCTTAATATTTAAATATTAACTCCGGATCTTCGACTCTGATACCATGTGAGATTTTGTCGACGACTATCAACAATTCTAAAAATTTAAACTGTTAGATGAATGTGTGGTTTAATATTTAGATATCCTATTAGTTCTAAATGAAAGACCCAAGCAAAAGGGAGATACCAGTTCGTCGGCCGATTTTAAGTGGTAATGGGATACGAAGTCACAAAACAAGGAAGTGCATATTTGTGGTTGGTCATATGGCAGAAGTAGCCGCTCTGCTATTAGTGAACCAAAATAAGACCGTCAGGGACAGACGGGCCCACTTAACACAAATAGTCGAGGTAATGACTTCATTGTATATTTATTGATAACAATCATGGTTGAACCTTACCCCACTGTACAGTTGCTCTCTTGGCAATGGACTCTGCAAATCCAGCATATGGCCTGGGAAGGAAACAGTTGTGCCGACTGGATAGCCGGCAATGCTTTTGATCAGGCCCATAGTTTTGAGTTTTATTCTAGCCCCCCTCTTGGACTGGATTTATTAAGGGACAAAATAGGTGTTTTTTAGTACCAAGAGAGTGGCCGTGAATGCAGTATTCAGTATACCGTAGTTTACTCCCCTGTACACCTTTAAAAAAAAAAAAAAATTCATGGTTTATGAACTTCTTTACTGTGCCACCGGCAGCAACCCCGTATTGTTCATAGAGGCATTATCTCATGCATGCCCAGAAATACTTGGAGGGAAAAAGATATGTCGTATATATGAAGTTTCTTGCATGAAAGTTTTGGTCATATATCGTGACAGAGAATGTAGGCATAGTAGAACAACTTGTTCTTTCATCTTTTGATTTCATCCATTGAGAGACCTTTCCTTGTTATATGTTATCATGTAGGTTAACAAAATCTACAAAGAGTTGGAAGGGTACAAGAAAAAGCTTGTACGTGCTGAAACAATTTATGCAGAATCAAAGGCAACCGGCAAACCGGAAGGAGTAAGACCCACAAACAAAACCGGCTTCCTAGGTCTTATTGGGGAAAAAGTGGACAGTATAGAGTACTACAGTGAGAAGATCAGTGAATTGACTCCAAAGCTTGAAGTTGAGCAGAAAGCCACCTTGAGAGATAAGCAGCAAGCAGCAGCTCTGGTCTTCTTTACTAGCAGGGTGACCGCGGCCTCCGCAGCACAGAGCCTGCACGCCACAATGCTTGACACCTGGAATGTGATGGATGCACCTGAACCTCGTCAAGTCATATGGACTAATCTTACGATTAAGTTTTTCGAGCGACAGATGAGGCAGTACATTATCTACATTGTAGTGGCTGTGACCATTTTCTTCTACTTGATTCCCATCACGTTTGTTTCTTTCTTTACAACTCTGGAAAATCTGAAGAAATATCTCCCGTTTTTGAAGCCAATTGTGAATATTGCAGCGATCAGAGCTGTGTTGGAAGCTTATCTCCCTCAGATTGCGTTCATTGTGTTTCTGGCTTTGCTGCCCAAGTTGCTGTTGTTTCTATCAAAGCTAGAGGGGATTCCTTCCCAGAGCCATATAGAACGTGCTGCCTCTGTAAAATTCTTCTACTTCACGGTCTTGGAGTTTATTGGTGTTACTGTAGGTGGAACCTTGTTCCCTTTTTCAAGACTAATGAGAAAGATCCCAACTCTCTCCTCACCGAACTGGGTGCCACTCTACCTGGAATTGCAACATTTTTCCTCACTTTTGTTGCTCTGGAGTAAGATGTTTCTGTTCCTCCTCAGTCTTCTATTAACTTCTAACTTTCTGGGTGACAGATTCTGACTCTTTTTTTTTTTTTTTTTTATGCGAAAGGGAACAAGAACAAGAAAATTGCCTTACCAAAAAAAAAAAAAAAAAAAAGAAAATTGAGTTGGACTTGCCTATGTGCTCATTAGGGCAGTTTTTTATTCTCATAATTTGCACTTTCTATGTTCCTTAAAATGGATTCCAGTTTCATATGGCCATCACGTAATCAATAGTATGGTTACGTTTCACTTCAAAGTTCTTGCATGGACTTTTCCCTCTGCTTTCTTGGTACAGTGATGGTGCTAATGTCTGAATTTCGGGGAATGGCTGTCAGGTTTTTTGTTGGCTACGGTTTCGAGCTTTCTCGGATTGTTCCTCTGATTATTTTTCACTTGAAGAGGAAATACCTTTGCAAGACTGAAGCTGAAGTCAAAGAAGCATGGTATCCCGGAGATCTAGGGTACGCAACTAGAGTCCCCGAAGACATGCTGATCGCCACGATTACCCTTTGCTATTCTGTCATGGCTCCTCTGATCATCCCATTTGGTGTTGTATATTTTGGGTTAGGATGGCTTATTCTTCGAAATCAGGTTGAGTGGCTAACTCGACGTCTTACTTTAGTTTCAAGTCAAAAGCTTGTGCACATCTTTGCCTCTTCTAGAGCATTTCTTAACTTTCACACGATCATTTGGTCGACAGGCACTCAAGGTTTATGTTCCATCCTATGAGAGTTACGGAAGAATGTGGCCGCACATGCATTCGCGAATCCTAGCTGCTCTTGTCCTTAATCAGCTCACTATGCTTGCCTACTTTGGGACAAAGAAATTCTACTATGCGCCTCTGCTGCTACCGCTGGTCATCTCGAGCCTTATCTTTGCCTACGTGTGTAACAAGAAGTTCTATCGCTCCTTCTGCTGCCCAGCGCTGGAAGTTGCCTCGCACGAGCTGAAGGAGACGCTGCACATGGAGCGCATCTTCCGAACTTACGTCCCTCCCAGCTTGTGCTCGGAGAAGGTGGAAGATGACCGCTTCGAGGATGCTCTGTCTCATGTTTAAAGGGCGGGCTCATTTGCTTGATGTAAATATCAGTATATTTCCTTCCCACTGGAATGTTTCTTTCTTGTGTTTATCAAAGCAGGCAAACTTGTAGGAAGTTACGCTAGATTTGGTCAGTAATGTCATAGGAAGCGAATCTGTTTGTGTTTCATCTGTAGTTTTTAGTGTAATTTTGTGCATCTTTTGTAAACGTGTTATTGTTCAAGAAAAGATAAAAGAGTGCTTTTAGTCAGGTCTTCCCTTTATGCTTAATTACTTTTAACTAATCTTATTTAATCATCGATATTAAGTGTTTTAGTGGTAAATTTTAGTGTAATTTTGCGCATCTTTTGTAAACGTGTTATTGTTCAAGAAAAGATAGAAGAGTGCTTTTAGTCAGGTAGTTCCTTTTTGCTTAATTACTTTAATTGTCTCATTTAATCATGGGTAGTAAGTGTTTAAGTGGTAACTAATCTTATTTAATCATGGGTAGTAAGTGTTTTAAGTGGTAACTCTTGATGTGTGGCTACAATACAAAGAAGACTCGTAGAAATTACACCATATAATTTTAACTAAAATGACTTTTGTTAAAGACTAATTTCACAACACTAATTAAGGGGACAAAATACGAAAAAAAAAAAAACAATTTGTCTAGGTACTTGGAAGATTTACACTTCTAATCACACTTATTGCTGCTTAATAAGTGTCCTTTTAACATGCTTTTTCATTGGAATACATAGAATGACATTGTGGGAAAATTGCCCAATTAGTCCTAAAAATGTATATTTAGTTCTAAATTTTTTAATTTTACTAATTTAATTCTAAACCTTTGCGCAAAATTTCAATATGGTCACTCTGATCAATTTTTGTTGAAAATTGCTAATATAGCGGTTTAGCCATTGCCGGCTATTTTATGCGGCACATTGCCACGTTAGCGGTTTCCAATGAAACTTGGTCGGAAGGTCTAAATTGAAATTTCGTGTAAATGTTAAAGACTAAATTGAAAAAATTGTAAAGTGTATGGCTGAATTGACATCCATACAATATGTTCAAAATTGACAAGACATTTTTCCCATTTGTGATTTGTAATTCTCCCTCGGTGCAAGAAGGAGATGAGTGATGAAATGATATGCCATAACTTTCATATAATGCTCACTTTGGTGTCATAATAATTTCAATCAATAACTTAATGCCATAACTTTTAAATGATGTCCACCACAAAAGCCATAAGTTTTAATGTCTTAACAAATTTTCAGACATTTAGGTGATCGATTGAAAAGTTATGGCATAAAAGTGAGTGCCATATGAATGTAATAGTATTTGTGGTGTCTATTTTCTCAGAAATGGTCATGTCTTTATTTAAAAAGGGGCAACTTTTTTTAAAAAAAAAATTGTCAACAAATAAAAGTATTTTGTATCTACATCCCTTTATTATTAACGAGATAAGTGTATTTGAATTTCTAAAACTTGTCATGAAAATGAAATTAAATCCTAAAACTTGTCATGAAATTGTAATTGAACCCTAAAACTTTCAAAAAGAGCAATCACATTTTAAAACTTGTCAAATTGGTCTAGTCAAGTCCTTTTGTTGATTGTTTTTTAAAAGTTTCAGGACTTGATTATACTTTCATGACAAGTTGTGGGATTTGATTGTACTTTTGAAATTTTTATGATTTAATTACACATTCGCAATAAGTTTTGGGGCTTCAGTGCACTTATTGAAAGGGCTAGTAGGAGCACCTAGAGGGGGGTGAATAGGTGATCAAAGTCATTTTCGCAAAGCTTAACAAATTAATTTGACTTTTAATAATGATAGATTGAAAAAGTAAAGAACTATAGATAATTATATAGAGCTGCGAATTGAAGTAAAGAGATTAGGGATAGAGAATAAAAACACAAGGTTATAGTGGTTCGGCTTAGACCAAGCCTACGTCCATTCTCCCGCACTGGCAGCCCACTGGCTGGATTCCACTAAGAACCAAAAGAGATTTTACAGTCTCACATCCTTGATTCCACAGTGTAGAGACTCTGCTACACTTCCTCAAGGTCTCACAAGTATCTAATCTCTCTTTTGAGTACAAATTCAAGCTCAGCAAATGAAATAGCAAAGAACAAGGAGTTTCAGACTTTGAAATTTATCTATCACGCACACTCTCGAATAACTTGAGCGTCTTCCTTATATACTCCTTCATGCTTTCATAACCGTTGGCACCTTTCAAAGGAGTTCTTTCGATCAACATGTTGGACATAATTAATTAGGGAGATCTCGAGTTATTTAAGGAGTATGATGATAACCCACCAATCCTGCTCGCCCATACAATCAGGATCTAGGTTTCCATAAGTAGAACCTTCCAAGTAAACTTCGCCAATCAACGGATCTAAATTACTCAAATAATAGATCTAGAGGTGCTATCTCCAGCCATGAGAACTTCTTCAACCATACAAATCAAATCCTTAAAGTTATACCCGCATCTGGATAAGTCTTTTCTTCAACGGATAATACTTCTCTTCGTCGGTCTAGAAACTGTCAGTGAGGGCAGACTTTAAATTTTGAGTCTGGAGGTCTTCAGACTAGACTGATGGAAACATTTTGTCAACTTCAAAACAAATAAGGGAGTTTTCTCCAACAATCTCCCCCTTTTTTATGGTGACAAAACTTTCCTGTAGATTTGGATACTTTTAACCTGCAAGACAACACTTAAGCAAACCAAGATATCTCATAAAAGATAAGTGAATTAGGATAAAGATAGTAGTGAATCTGCATCCACAAAAAACGAGTTAGTCCTGTAAAAATAGCTAGCTTTACCATAATCATCAACACAACTTAAGATACTGCAAGCTTTAAAATAGTAGCCCAAACCAGTCCATCCAAACAAAGATAAGTCAAAAAATCAAAACCAACCAATCTAAATCAAAATCAGAGTCAAATCTGTACCAATTTCTCCCCCTTTTTGTCAACAGCAAAAAGTAGAGAATATAAAGAGAATTGGATAAAATTAAGATTGTTTGGGAACGTGAACGAGCTGGAAATCTTCAGAATAGACTTTGGATATGTTCTATCATCTGCATAGTCTGTTACTCAATCATCAAACACGTTAGTAGCCTTTGATTTATTTTATCATCTTCAAAACATCATAAAGGATTTCCCTAACAATCTCCCCCTTTTTGATGATGACAAAATAATCTCTGAATATGCAGATGTGCAATCACACTTTCTAAAATAATGATAAATCAATCATCAAATTTGATTTTCAAAAAATGTGATTTGAATCAAAAGACAGCAAATAGATTGAGCATAACAATATATTGAAAAATAATCACAGCTCAATATTATGCAATAGATAATATCAATCAATCAACACATATGCATATTTATATTCTCTCCCCCTTTTTGTCATAATCAAAAAGCGATAACAATAAAAATAGTATCACGTAGAGAATATAAAATGATAACAAAAATGTCTTGCATGAAACATAATTTCCAAAAATCAGCTTTTATAAAGTAAATCGAATATTAACGATATGCAGTAACTCACTTTGATCATATATAATAGCAAATATCCAATAAAAATCATGGATGCATTATAAAATTCATTTCCCTTTTAAAAAGATAATGTAAATAAGAGATTTGTTAATGACAAAAGGTAATAAAAGATGCACTAACCAGATTTTTTTAGAACTTGGTAAGTTCTAATCACATTTACCTTTTCCTTCCTTCCATAATAAGATCACAATCATGATTGATTCAAAAAGATTTTTCCATAGTTGATTAAAGCTCTGCCTCAAATTGTTGCCTTTTTGAGGTGATCATGATTTTTTTCCTTTTCTTTTGGATTTGCTTTCATCCATGTCATCATGACAATATTTGCGAATAGAAACAATTGTTGCTTGTGCACGTTGAATAGAATATTTTTCCATTATTCCATTTGTAGCAACAACATCCGCAACGATCACTTACATTTTGAAATTCGAGGCAAAAATTTATTTTCTTCAATCAAGCTCTTCTCGAATTCAACTTGCATAAACCTAATGAATTGTTTGCACAAATAAGCTATAATAATATCCACGTGATATATAATGCCCTTTCTTCAAATAAATAGATTGAATAGCATATATAAAATTAAAATTCAGAGCTACTCAACCTTTGGTACGACACATTAGGGATTTCCTTAACAATTTGCAAAAACTTTGCACAAGGAAGGGAATTTTTGAGCTTCCAAAAGATAGTATAGAATCTCCATAATTTTCGGATCAAGCTTTCCAAAATCCATATGGAAGATTCTTTTCAACCTGCAAATTCTTGTATAATAGATAACAATCATTGTAGAAAAATATCACGTAATACCTTCCTCTGATTTGCGGATCAAACTTGCTAGATATGAGACATCTTCTAATAATATAGCAAGAGTATCCATAAATATGCAATAAAATCTTTCAAGGTCAAAGGGATTTCCTTGAGCATAAATCTCAGATATATATTATTGATGCATTTCGCAAAAAGAAAGTAGCTATTTTTATCACGTGCCAAATTAATTAAAAACTTACAATACTTTATAATTATGACAAAAGATATTTGCAATATGATAAACAATCATCCAAAATTATGATAAAATCACGTAGAAATTTGTAAGGCGGGATGATAAAAAAAATCTCTTACCCTTGGTATATGTTTGAAATATACCATTGATAAAATAAAAAAAACATTACCAATCTTTGCTTGAAATTCTTTTCTTATTGCACCAAAATCTACGTAGATTCGCAATCATTCTTGCCTTATCGAATTTCCTGCAATCAACTCATTTCCTTTTTGGTATCCATCAATTTGGATCATTCCATTTTGTTAGAGCAAAAAATAAAATCTCCATAGATAATCAAATATTCTTTCTAAACTCATCATAATGAAGTATTTAAGGAAAGAATATCTTGCACGATAATGTCTTGAAAAATAAATTCTCACTTAGTCAAAGCACAATAAAATCAGAATAAAATCCTTGAATATCTAAGAACGAATATTTTAATATCACGTAAAACAGACTTCTATGTCAAAGTTCGAAGACTGCCAGACTTTAGTGTCAAAGTCTGCTCTACATCAGAAGTCTGCCCGCTCTAATACCAATTGAAAGGACTAGTAGGAGCACCTAGAGGGGGGTGAATATGTGATCAAAGTCGTTTTCGTAAAGCTTAACAAATTAATTTGACTTTTAATAATGATATACTTAAAAAGTAAATAACTATAAACAATTATATAGAGCTGCGAATTGAAGTAAAGAGATTATGGATATAGAATAAAAACACATGGTTTATAGTGGTTTGGCTTAGACCAAGCCTACATTCATTCTCCCGCACTAACAGCCCACTGGCTGAATTCCACTAAGAACCAAAAGAGATTTTACAGTCTCATGTCCTTGATTCCACAGTGTAGAGACTCTGCTACACTTCCTTAAGGTCTCACAAGTATCTAATATCTCTTTTGAGTACAAATTCAAGCTCAGCAAATGAAACAGCAAAGAACAAAGAGCTTCAGACTTTGGAATTTATCTATCACGCACACTCTCGAATAACTTGATCGTCTTCCTTATATACTCCTCCATGCCTTCATAACCGTTGGCACCTTCCAAATGAGTTATTCCAATCAACCCGTTGGACAGAATCAATTAGGGAGATCTCGAGTTATTTAAGGAATATGATGATAGCCCACCAATCTTGCTCGCCCATATAATTAGGATCTAAGTTTCCATAAGTAAAACATTCCAAGTAAACTTCGCCAATCAACGGATCTAAATTACTCGAATAATAGATCTAGAGGTGCTATCTCCAGCCGTGAGAGTTTTCTCAACCATACGAATCAAATCCTTAAAGATATACCCGCATCTGGATAAATCTTCTCTTCAACAGATAATACTTCTCTTCGTCGGTCTGGAAACTGTCAATAAGGGCAGACTTTAAATCTTGAGTCTGGAGGTCTTCAGACTAGACTGATGGAAACGTTTTGTCAACTTCAAAACAATTAAGGGAGTTTTCTCCAACACTTATATCATTATTTTTTAAGGTCAATGCCACAAAAACCCAAATCTAGTATATTAGTGACAACAAAAACCAAATTGGTACACTTATGACAAATTTATCCTTTGTTAATTTTTATTAAATTTTATCGTCAAGTTACTGAATTGGATGACATGTGACAGTTGACGGGTATACTAGTTTGGGTTTTACCATTAATTTTCACATGTGTACCACTTTGTGGTTTTTTTTTTATGATATTGATCCAATTTTAACAGAGATAAATAGAGGTTAAATTTGTTACAAATGTATTAATTTGAGTTTTTAGTGCTCAAAAAATTAGTTTGAGAAATTTATTACAGAAGTATCAGTTTGGAGTTTTTGATTTTCAAAAAATAGCTTGGGTAAATTAATTACGGGTGTAATTATTTGAGATTTTTCGTGATATTAACCTTATTTTTAATGGTAGATGTTAAGAAAAGGGAGTTCTTCGAAAATATGGATATAGGCATGAAATTTTAAGTGACAAGTTGATGGAAAAAATGGATAAAAGAAAATTACATATCTGAAATTTGTGTTTGTCAATCAACCAAAAGCTAAGTCGTTGTTGACTATGATTTGTTTGAACGGGGTGGGTATGATCTGTCTATAAGAGCAGCAAGGCATGTGCCATTAACTACTCTTGGTCACCACGAATTGCTAAAGTAGACGTTTTTTTAATTTTTTTTGGGGAAAAATAAAAATGGAATGTTCGAATTTTGATATTTTTTGGAATCCCCTACCAAATGTCTTGGTCAATGTATTAAATATTTCTTTTCTACAACTCTTTTGCGATATTGTACAATCGTGATGTGAAGTGCGATGAATCTGTGCATTTCGTAGTGCATGTTCTAAAGTTGTAGCATTTCAAAACTGAGTGAGACAGCCTCTCAAAGCTATCATAAGCAGCCACAATTGTGAGGATAATGCATATGTGAATAGTTGGCCAAACATATAGTGGCATTACTCTAATGTTGAAAGGTTGTATCAAACAAGCTTGTCAACAAACAAGCTCGTTAGCTTTGTTGCTTTAAAAAAAAAGGAATAAGTACACTGGAAATCCAAAAACTTGCAATAAAAGTGTAACTTGTTAGGGAAATCCCTTATGATGTTTTGAAGATGACAAAATAAATCAAAGGCTATTAACATGTTTAATGGTTGAATAATAGACTATGCAGATGATAGAATGTGTAAAGGATATTGTCGAAATTTATACTTGAAAGAACCAAAAGATAAACTCTATGCTGAAACTGAGCTTATTCAGATTGTGTCTAGACCTTAAGGCTAAATATGTTCAGAAGTAGTATGTTCAGACTTACGTCCGGATTGTAAAGTCTATTTCAGACGGAAGACACTCAGACTCTACTTCCGACGGAAGCAACTCAGACTTTACTTCCGACAGAACACACTTATTCTATTTTAGAACGAAATATGTTTAGAATGAGATAACTCGACATAACGTAACACAAGCCCCAACGTATAACGGCTAGTGATCTGATTTGGATTTTACTTCAAGATAGATTTGATTGACTCAATCTAATTGATTGACAATTGGATTTTAAAGACAAGAACTTTCTAAACGAAGAAGCTCTACTTATGGAAACCAAGATTCTATTTGTATGAGCGATTATAATAAACTTGAGATTCTGCTTCTGTCACTCAATGGCTACTAAATCTTCTTGATATAGATCTGTCCAATGGGTAGATTGGAAAATGATCCTCTAGATACTGTCCAACGGCTAATTTGGAAGTGGAGGAGAATTTAAGGAGACTGAGGATTGAGGAGCAAGAAAGAGACGGAGCATAGAATCTAGAATTCCAAAGTTTGAGTGAACTTTGATCATACACTTGTCTTTCGTGAGCTTAAATGTTTGTGATCGTGAGAAAAATACCAAAATAGTGACTTAGTGAGATAGTGCGATCTACTACTGAGTTTTTGCACTTAAAGTTATAATCTCTTGTTGATCATATAGTGGAATCTACTTAGAAGACTGTTAGCATGGGAGAGTAGACGTATGCTTGATCTAAGGCGAACTACTATAAATTTCATGTGTAACATTCTCTTCCCTTAACTCTTCTTATTTAAGTCTGTTGCACACTTACGGGTTATTTCAGAAGTCTGTTCTATCGCATAACAGATTCTGAACATCTTCCAGAAGTTTGATGGCTCATTTGTTAGACTCTAATCCTTATTCAAACTTTGCTCGCAACTTATTTTATTCCGCATTTATTTGTCAAGATTTCTTTTGAATACCTATCCACCCCCTTCTAGGTGTTCGTACTAACTTTTTCAATTGGCATAAGAACCAAGTGTTCGTTTTGTTGAAGTGTTTTTACTTCTGAATTAAAGATCTTCTATGGCTAATATTTTGGCACCAAGGCTAGTTGAAGGGCAAAGCAACACCAAGCCACCCTATTTTGATGGAAATGAATACAACGTTTGGAAAAACAAAATGAAGGCATTTCTAAGATCCAAAGATCCCTTACAATGGGATGGTGTGGAAAAGGGAATCAATCCCACTGCCGCGTTTACATCAAATAAAAATTGCAAAGATAAAGAAACCAAACCCCCTGTTCCTATGCATCGGATGGAGATGTCCAAAAGAGAAGTTCTTGATGCAAAAGCCATTTATTCTTTATGTTGTGCTTTGTCTCATACTGAGTATAATAGAATCTCTTCATGTGAAACAGCTAACGAAATCTAGGATAGACTTCATGTTACTTATGAAGGGACTAATTGTGTAAAAGAGACAAAAGTAAACTTTATGCTTGGCTAATATGAATCCTTCAAGATGAAGCTAGGAGAGTCAATTGGAGATATGTTCAGCATTTTTACAGAAATTGTAAATGGTTTAGCATATCAATGACAACCAATTTTTGCTTCTATGAAGGTCAATAAACTTCGGCGAGGTTTATCAAAGGATTGGAATCACGTCAAGACCTCAATCCAAGAGACTCGGAGAATTATGCCACTTTCTGTTGATGAACTTATTGGCACTCTTCAATCCTATGAAGTGGAACAAATCATTGATGAAGATCCCGAAGGTAAGAAGTCCATTGTACTTAAACCGAACGCTGATTATGATGATACAGACTCAGAAAATGACATGGACGACGAAAAACTTGCTTTTATGATCAAGAAATTCAAAAAGTTGAGTAGAAAAGGAATGAAGTTCAATTGGAAGAAACAATACAAGCAGAATGGGTAGAAAAAAACAATGAAAAAAGATGACGAGTAAGGAAATATATGCTTATTGGCATATTCAGACTCAGACCCAGACTCGTATTTAGAATTAGACTCAGAATTAGAGTCAAACTTAGACACAGACTTAGAATCCGACAAGAAAATTGAGGTAAGTCATTTGAAAATTCATATTAAAATTTCTAAGTATATGAATGGGCTTTGCTTAAACCTCAAATCTTCTCTTAAAAGGATCTCCGAACTAAAAAAAAGGAAAATTCATGACTTAAGCAACAGGATCTTTCTCGAAAAGAAAAATTCGAAATTTTACAAAAAGATTTTCTACAAATAAAAGAAAGTAGAGATTTACTTGTCAAAGAAAATGATTCTTTAAACAAAGAATTTTCAAATATCTCGACAAAATTTTCAAAGTGTTCAAAAACATTAGAGCATATCATTTTCATACAAGTATCTTACTACAACAAGTCAGGACTTGGTTTCAATAAGGAAAGTGAATTTCTAATAGACTTTCCTAAAGTCAAGGAGAGACTTCAAAGACCTCCTAGACTTGCGTACAAGAATCATTTTCAAAGGATCTTACAAAACCTGTTAGTCGAAATGCCCTCAATTATTTAAATTGTGGAGAATCAGAACACTTTAAGAATGAATGTCCTAAAGTCTAGTAGACTAATTAAGAGAGACTCGATAAAAACAACATACTCTACTAACTCTCCTAGACCCAAGAAAATATGGGTACAAAAAAAAATGAGTTGTTTTTGCAGGAAATAAAGGAAAAGAAGAAAGACAATTTGGTAAGAAAGGTAACTTTTTTAAATTCTCAATTTGGTTTGGGTACATGATTTAAATTTTTATAAATTCTCTTTATATTTTATATTCGATATATCCTCTTTGTGCCTCGGTCGATTCAGACTTTATTATGACCGTATTCTATAATTGATTTTATTGAAAGAAGAATCGTGTGATTTTTATTTTTTATTTTTTTTGCGATTTGATCTAATATGTGTGATTGATTTGATATCTTTCTTAAAGATAATTCAGATTATTTTGTCTAATTTTATGCTTTCTAATTTTGTTATATTTTGCAAAGTGGAAATTTGTTTTATGAGATATTAATTCATTATGCAAGATATTCTTCCTTAAATACTTTATTATGATAAGTTCATAAAAAATATTTGGTTATTTATGAAGATTGCACATTTTGCTCTAATGTCAAGGAAAGATCCAAATATATGGATACCAGAAAGGAAATAAATTTATTATAGGAAACTCCAAGAAGGAAGAATGATTGCAAATCTACTCAAATCATGATGCAATAAGAAAAGTATCTCATGTGAAGATTAGCAATAATCATATTTAAATCAATGGTATATTTCAAACATATACCTTGGGTAAGGGAAGAACTTTTTTTATCATCCTACCTTTCAAATTTCTACATGCATTTATCATGATTTTTGATGATTGCTTATCATTTATATTGTAAATATCTCTTGTCATAAATATAAGGCATCGCAAATTTTTTTTTACTTGATTTGGCTCGTGATAGAATTTTTTATTTTTTATTTTTGCGAAATGCATCAATAATATATTTTTGAGATTTATGCTCAAGGAAATCTCTTTGATCTTGAAAGATATTATTGCATATTCATGGATACTCTAGCAAGTTTGATCCGCAAATCGGAGGAAGGTATTATGTGATATATATTTGCAAAGATTGTTATCTATTATACAATAATTTGCAGGTGGCAAAAGAATCCTTCATATGAAGTTTGGAAAGCTCGATCCGAAAATTGTGAAGATTCTGTACTATTTTCGAATTATTGAAAATTCTCCTCTTTGCGCAAAATTCTCAAGCAAGAACATGCGGTATCAGCAAATTCTCAAAATGCCACAATTAGTGCTATTCGCAAATATTGTCATGATGACAGGGGGAGAAAATGAATCCAAAAGAAAGGGGGGAGAATTGTCATCACCTCAAAATGACAACTAATTGAGGGGGAGCATTGATCAATTATGGAAAAATCTTTTTGAATTGATCATGATCTTGATTATTATGGAAGGAAGGAAAAAGTAAATGTGTTAGAACTTATGAAGTTCTACAAAATTTGGTTAGTGCATCTTTTATTACCTTTTATCATTAACAAATCTCTTATTCATTAGTGAATTTTATAATGCATCCGTGATTTTTATTGGATATTTGCTGACATATATGATCAAAGTGAGCTATATTACATTTCTTTGATATTCGACTTACTTTGTAAAAGTTGATTTTTTGGAAATTGTGTTTCATGCAAGATATATTTGTTATCGCTTTATATTCTCTATGTGATATCCTTTCAATTATTATCGCTTTTTGATTATGACAAAAAGGGGGAGAGAATATAGATATGCATATGCGTTGATATTGAGCTGTGATTATATTTCTACATATTATTATGCTCAATCTATTTGCTTTCTTTTGATGCAAATCGCATTTTTTGAAAATCTAAAATTTGATGATTGATTTATCAATATTTTAGAAAGTGTGATTACACATCTGCATATTCAGAAATTGTTTTGTTATCATAAAAAATGGAGAGATTGTTAGGGAAATCCCTTATGATGTTTTGAATATGACAAAATAAATCAAAAGCTACTAACCTGTTTAATGGTTGAGTAATAGACTATGCATATGATCGAATGTGTAAAGGATAATATCGAAGTCTATACTTGAAAGAACCAAAAAATAATCTATATTGAAGTTGAACTTATTCAGACTGTGTCTAGACCTTAAGGCTAAATATTTTCAGAAGTAGAATATGTTCAAACTTACGTCCAGATTGTAAAGTCTATTTCAGACGGAAGACACTCATACTCTACTTTAGATAGAAGACACTCAGACTCTACTTCCGACAGAACACACTTAGACTTTACATATAGAACGAGACACAAGTCCAAAATGTGACAAGGTCCAAAACGAGACACAAGTCCAGAACATGACAAGATCCAGAAGGAGATACATGTCCAGAACGTAATAGATTCGACAGTACGTAACACAAGCTCCAACGTATAACGGCTAGTGATCTAGTTTGGATTCTATATCAACATATATTTGATTAATTCAATCTAATTGATTGACAATTGGATCTTGAAGATAAGAACTTTCTAAATGAATAAGCTCTACTTATGGAAACCAAATATTCTTGATACAGATCTATCCAATGGGTAGATTGGAAGATAATCCTCTAGATACTATCGAATGGCTAGTTTGGAAGTGGAGGAGTATTTAAAGAGATTGAGGACCGATGAGCAAGAAAGAGACGGGGCATAGAATCTAGAATTCCAAAGTTTGAGCGAACTTTGATCATACACTTGTCTTTTGTGAGCTTAAACATTTGTGATCGTGAGAAAAATACCAAAAGAGTTACTTAATGAGATAGTGCGATCTACCACTGAGTGTTTGCACTCAAAGTTGTAATCTCTTGTTGATCATATAGCGTAATCCAGCTAGAAGGCGATAAGCGTGGGAGAGTGAACGTAGGTTTGATTTAAGTCAAACCACTGTAAATTTCGTGTGCAACATTCTCTTCCCTTAACTCTTCTTATCTAAGTTTGTTGCACACTTATAGGTTCTTTTAAAAGTCTGTTCTATCGCAGAACAGATTCTGAACATTTACTAGAAATCTGGTGGCTCATTTGTCAGACTTTGATCCTTATTCAGACTTTGCTCACAACTTATTTTATTCCGCATTTATTTGTCAAGATTTCTTTTGAACACCTATTTACCCCCTCTAGATGTTTGTACTAGCTTCTTCATAATTAAGTCATAAAATTTATCAAATTTGTACAATCAAGCATTTTCGTTCACTCCGTCCAATTTGGCTAAGTGAAGATGCTGATGCAGTTAAAGTGAAGTCGTTTTGGTACAAATATGATTTTTTTAATACAAATTTTATAACAGCTATATTAAAAAAAAAGAAAAAATACAAAAAATACAAAAAATAAAAATAAAAAAGGAGGAAAAAAGTAGATGAGGGTTGCAAGCCCTTGTTGCCGCTTCCTTAGGGATGGTTGGAGGGAATGGTCTACGACTAGCGATCGTTGTTGATCACTAGCAAGGGCTTGTAGGTCCTTGTGTAGATCTAAATGAGGTTGCTATCTCTTGGCCGAGGTTAATGGATACCTACTGACCATTGCCCTGCCATCGCCAGCCCTTCCTGGCGATGGTGAGGCGGTGGCGAGGAGTTGAGTTTTCGTTTTTTTTTTTAATGTTTTAAAGTTTCCTTATTTTTAATAAAATTAAAATAAAATTTATATAAAAAATCAGATTTGATCAAAATGATGTTGTTTCAACCATGTCATCATCATGTAAGAGAGAAAAAATTCAAAAAAAATTAGGTTAACATTTTTCATTAGCTAAGTTGGACAAAGTAAACGGAAAGATTTGTTTGCATTAATTTGATAAGTTTTATAACTTAATTGTACTTTTTGAAAGTTTTAAAACATAATTACACTTTCATGAAAAATTTTAGAACTTCCTTTCCCACCCCCCCCCAAATAGTAATAAGAGAGGCCACTTTGTATATCAACATTTTGATTACCTTCTTAATCTTGTGAGATAGCTTTGGTTTTTACTATTTTTCAATGTTTTAAATTCCTCCTAGCAGGGCTTGAGCTAGTCTCATCTTCCCCTTCATATGTTGTTGATTTTTTTTTTTTTCTGCATCTTTTCTTTTTCTTTCTTGATCTAGATCCGAGAGCTCTTTTCTTCCGGTTTAATTCTAAATCTGAGAGTTTGAACCCTCTTAAGCTAGTTCCACACCTAGAAATTCTTCTATCTCAATTTAGATCTAAGAGTTTAATAACTCGTTTGGGGATTCAATATCCTATGCACTGTCTGTGTACACCTCTACCTCTAGTTTCAATGATGATCTTAGAAACTTTGACATCTCGTTGAACTACGAAAATTTGCTCTTTGAAAAGTTAGATTTGTGTTTATTCAACCTATTTTGGTTGTCTCCGTATGATGTGGAGAAAGCCAAACTTAGGCACTCATCGACAACTGGCAACGTTGTTGTTATTGGATAATGAATTTGTGGCGTGTGCTTATCATTGACAATGATATTGGCCGCCAATTATTTTGCTTGACAGATTTGTTCCTATGGACAGGTGTATGCTTAAATCTGCGATGCTCTATTGGTCTTTCTTGTTTTCTGGATTTGACTTTTCCTTTTCTTGTAGTATTTTGGCCTTTACTCTACTTTGATTTGTTTTATCATGAAAGTTTATATCCTTATCATGTATCCTTTAGAGCAAAGAATACACCTTTCTTTTGACCAAAAAAAAAAAAATTCCTCTTGGCATGCTCCATTGAAAATCTAAACAATAATTTGATAGTTTTTCAAATTAAAGGAAAAATAACAGTGTATTTTTTCCAGGAAAAACTTCATAATAAAGGAAAATGTTTCTTTTTTCAAGAAAAATGTTTTCCCCATTTTTGATTATGGAATCCATTTTTCCTATTTTAGGCATGTTTTCTTTTACCATAAATGATTTTCCATTAACTAATCATTTTTAGCAAATCATACGCGTGAAAGCCCCAAAAACTAATTTGCATAAAGTTCTTTCACTCAAATAAACATACCCAAAGATGTGGTTATAGGGGGAAACGAATTGAAGAAACGAAAATTAGAAAAGCAGAACAATTGGGCAAGGTATCTGAATAGATAGTCTTAAATAGTGATTTCGCAAAGAAATACGTAATCTTACGTAGTTGGCTATAAAGGAGGTCCTATCCTCAGAATATGGAAAAATTACGAAGTCATTCCTTGTCAACCCCTAACTTTTGGTGACCCATTTATTGGATAGAAATTGACCCTGACTCCTAAACAAAAATATTATTGAATTGCATATTAGGAGCGTTTGCACTGTTAACCCACATAAACTGCATTTTGATCAGACTAATTTGAGCACGGAAGCTCTGAACTTAATTTATTATCTTTATTGAACCCACGAGATTGTAATTTTTGGCCAAGCCCATTGAGTATCTATAGTGGCCAAAAATGCGAGGTGCACATCAAATTTGGAAAGTAAGAAAACATACTTCCTGAAAATTTCAGCCCAAATAAAAGCAAAGGGTTCTTATTTCTCAAAAGAGAAGGCCATTTTTACTTTGATCTAAATTAGGAATTGTGGGAATCGAAAGCAAAAAGATCATCGAATATAAAGGAAATGTGGGAATTCTCGTGCCAGGGGAGAGTAAATAAAGGAAAAGGAAATCAAAGAAGAAAGTTTAAAAGAGAAAAGAGAATTTTCAAAAGAAATGCATTTTGCTTGATATGCAGCATGCTTGGGCAAAATCAAAGAACACCTTGGGGTTCTAACGAAGAAGAGGGCAACGATCATCAACAAAAAGCACACAAACGTACATGGGACATTATAACAGAAAAAGGCTACGTACACAACAGCAAAAGAGAGCACACACTTGAGAGCAGCACACAGAATTCACCGGGCAAAAACGGACGCCTACACAAGCGCTTCAAATTCCCGTGGCTGCTGAGTCTCGACACTGATCAATCCAGACAGACGACCACTACAGAGCCGGGACCTCATCAGCGATCGACTCATCCTAGTAAAACAAGGTTTTCTGTTGTCTTTCCAACGCACCAGCGGAGGTCGTGTTGGTGTCTTTACCAAGTCGCTCGTTGTTCTTGCTCCCCATTGACGACTCTGCCCAGAACTTCCCATCTCCCCGCTGCCGATCACAACCTCTTCTACTAAGTCTCACAGATCCTGCAAACTTGACGCAGTTGCGGGACCTCACCGCACAACCGAGTTCTAACCTCATCATCGTGTTTCATCCATAGCTGGTCACGCCCATAGCTTCACCGGTTATCATGATTCCCTTACCGCTGGTCCCCGAGAGTCCCTCAAGGCCATCCTTCAAATTGAAGGATCGAACTAGGTAATCTCCTAATCCATACCCCAATTTAAATATATGATCGCCTTGAAAGGGTTAGTATAAACACCTAGAGGGGGTGAATAGGTGTAAAAATAGATTTATCTAAAGATGCAGTAAAAATATATATATTTTTAAATTGAGTCTGTTAGACAATAGATTTTGGGATAAGTACACTAGAAGTGTCAAAAGTTGTGTACGGCGCTCACTTTAGTGCCAAAAGTTTTCACCGGCTCACTTAAGTGCTAAATCAGAGGAAAAACGATCACTTTAGTGTCAACGGCGAGAAATTCCAGCCAAACTGATTATGTGTCATTTATACTTAAAATTATAATATGACTTGGCAAATTTTTAAAAAAATCCAGTCCACGTGGCATGCTTGGCACTAAAGTGATTGTCTTTTAACAACGACTGGTATTGAAGCGATCACTTTAAATAAAATTTGGCACTCGAATGATCACTTTTAATAAAATTTGGCACTTAAATGATCACTATATATAACTTTTGGACGACGTCGTTTAGGGGTTATATGTTGACTAGGCACGCCGGTGAGCCACATAGGATTGAGAAATTAATAAAATATAGCCACATCGGATTTCCGGCAATCCGGACCGGAGTTGACACTTAAATGATCATTTTTTTTTAAAGTAGCACTTAAGTGACTTGAAAAAAACTTTTGGCACTAAAGTGAGCGCCGTACACAACTTTTGGCACTTCTAGTGTACTTACCCCATAGATTTCTGATAAAGATTCAAACTCAAATAACATGTTTTAAAATATGGTGAAACTCAGAAAAATATCACAGCAAATAAATTAAAGGAGTTCAGGGAAGAGAAAATGAACACAAGATTTATAGTGGTTCGGTTTAGATTAAGTCTACGTCCACTCTCCCACGCTAATAGCCTTCTGGCTGGATTTCACTATGAATTGAAAGAGAATTACAGCAATATAACACTGACTATTCAGTAAAGAGTTTCTTTTTCTCTCACTAAGTCACTCCTTAGTGTTTCTCTCTCTTTCGAATACACGTATGAGCACTATTGATGAAGAACAAGTGATTTGAGAAGCTTCAGACTTTGGAATTCTAGCTTTCACGCCTACTTTCAAATGACCTGAAAAACCTCTTTAAATACTCCTCTATGCCTTTATGACTGTTGAAACTATCCAGAGGAATTCTTCTAATCAACCTGTCGGACAGAATCAATCAAAGAGATCTTGAGCCATTTGAAGATTGAGATGAAAGTCCGATGATCTTGATCGTCCATACAATTAGAATCTTGGTTTCCATAAGTAGATCTTTCCAAAAAAAAAAAACTTGTCTTCCAAATTGATTTAACAGATCCGTGATTGATTTCATCAATAATATCCAAAAAGGTAAGTGAAATTTTCAATCAGAAAGCCAGATATATCTGTTCGTATTGAGTCCTTGAAGGAAGAACAATAATCCCGAGTCTGATAATTTCTTCGTTCTTCACTTGAGTTCAATCTGGGTCTTCATCAGAGTGGGGCAAACTTCTGATGTAAGATTGACTTTGATAGAATTCTATAGAAGTTTAGTATTCCTCAAAATGAGAATAAGAATAGAAATAAAAAAAAGTTTTGTGAACTTCAAAATCTAATAGGAGTTTTCTCAACAATCTCGCCCTTTTTGATAGTGACAAAACTTTAAAACAACACTTTAGCATTACATGATAGTTTATAATAAGAATAGATCATTATAGAACTGAATAACATGAAATCTGCATCCACAAAACACATTAGTCTTAACAATTCTGCAACAACAAAACAATTAGAGTTCAAACACCACAAAAGTTCAAACCACAAGTTCAAAAGGTCAAACCACACAACCAAGTTTAAAAAAAAAAAAAAATCAAAACAAGAACTTTAAATCTGCTCTCACTCTCCCCTTTTTTGTCATCAGCAAAAAGATAAAGTCAGTCATGAATAAAAAAAGCAAATAAAAAATTGATCAGGGCTGTTTTGGAATGCGAACAAGTCGGAAATCCTCCAGTGAGTGCACGGTCTCCTCAAGCTTATGTAGGCACTGATGATATACATTCTCCACTTTGGCTATAGTTTACGAAGCCTATTGATTCAGTGTCTGAACCTGAGTGTCAAGAGATTGTATCTTGCTTGTAAGAAATTCTGAGGTAGATCCTAAAGCAGCATGTGACTTCTGAATCTCAAACTCCATGGCATATTGCTGTTTCTTTATATCCAAGAGGAGTTCTACTATTCTTGGATCGTTTGCTTCAGGTTCAGTTTGGGCACTAGCTTCAGCAAAATGAATCTATGGAGTATCCAGAAGTGAAAGAATGTCAACTTGAACGTGTGCAGTTTGTTGCTTACCCTGACTTAGAGTTTCCTCTTCAACTTGAACTTCAGGGAAATGAGGTGTATATACATCTTCAGCATCTACAGGAGATCTACTGATACCATCACTAGCAGTAGGTGCAACTAATGGAGTTTTCTCATGATCTCCCCTTGTTTTGGTGCCTTCAAGTTGAGACGAAACTTCTCCTTCTTGCACCTTCTCCTTTCCAGCACGAGATCGCTTTTCTGGTTCAGTCTCCTCTACTTCAGGTGTAGCAATGTCCCTGGTTTCCTCAGTCTCCTCCAATTCTGGTATTACACCAGCGTCTCCTTCTGAGTTCTTCAGATTCTTCAGCATCACTCTCTTCTTCTTCCGGTTCTTTAGAATCAGCAAAACCTTGAAGATTGCGCAAAGCGATGGCAGAGGTAGTCAAAACATCATCTTCCTCCTCTTTATCCTGTAGAAGGATAGATTTCTTCTTCTTTGATGTCTTCTGGACAACATCCTTTCCCTTGCGCTTCTTTGCAGTGACAGATCCTTCCTTGATTTTGCTAGATGATTCCTTCTTCAAAAGATCCAGGGCTTTAGAAAGATCTTTCAACCTCATCTTGGAAATCATTTTCATTCCTATTTCCATAGGAGCAAGAGTCCTTTAGCGAAGTTGAGAAGGTGGTTGAATCTGAAAGTGCCTGAATAATCTCGTTATCAAAGCAGAGTAGGACAGTTGCCCTTTTTTCCCTCATCACTGTTCTGTATGTGCAAAAAGATAGTATGTGGAAGTGAAGAAGGAACTCCATTGCATATTGCCCACATTATCTTTGCCTCAAACCTCGAAACATCAGTCTTAGAGGCAGCCTTGGGTCTAATGCAATTGATCACTATCTTATGCAACATAATGTTTGAAGCAGGCATTTGAGAGTAAGTAATACTCCCACTCGGAAATCTGTCTTTCACGAGAAACTTAGTAGCTTAATTGATTGATACATTTATGGGCAGAAAACCACTTCGTTCTATGCCCAAAATGTCAGCCAGAAGATCCACATCTACATCAAACACACTATCACATACAGTAAATTGAATATGAGTTTGATCTAGAAATAACAGATTTGAGTAAAAATATGCCGTTAATTCAGGATATGCTTCAGATGTCTCTGCACAAAATTTCTCAAATTGAAGTTTGGCTAACTTCTCCCTCAAGTTAACCTTTATAGAATCCAGAAAGTCAGTCTACTGTTCACGGGTTTATGACCCCTCTGTTCAACATTTGAGCATAAACCTTTTTATGCTCTTTTGAACGAAAAAGTTTCGTTCTTTCTCCAGTAATCTCAGCCACCACACCCATCTTTGGTTGGAACTTTATAAAGATTCTCTCATCATCATCTTTATTCTTAGGTTGATTTTCTGACCCAAAATGAGGATCAAAAGGAAAGTTCAAAAACTCATTCTCTGTTGTTCCTTTCGGTGCTAGTCCTAACCTTTCCATCATTCTTAAAAATAGAGTTTCGTTTCTGTATCCATTGTCTTTTAGTAAGTTAGTGATAAAGTCCACAAGACTTCCACCCTGTTTCAAAAACTAATAATGTTTGAAAAGTACCTCAAGCCTCTTTACAGAAATGGGTGTTGCCTCCTATGTAACTTCCTCATCTGCAAAGTGACGAGGAGAACTCTAGGGAGAATCTTCTCCAGTTAGATCAAAATGAGTTGGTCCTTCAGGCATATTGCGAGGGCCTCAACTAGCAATGCGAGAAGATTTCCTCTGGAGCGACATTGTTGCAGATTTGGAGGACTTTGATGACATGCTCGAGTGGAAGGGAAAAAAAATTTGCAGAGTGTTTTCGCGAGAAAAATCAAGAGAGACAAGAGTTCGAGAATTAGGGTTTGAAAACACTGTGCTTGAAAGAAATAATCAGAAGAATTTAAAGAAATCGAAATGGGGTAAATGAATCGACAAAAAAAAAATGCATTTTCAGAAAATAACTACCAAAAATTTGAAATATATTCCGAAAATTCAGCAATAAAATTGTAATTTCCAAAAATAAAAAAGGCAAGCGATGATTTAGAGATAATCATACCTGTTTAGTTTTTACATGCCAAAAATAAAATACCTGGATTAGAGAGATTTCCAAATTGAAGTAACTTCCTTAAGTTGAGATGTTGAGTTTGATGAACCATAGATTTTAGTCGAAAGGAAGGATGATATTCAGCTTGTTACGAATTGATTCAAATAAGCTTTTCTCCAATGTTTTGTAAAGATATCTGCCAGTTGAATATTAATCTCGCCATTCTGTACATGATCTCTTATGAAATGATGACGGATCTCGATGTGATTTGCTCTTGAGTGAAGAATTGGATATCTGGTAAGGTTGATAGCACCTGTGTTGTTGCATCTAATTTCTGTGCAGAATTCTTCTATTCTGAAGTCTCTTAGTTGTTGTCTAATCAACAAAATTTGTGAGCAGCAACTTCCAAGAGCAACATATTGTGCTTCTGCTATAGATAATGCCACAGTACTTTGCTTTCTTGAGAACTATGATACTAGCATTTGTCCCAACAATTGACATGTACCAGACGTACTTTTTTCTGTCGATTCTACAACCGGCTAAATCAGCATCAGAATAACCAAGTAAAGTAAAGTCTCCTCATTTTGGATACCACGGACCTAGCTTTTGAAAAGTCGCAATATATTTGATGATACGTTTAACAGCACTTAGATGTGATTATTTGGGATCAGATTGAAATGTGGCACAAATACACACACTAAATAAAATGTCAGGTCTACAGGTAGTGAGATAAAGAAGAGAACCGATCATGCTTCTATATAGCTTTTGATCTACTTTCTTTTTTCCTTCGTCCTTGTCGAGCTTTGATGATCTTGACATGGGAGTTTCTATTTTCTTATAGTTCTCCATTCCAAACTTCTTGATAATATCTTTGGCATATTTCTTCTGGTGAATCAATGTTCCTTTCTTTGATTGTCTGATTTGCAATCCCAGAAAGAAGGTCAATTCACCTATCATGCTCATTTCAAATTCTTCTTGCATAGATCTTGAAAATTTTTTGTAGAGATTTTCATTAGAAGATCCAAATATTATTTCATCTACATAAATCTGTACAAGCAAAAAATCTTTTTCTTCTCTTTTTATAAACAAGGTTGTATCAACTTTTCATTTCTCAAAATCATTATCTTTTAAAAACTTACTTAACATTTCATACCAAGCTCGAGGTGCCTGCTTCAAACCATACAATGCCTTCTTTAGTCTGTAGACAGAGTCTGGTTTTCTAGGATCTTCAAATCCTGGTGGTTGTTCCACATAGACTTCTTCTTGTATGAATCCATAAAGGAAAGCGCTTTTGACGTCCATCTGGAATAACCTGAATTTTTGAAAATAGGCAAAAGCAAGTAATAATCTAATTGCTTCTAACCTTGCTATTGCCTATGAAGCACGAACACGTCGCCGGAGCTTCCGTGTCGTGTCCGACACATGTCGGAGCGTGTCGGACACCTCGACACGCTTGGACACGCGTTGACCACAAGTCGGATTTTTCGACACGTGGTCGACTTTTCTTGACACATTTTGACGCGTGTGTCCGAGGGAGAGGATCGTTGAAGGAGACAATGGAGGATGGAGGCGAGACCGGAGAGCGGAGGCAACGCTGCGACGACGAGGGAGGGCCAGAGGAAGAGCAGGCGATCCAGAGGGCCGCAATTGCGACGCTGCAATGGAGGGTCGACAACTTCAAAGATGTTCGAGTTTCAATGATCTGCTCAGATATCTTCCGGTACTCCTCGTCCACTTCATCTGCGATTGATCGAGGTCAGGCTCTTGCATGCTGGAGACGGAGTTGGGCCGGAGGTATCGTTGCCCTTGATTCTGCGAACACCTTCTCCCCCAACTCCCCCAACGTGAAAGCGTGTGAAGGGAGAAGAAGACAGCTTGGGGGGGTTGATTGATGGGGGCGGGGAGTAGGTGGTGGCGTGGTTTGGGGATGATTGATGGGGGCGGGGCAGGGAGCAGGTGGTGTCGTGGGGGGAAGGGGAGAGAGAGAGTAGGGAAGAAGCCGAAAGGGGGGAGAAAATATTGGGTGCTCGGATTTTGGGGGTGGCGTGGGGGATTGGAGAGAGTGAAATGGGGGAGGGCAAATGATTTTTGGGGATGAGCGTATAGAGGGAAAAAAGAGAGGAAAATAATTTTGAGAGGTTTTTGAGGGGAATAACTTTTGAGCGGTAAAGTTATTTTTGTTATAAAAATAAATAAATGAGTTAATATTATTAGTGCAAATTCATTATAAATTCTTTTTATTTATTCATTTATTTATTTGTGAATTTGAATCAAATTAATTAAAACTAAAAATATTTATTCAATAATAACGTGTCCCAACGTGTCGGAATTTTCTATTTTTGAGAAATGACGTGTCGGCATGTCATGTCGTGTCGTGTCGCGTGTTCGTGTTGTGTGTCTGTGCTACTTACGCTACTGGTGCATAAGTCTCTTTGTAGTCTATCCTTTCTTCCTGAGTGTATCCTTTTGCCATAAGCTTTACTTTGTTTCTGATAACTTTACCTTTTTCATCTATCTTGTTTCTGAAAACCCACTTTGTTCCAATCACAGATTTGCCTTTGAGTTTAGGAATTAGCTCCCACATATCATTAATGCTGAATTGTCTAAGTTCTTCCTGCATAGCTTCTATCCAGCTTTCGTCAAACAATGCTTCTTCTACTCCTTTTGGTTCTATTTCTGAAATAAGTGCTAATGCACTGGAATCTTCTTTTCCTTTGGATCTGGTGCAGATTCCTTCATCTAATTTGTCAATGATGAGTTCCTTGAGATGACTTGATTTTTGCTTCCAGTTGCTAATGGATTTGTCATTCTGTCGATCATCTGTTTCCTTTGATTCTTCTAGTTCTGCTTGTTGTTGTTCTTCAGAAGATTGAAGTTCTCTGGGAAAATTAGACTTTACTAAGTCTGGAACTGGTTAAGATTCTTCAAGTTGAACCTGATCTGGTTGACTCTGCATATTTCCTGAAATCTTACGTTCATTGACTCTTCTACAGTTTGAGTCTTCTTGTTAAAGACCCTGTAAGCTTTACTTGACATTAAATAGCCAAGAAAAATTCCTTCATCCGATTTTTCTTCAAACTTTCCAGATTAATCATTTGCATTCTTCAAGATAAAGCACTTACAGCCAAAAACATGAAAGTAAAGATGTTAGGCTTCTTCCCTTTATATACTTCATAAAGAGTCTTTTTTAGGATAGGCCTTAATAACACCCTGTTGATTATATAACAGGCAGTAAAGACTGCTTCTGCCCAAAATCGAGAAGATATTTTACTTTTTATCAATAGAGTTCTGGCTATTTCCTGTAAAGATCTGTTTTTCCTTTCCACAACTCCATTTTGTTCTGAAGTATATGGAGAAGAGAAAACATATTGAAAACCAGATTCATCACAAAAGTTTGCAAATCTTGATTTTCAAATTCACCTTCATGATCTGTTCTTATGCTTGAAATAGCATAACCTTTCTCGTTCTAAACTTTCTTGGCGAACTTTGAAAATGAAGAGAAAGTTTCAGACTTACTTGCTAAAAAGAATACCCAAGATAAACGTGAATAATCATCCACAATTACTAGATAGTATTTCTTTCCACCAATACTCTTAGTTCTTGTTAGTCCAAAAAGATCCATATGAAGAAGTTGCAAAACACGACTGGTAGAAACCTGATTTACTGATTTAAAGGAACTTCTGACCTGTTTTCCCAAGATACAGGGAATGTACAATTCAAACTTTTGATAAGTCAAATTAGGAAGCCCTCATACCAGCTTCTTAAAAGAAATTTTGGCAATCTGTTTCATATTTACATGACCAAGCTTTCGATGCCAGAGACTTGCTTCATCTTGTATTGAGATAAGGTACTAAGAATTTTCTAGATTTACATCAAGAAGATATATGTTGCCATGCTTTCGCCCAGTAAATGATTGAGAAAAATCTTGACTTATTACAGAACAAATACCTTATTGAAAGTTTATTTTGAAACCTGCATCACAAAGTTGACTTATACTAAGAAGATTGTAGTTTAGACCTTTTACCAGGGAAACATTATTGATAGTCAGACTTCCAATTTTCACAGTTCCAATTCCTATAATCTTTCATTTATCGTTTCCACCAAAAGAAACATTTCCTCCTTTTAGTCTTTCAAGCTTTATGAAGCAGCTTGAGTCTCCTATCATGTGCCTAGAACAGCTACTATCCAAATACCATTTGATTTTTCGTTTAAAAGTGACTTGCAATTAGAAGAATAACTCAAACTTTTTTGGGTACCCAGATTTTCTTGGGTCCAAGAGAGTTAGTGTTAAAAACAGTATTTGCCTAATCCTTTTTAACTAGTCTCCAAACTTTGGGACATTCATTCTGAAAATTTTTTGAGCTGTTACACCTAGAACATCTAAGAGCACTTCGGCCAACAGGTTTTACAAACACTTTTTGAAAATGATTTTTGTAAAATGCCTTTGGAGGTCTTTGTCTAAGTCTCTCTTTTACTTTAGGAAAATCAATTAAAGGAATTTTTTTATTATTTATACCCAAACCAAATTTATTAAAATAGGGTATTTGAGCTGTAAGAATTTTCTCCAATTTTTTTGATCCTTTTGAAAACCTTTTTCAAATATTTGAAATCTCCTTTTTTAAATAGACATTTTTCTTGGAAAGAAAATCAAAGTTTTCTTTCAAATCATCGAACTTCTTTTTAGATTTTCAAACTTTTCTTTCCAAGAGACTTCGTGTTGCCTAAGCTTAGAATTTTCCCTTTTCAGTTCGGAAATCATTTTAAGAGATGATTTAAGATTGAGGCAAAGTTCATTTATATATTTAGAGACTTTAACAGGAATTTCTGAGTAACTAACCTCGAATTCTTTATTAGAATCTGAATCAATATCTGTTTTTGATTCTGAGTCTGACTCTGAGTGAGCCATCAAACATATGTTTGCAAATTCCTCTTCGCTTTCTTCACATTTGGTGTCACTCCAAGTCTCTGTTTTGAGAGCTTCCTTATACTTCTCAAACTTCTCTTTCTTCTTTTTCAACAAGGGACAATTTGGTCTGATGTGCCCATTTTTCTTACACTCGAAACATATTATGTCCTTGCTAGTTTCAACGTCTTCCGTCGGTCTCTTATGGGAATTTTGCATGCTTTGCTTCTTCCAATTTAACCGTTTTCCTTTTCTGTTTAGTTTTCGAAATTTCTTTATCATAAGGGCCAACTTTTCATCATCCATATCATCATCCGAATCTGTATAATCAGAATCAACGTTAGACTTTAATGCAATTGATTTCTTATCTTTTGGATCTTCCTCATCATTGATTTGCTTCACTTCGTACAATTGAAGCGTGCCTATTAGTTCGTCAACTAATAGAGGCTTGATCCTTTGAGTTTCTTTGATTGAAGTCTTCACATGATTCTAGTCCTTTGAAAGTCCACGTAGTAGTTTGTTGACTTTCATTGGTCTAGAAATTGGTTGACCTTGATAAGCCAGGCCATTTACAATTTTTGTAAAGCGACTGAACATATCACAAATAAATTCTCCAAGCTTCATTCTGAAAGACTCATATTGCCCAAGTAGAATGTGGCATCCGAGAATTTCGACGACCCGAAATATTAATTTTTGAAGGAAAGGAAATTTGTTTGAATGGCCATATGGACAATCACATCATCGGCCGCATTAATTTATTTCATGGACCGAACCCCCTATGAAAATTTGGTTATGGGAATGTTAATTGATATTTTTTAAAATCAAAATGCCCTAAGATGGTGTAGGGATTATGGACTTATTATTGATTTTTCTATGGGCTATTTAAATTGGACATCTTGGCCCAAAATTTTTGGGCCCAAGGCAGGCCAAGAGGCCCAAATCGTCGGCCCATGGGGGGGGGGGGGAGAACCGGATGGAGGCCACGCCACCTCCTCCACTCGTCTCCTTGTTGAAGACACTTGTCTTCCCCTTGGAGCCAAGTGTCTCATGCATGCAAAATCCAATGATTACTACTCAATTAAGCAAGCAAAAGGGAGAGGGGGAGGCGGATTGATCGAGGAACCGCCGAGAGAGAGAGTGAGACCGAGCGGGCGAGAGAGCGAGAGAGAGTAGGAGAGTTCGAGCGAGAGAGAGAGAAGGGGGCGAGTGCGGGCCGCGAGGGGGAAGAGGAAGGCCGTCTCCCGCCGTGTCCTAGCTGCCACCGTCGATCGAGCCGCGCCCGGAGCCCCAAGTTGCCGAATTGCTTGTTGCGGTTGCTTTGGACTTGAGGCAAGTAGAAGTTCTTCAATCTATATCTTGCTTTCTGTTTTATCTAGTGAGGAGTTGGTAGATGTGAGAAAATGTGGAATTTGGAGCTGCATGTTGATTTTTGATGAAGAAGATGAAGCTGGCCGAAGAAATTGAGCAAAGATGGAGCAAGTTTTGGTGGATTTCGTTTTTAAATTGAAATGAGAACTCAAGGATTTAGCTATGGTGGATTTTTGGGAGTAAAGAGGTTGTTTTGTGATGTAAGATGCTTGTAAACACTTGGCTATGGACGTTGGATGCTGAGATTCAAAGAGTAGGAGTAGTTCTCTTTAGGACAGTAGACTGTTTTTCAGAAGACAGTATGACCTTCAGTGATTTCATGAATTTTATGTATTTATCTAGCCAAAATTTGACTTCAAATTCTTAATGTAAATTTTAGGGTACATCTTCAGGAACAACATATAAAAAATTTAGAATAAATGAACAAGGTTTGGTCGATGAAACGATTTTCTATGAAAATGCTAAATCTGGAAGTCGTTACGGAGCGTTAGCAAGGAATACAGCAATTAATGTTCTCAATATGTAAGGAATTCGACTTGGTGTTCTTCATGAAACTTTTTTTCTTTAGGTCTTATTGATAACATGTAAAAATTTGAGGACAAATGGACAAGATTTAGTGGGTGAAACGAATTTTCTTCGGTGGGTACTGAATCTGGAATTTACTGCAGAATTTTGAAGGAAACCGCAAACTGTTACTCTTTATACACTACGAATTTGACTTAGTGTCCTTCATGAAATTTATTTCTTTTGGTCTCATATATAACATATCAAAATTTCAAAAATTTTCGAGCTCATTTAAGAATTATTCCGAAATATTTACCAGAACTGTGCATGGTAGAATCGAGTTGCTCTATTTTCGAATTTGCACAAATTGTCCCAAAGGTGAATATATCTTGATTTGTTATGTGACATGATGATACTGGCATTGGCATATTATGCAATATTGATATTTGATGAAGGATTCTTGGGACATCTTGTCATTGCATTTGAAAGTATTTTTGGAAATTAAGATGTTAATTGCTACCGTTGGATCCTCTGGTCAACGATGCCCTGGGAGTCAGGATGCCCAGAGTTTCGAATGAGTCGATGCCCTTTAGATGCCTGGTTTTGTTTAGAATACATGCCCAGAGGTTTTCCCCGGGAGTGTCGGGATGCTCGATTGTATTATGATACATGCCCGGAGGGTGAGGGGTTGTATTATGATACATGCTCGGAGGGTAGGGGTAACCATTTTCATGGCGAGCCCCGGCGATTCCTCGTGATGCCAGGTGGGGTGTGAGATGCCCGGAGGTGTGTGCCGGATGCCCGGTTGTATTTTGAATACATGCCCGGAGGCTTCTACGACGCCAGGTTGGGTGCGGAATCCCAGAAGGATGCAAATGTTGGTCCTCTGAGGGGGATAAAATCGTTTGAATGATTAAAATTGGTGATTATATTAAGTGTGAGTGTGGTCTGGTTATGTGACTAAATTGTATGGCATGGAATGGGACGTGTCATAACAGTTTGGCCCTATGATCGGGACTTGTGTGACTAGACATGATGCATCTTAATGGTTGGAAATGCACTGGTCATTGCACTAAAATTTTTATGGTTCCGATGCATACTCATTCCTTGATAAACTATTTTGTCTATCTTGCATGAATCTAGATATTAATGGTATTGCACGATATAGCTTGATGAATCTTTTACTGCTGAGTGGTTGTACTCACCCCGTTTGGGGACTAACATTTCAGACTAGACAAGATACCTCTACTGCCACCGCCACCAGCAGATGGACCGAGTGGTAGGATATGACCGCGAGGAAGAGGACAGCAAAGGAAGGAACTTTTGGACGCCGACACTGATAGATGGACTTTAAGTATACGACTGTTGGAAAAGATGTCGGTCATCTTTTGAAATATAGCCGAGTATAGAAGACTACGGCATTTTGGTGTACCGACGAATGATGTCCATCAAAGTTATGTAAATAAAAGTGTTCGGCTTTATCTTATAAAAGTTTTAGTTGGTGTGCATTATTTCTGAATTTGGGATAGGGAGATGATGGATACGCTTCCGCCATACTTTTGCGCAAGGACCGATCTAAAAGTTATAAACCCCCAGGATTGATAGACCTTCAGATAAAGCAAGAGAAGGGTAAGCGAACTGTGGCGACCCCAACGGATCGGGGGCCGTTCGAGGGGTGCCACATAGAATATTTATCTTTGTCTCATTCACACGATCAGTCCCCTCATAAGTGACATGAAGTCTGTCCCAAACTTCTTTTACTATTTCATAAGAGGAGATTCTATTGTATTCAGTGGGAGACAAGGCACAGTATAAGGAATAAATTGCTTTTGCATCAAGAGCCCGTCTCTTGGTAATTTCAGCTTGTGTGGATTCATTAGCATCTTTTTCTATCACTTCTTTCCCTTTGTATGAAGTTGATGTTGCCTTTGAATTGATCCATTTTTCAACAACATCCCACTCCAGGGGATCTCTGGATCTGAGGAATGCCTTCATTTTGTTCCTCCACACATTATACTCATTTCCATCAAAATAAGTAAGTCTGGTATTGCTCTGTTGTGGCACCCGAGAAATTCGACAACTCTCGAATATGTGACAGCTGTGGCTGATCGATGGAAGTATCGTCAGATGGTGTCATTGGTATCATGTACGGACACCATTTTATTTCATCGACGGACCGATATCTCATGTTTAGTAAGGGTCCGATCGTTGAATAGACTATCGTCGTGTCGAGATACACTTTACATAAGGCCATTGGTGAAACCAATCTCAATCGTATATTTTGCCAATCTTGGAAAAAAAAATGATGACGATACGTTGCGAATTGACGAAATTGTTATCGAAATTTGTCGGCACCACATTCGACTCCGCTGACCGTATGTGTATATATATATATACTTGTACCGATGATGCTATGCAACTATACCACCTGAGTATACGTGAAATAAGAAAAAGAATTTGGACTTTAATACATGAATTGCTTAGTGAGCCAAGAAGGGAATTAAGCCATGTATAAGCAACATGCATACACGTTTGGGGAGGAGGGTTCGTCCACGTCCAAGCTGGCCCCGATTTTTTTGCCAATTGGGTCGACATTTGAGTCAACCATGAATAAGAGACGTTGACTGAAGCTTGGCTGGGTGATGCCACGTTGCTGGCGTATGGACAGCCAGCGAAATGCACGGGGAGGCATGCTGAAGACACGTCTATTCCAGCTGTCCGTTCCCCATGCAGCCACCGAAACATGTCTCTCTTTTGTTTACTGGTTTTAGCAAAACCGGTGATCTTGTGCTCATGAAAGTGGGTAACCGAGAGAGTGAGCGAAACAGGAGTAATCGAGAGAGAGAGAGTGAGCGAGAAAGGTTGCGAGTGAGCAGCGAGAGGGTGAGTTGGCGAGGGAAGGAAGGAGACCAGCCCCGCCGTGCGTGTGCGTTGATGTCGTCGACGCCGCTCGAGTTCGCCATCACTGAGCCGCGTTCGAGACCCTGAGTTCTCCGTTTTTCTTGCTGTGGTCGCATAGGACTTAAGGCAAGTGAAAGTCCATTAATCTATATAATGTGATGATGTTATTGTCCAGTATGGTGCAATAGACTTGGAAACAATTGAGTTCTGAAAGTAGAATGTTAAATTTTGGGTAATCGAAGTAGAGCGGGACCATGAGATTGAGGAATTACTTTGGTTTTGTATACATTTTGATCCTGTTGATTTATTGATGAAAGACCGACTTTTGGTAGACTTGTGGAAGTAAGATAGTCATGGTGGGAGTGGGATTTTACTGAATTCGCTTAACCCAGTACAATTTCATGTGTAGCTTTGCAACTTTGTAAAATTTTTTATGGAGAGTTCTAATATAAATTTGATCCCGATTTCTTCACAGAAGTTGTGAGGAATTGCATGAGCTAGAGTATATATTTTTATCAGAACTTCTCGGAATCAATACGATGGCATAAACCTCTTTTATATGCAATGCTTTCTGCTGAATTTCATTCTGTGATAAAAGAAACCTGAACTGAGTTGTGTGAATTACTACTCTTTATACATAACAAATCTGGCTTAGTGTCCTCCATGAAACTTTTTCCTCTAGATCTCAATTATAGCGTGTTAAAATTTCAGAATTTTTCATGGTCATTTACGGGTTATTTTGAAATCTCTACTGAAAGCGTGCATTCTGGCCTTTACACTGTTTTATTTCGAAATTGTTCAATTTGTCTAAGAGTCGTTGTATCTTGAGTTGTTATTTACGCGATGGATGCGGTGACATTCAGCATATCGTATGACATCAAAAATTTGATAAATTTTTATAGATCCATGAAACCCTTGACGTCATTGCATCAAAATGTACTTTTGTAATGAGATGTATATTATGATGTGGATGTTACCGTCGAACGGCTGAGTCGACGATGCCCCGGGAGTTTCGGGATGCCCATCGGGTCGAGTGAGTCGACGCCGTTGGATGCCTGGAGGTTTGTGCCGGAGGGTCCCCGGGAGTTTTGGGATGCCCGGTTGTAGGGATTGTACGTAAATCCGGAGGGAAGGGGCAACCATTTTCATGGCGAGCCCTAGATATACCTCGTGATGCCAAGTGGGGTGCGAGATGCCCAGGGGTGTGATGGAACACGCTCTGGATGCCCGGAGGTTTGTGCCGAAGGGCTCGCGATGCCAGGTTGGGTGCAAAAGCCCGGAGGGACGCAAACACTGGTCCCCGGGGAATGAAACCTTTCTTTGAATGCTAAAATATGGTACATTAAACAAGTGCATGTGTGTGCATGTGGCATGATATGAGAATTGTCTATGAAATTGAGTTGGTTTCATCCTATATTGAAAATGCTTTCGTTATGGCATTGAATTGTTTTTATGAATGTGGTGCAGGTAAATTAATCCTTGATGGCATGCATATATATATAAATGACATATGTGTTTTGCATGCATCTGGATAGTTAGAGTTTCTACATAATATAGTTTAATGGATTTTTTACTGCTGAGTGGTTGTACTCACCCCTCTTGGGGACTAACATTTAAGACTAAAAGAAAAATGCCGCTACTGCCTGCGACTCCTGGTTCATTTTATGGGCTCCTAATTGACCTGCAGTGGGAGTTGTCAGAGCACCATGATCCTGGGGTGCACGGGTTGGTATTTGAGCGCGTGAGGATTTTGCTGACTTTTGAGGTAGGCCTCTCTGCCGAGCCTATTCACCAGGAGTTCATATCAGTACTCGTCCGTATGGATGGTCGCTTTCTGAGGGTGCTGCCGCCACCACCGGCCAACGGACCTGACTGGATATGACCTAGAGTCGAGGGTAGCAGGAGATGCATTTTTTGGACGCCGACACATGGGTGATGGACGGATGCAGATGATATCCAAGGATATAAGTTGGTCCTCTTTTGGGTAATCGCCAGGCACAAAAAGACCTCGGCGTTTTGTTATACCAACTATCATAGTCCATCCCTTATATAAATAAAAGTGTTCGGCTTAATTTATAAAACTTTTAGTTTGGTGTGCATCACTTTATATTTTGATGAGGGGTAGTCGGATTATGCTTCCGCCATATTATTTGCGCAGGGACCGATAAGAAAAAAAAACAAATGAAAACCCCCAGGTATTATAAGTTATGTTAAAATTTTTGGTCTCAGAGTAGTATGCTCCAAGAGAAAGTGACTGTGCCGACCCGAACGGATTGGGGGCCGTTTCAGGGGTGCCACATCTATTCTTCAACCAATCCTAGAGTCAAAATACTAGTCATAGAAGATCTTTAGCTTAGAAGTAAAAATACTTCAATAAAGTAAGCACACAAGATTTGATACCAATTGAAAGGGCTAGTATAAACACCTAGAAAGGGGGTGAATAGGTATAAAAACATATTCATCTAAAGATGCAGTAAAAATATTTTCTTTTAAACTGAGTATATTAGACAATAGATTTCTGATAAAGATTCAGACTCAAATAAGATGTTTTAAAATATGACGAAACTCAGAAAAATATCACAGCAAATAAATTAAAGGAGTTCGGGGAAGAGAAAATGAACACAAGATTTATAGTGATTCAGCTTAGATTAAGCCTACGTCCACTCTCCCACGTCGACAGCCTTCTGGTTGGATTTCACTATGAATCGAAAGAGAATTACAGCAATATAACACTGACTATTCAGTAAAGAGTTTCTTTTTCTCTCACTATGCCACTCCTTAGTGTTTCTCTCTCTTTTGAATACACGTATGAGCACTATTGATGAAGAACAAGTGATTTGAGAAGCTTTAGACTTTGGAATTCTAGCTTTCACGCCCATTTTCAAATGACCCGAAAAACCTCTTTAAATACTCCTCCATGCCTTTATGACCATTGGCACTATCTAGAGGAATTCTTTCAATCAACCTATTGGACATAATCAATCAAAGGGATCTTGAGCCGTTTGAAGATTGAGATGAAAGTCCAATGATCCTGGTCACCCATATAATCAGATTCTTTCCACAAAAAAAAAAAAAAAAAAAAAACTTGTCTTCCAATTTGATTTAATAGATCCGTGATTGATTTCATCAATAATATCCAAAAAGGTAAGCGGAATTTTCAACCAGAAAGCCAGATATATCTTGTTCGTACTGAGTCCTTGAAGGAGGAACAATAATTCTGAGTCTGATTATTTCTTTGTTCTTCACTTGAGTTCAGTATGGATCTTCGTTAGAGTGGGGCGGACTTCTGATGTAAGATAGACTTTGATAGAATTCCACAGAAGTCTAGTATTCGTCAAAATGAGAATAAGAATAGAAATAAAAAAGTTTTGTCAACTTCAAAATCTAATATGAGTTTTCTCAACACGCCTAACCTAGATTATTTTCATTCTAACTAATTTTTTTTGAGATTTTAGGCGATTCCTAAATAGAAAATTCCTCATTCGAGTCATGCATATAATCAAGGTTTCGATCTCTAAGACCTAAGATTGGATTCCCAATTACCTTTATTTCATATTTGGATGTAGCGAA
This sequence comes from Eucalyptus guilfoylei, assembly GCA_016097605.1. Taxonomy (NCBI): domain Eukaryota; kingdom Viridiplantae; phylum Streptophyta; class Magnoliopsida; order Myrtales; family Myrtaceae; genus Eucalyptus; species Eucalyptus guilfoylei. The sequence goes on along the minus strand of CM027863.1, from coordinate 3,445,554 downwards.
TATGTGGGCTTATGTATTGCATGCCATTAGTTTAGGAAACATTCATATTATGAAAATACAAAAAGATTGCATTGCATTGCATTTAGGATAAATTGCATTCATTTAGTTTCGTAATTTAGCATTGCACAGTGTAGGAACTATGCAGTAATTAGGAGATTATCTAATTACATTAGGATTTAATATAAAATATTTTCTTATTTAAGTTGGGTCATCATACATTTAAGTATTTTCTTATTTTAACTTTCAAAGAGAAAATTTTAAAAAATCACATGCATGCTATTTTTTTTTTTTTTATAACACTCGTATCATATATTGCATGTCATATTAAATTAGTTCATATTTCTTTTGCTCGTCATTAGCATATAAGGTTAATTAGTTTCATGATATCCACGTCATTTAGCAATCACATGTGTAGGTCATGTCATATAGATTAATCACTGTCTTTCCTGTATTGCATATGGTCTCTTATTTATTAAAAAGAAAACACAAAAAACAATCTCACAAGTAGGTTAAATAATAAGGTTAATTTGTAATTGATCATATTCCTTGTCGTTAGAACTGCATATAGGTTGGATTCATTTAAATAAACATAGCATATATGTCATTTAAGGTTTCTTGTAAGTTCATCAATGCACGCTAGAGTAGAATAGTCATAGCATTTAAATTAAATCATGTTTTTGTTAAACAAGAAAAACCCAACATGAATTGATTGTCATCGCATAATCATATTTAGAAATTATGTCTAAATCATATTGTTTCTTGGTTTTTAGTTAAAATCTTGGAGAACATTTATTGGAATATTTGCATAACACATCAAGGTTTTTTTTGTCTCCTCAAGTAATTTATTTATCGCTTAAATCATTGAGTGTTAGATTCTCACTTTGTGCACTCATGTGATTATCTCTCACATGTTAGTAGTTTAGCCCTAAAATTGACTTAGATAGCTTGTAAAATAATTTTCGAATAAAAAAAAAAGATATCAAAATGGCGTTATATAAATCTAGCGTAATCAAGTCCCCTTATTCACGAAATCTCTAGTTCAAAGAAATAAATTGTTCTCCCACATTTTGCTTTTCTAATTGACTCAATGAATTTGTGACGACTCCTAGTAGAATTGAATGGAGAGTATTTGATAAAATTAAAAACTCAACGTTACGATTGGTATGAGCTTGGGAGAGTTTGCACTAAGTGTTGGCTTAGTAACTCATTAGCTTTCCCTTAGTGGTTTAACTTTGGGAAGGTCACGATGGCTTGGCACTTTTCTAGGGATTTGAGTTAAAACTTATAGTGGACCTAGGCCATGAACTTTCTCTTTTCAAAAATATGTTTGTGTGGCAGCATGTAGACCACTAATTATTGTGTTAAATGGTCTTATAGATAAAAAGTTATAAGGAGAGTAGTCTCTCTCTCTCTCTCTCTCTCTGTGGTTAGAAGGAAAATTTTTATTTCACATAATAGAGATATACATAATTTCAAGACAAAACCAACCAAAAAGTTACCCTATAGTGCAAATCTGAAAAATGAAACAACTTAGTATAGTTTGCAGAAACTCGCTCATTCCACAAGAATGAATCTGTCGTAACTTCAAAGGACAACCGGCCAAAAGGTGGTGCACGCCTAGTTTCGGCATCCTCGGCACCATTACCGTTTAGAGACAACAACAACACCAATAGGTTTAAGAGCACTAAGAATACCTTGTAAATCCCAGATCTATAGTTAAATCGAGATAGAAGAACACCTAAATCTAGATTTAATTCTAAATTAGGAGAGGAGTTGCAATATAGATACTAGTTGATTGCAAAATCACTTTCGGATAAGCCAACCATTGAACGCAGTAGATAAGCATTGGAGATTTGTAGGGCGCTCGACTGTGTGGAGCAAACACCTAGAGTCAAAGTAAGCGAGCAAATTCGGAGGGAGCAAATTCTTCTGAGGCGCTCCTGCTTCGATCTTCAGAGCCCACGGCGAGAAACCTCACCACTTTCGGGGAGGATGTCCATAGCGTTGTCCTCGAAATCAACGAACAGGAAGAGGTCTTGAAAAAGTCTTGAAGATAAAGAGATAGGGAGATAGAGAGAGGGGGAGGGGGAGGGGGAGGGGGATGGAGAGGGAGAGGGAGGAAGGGAGAGGAAATCCTAAGAGAGGGATCTCTCTCTCCCTCCAGAATGTAGCTTCAAAAAGGGGGCTGGCGGCTTTGGAAAGAGGAATCCCTAAGAGAGGGAGAGCGGAGGGCGGACGTTCTTAGAGATTGATTCTCTTAATTGGTGAGTAGTCTTTTTACTAACCTTTGTTTTGCAGAATGGTGTTAGAGTGATTGCTTTAATTTAATATTGAAGCGGTGATTGCATCATAAGTTGTTGTGCATGCTTTTAATGCATTAACACTACATTCTTGCACATACAACTGCCATAGTACCTGGATCGCAATTTACAAAAAGTTAGGCTGGTGTTGAGAGGGATGCAACCTTATCTGCAAGACCGCAAGACTAAAGGTTACCCTTTTCAACTCCAGAATTTCTTTTTGATGTCTGAAGTGTCGTAAGACAACCTTTCCATTGAGCCAGAGTTAGGAGGACCCAACCTTAGTCCGCGAGACTGCTATTAGTCTGCTCACCCTCTTGGCCCCATTTGTCAAGTCTTTTAAGTTGTAGGCGTCAAACCTCACACTGTCATATGTTGCCATCTTTCGATGCTCAGGTAAGTTTCACACACTCTTCTCTATGCTACTTAGCTTGTCGTGTTTCTAATTTGGCGTCGGTCCATCACATGGGTCAATCGCCATACCATTTGAATAATACTTAAAACTTATGGTTTTAAAGTTCACAATTTCAATGTTTCATAAATGAACAATCTTTCACAACTAACAAGGTAGGCGTTCGACCATTGTCGTGGACCGACCTTTACTTGTTATGCTTACTGCTCCATTTTCCAAGTCAATGGGATACTCCACAGATAATTGTCTCCTCCTGAAATACAAAGTCCAAGATTTGATAGAAGCAAAGGTGTTCTCATTCTGCAATGCACAACCCAATCGTGAAGAAAGCACCGATCTGATCATTGAGTAAAATTGAAGGCTCAACTTCTCATCCCTTTAGAGTAGGGACCATTTTAATTTTTTGCACACTCCTCTGTATAGGAGTATTTCTTACTTTTTAGGATCTACTTCTTAGGATTTGATTGTTTTCTAGGATTTCCCTTTCCAAATAATCTAGATCGTTGATTTCCATTCAATAAAATGCAATTCATTAAAATTTTCATATTTTGAGGACATGTTGAAATATATCAAACTAACCCGTGATTAAATCCTACTAATAAAAAATGAGGCAAAAAGGTAATTTTGAAGGTTGGGCTTCTTCGTGTTCCTTCCCAAATTTTGCAAAAAACATTTTGGAAATGACATGCATAACATCTTGCATATTACAAATAAAGCCTGTTGTGGTTTAAAAACAAACGTGAGGTGCATAAGCCATTTTCTATGCCAATCAAGTGGTAACTTGATCTTGTTTTTGCATAACAGTCATGCGTTATAGCCTTGGTTGCTAAGAAAATTGAGCTGAACCGACAATGATTCTTGTCTATACTAAAATGATCTTTGCAAGATTGTCTGAGAATATTTTGGATCCGATTAATGTGACACAAAAGATCACCTTCTATTTGGGCGTGATGCCAACTCCGCAGAGCCAAAAGGAGTGCTTCACACATTTCAACTTCATGCTTGATGCAACCCTGCTCACTGATGAGAAAGTAGAGGCAACTCAAAAGAGAGACATCCGATCTTTTGAGAAAAAGGTGCACCTCGTCTGGAACATATTTAATTTTGGAAATGACATTTTGTTATTCTTTTTCGCAGATGATGAATTAAGGGGAATGTTAGACCCCAATAGCGAACGTAGATTGAATGATCTGATTAAGATAGTGCCTTGATGGATAGTAGGATTATCCAAAGTCTTAGCTTGCATTTGCCTTTGCCTTTGCATCACATAATATCCTATTCATGCACATTCGCTTGTATAGGGGCAAAGAGTAAAGCCAAGGCATCTATCAAATCGTAGATCAGACTTCCAATACCGACTATTCAATTCATTTGTCCTTTCCCCTTAAAATAGGGACAATCCATGAACACCATTTCTAAGCGTGTTTGATATTCTCAAGTTTGACACTTTATCTTAGCGGGGACGTTGCTGCATTAGAGCCATCCTTTTGTCTCTTGTAGGAGTACTTCTCAGTGTGCTAGGGTCCAACTCCCCTGTTTGACCCTTTGGTAAAATTTATGTGTTTGAGGTCATATCTCTTGCGTCAAAATTTTCATGATAGACTCTTTGTCATGATAAATTACTTACTCTGAAATTAAAAGCTATCTCATGCGTAAAGTCGACAAGCTCTTAAAATGCTCATATTTTGCGAAGGGATACTTTGCATGATATATTGCCTATTTCATAAATTCTATTATGAACTTGTCAAAACAGATAATCTAATGAATGATGTAGAATTATTTGAGAATACTACCTGAGATGTGTCAAGATAATGAATGGCAAGCTCTATCTTATAGTGTCACGCCCCAAACCTCGAGCACATGCACAACCCTCCGTGGTCTATAAAATTGCGACGTCCCAAGGAGTGTCGCCGACCCATTCATTATTTTGCGCATGCGGAAACATAAAACAATCTCCATACAACATAACAGTAGGATAGAAACGTAAGATAATATTTTCACAAACCACACCTACAATACAGTAGTACTTATATACAGACTAGTTTAACACCCAAAGGTCTAATACAAAAAGTGAAGCTGTTCGGCTACCTATGCGCTAAGCTTCCATTTACATGACCAGGGTTCGATACTACATTATCATACTTCTCGACCTCTCTAGGGTGAATTGTCACCCATCATCCAGCCTTGACGGAAGACCCGTCACCACCTGGGAGAAGATAGCGAGAAACCTACACTTCCCTTCCTGCAGACCCCCGTACATGACCTGGCCTTTCTCCATCTAGGGACCTAAAAATTTTAGCCCACTAAGGGGTGAGATCACATCTCAGTGAGTTAATCCCCTAAATCCCGAGTAGGAGAAGGGTACACTCTACATTCAATCTAATCACGTTTCTCACAACTCTTTTCATACTAGTCTTTGCCTGCATGTTAGTGCCGATCAAATCATACATACAGTATCGAGCTTTCACATCATATGAATACCGTAACATGAGTATATGCAAGGACATAAACATCATATGAATACCGTAACATGAGTATATGCAAGGACATAAACATCAATGTAGTCAATGCAACAGATAACAGTTTTCTGGCATAACCGGGCATCGTCTTGCACCGTCGAGCACGGCAACATCTACACTCAGACAACATTCCGATTAGGAGCATCGGCCCAGCATCCACTGCGACCGGCATCTGTTGACTTTGGGCATTTCCGAAGGAGCATCGTCCGGCCCTAAAGGCTCGTGACGGAATCTCATGTCATGTATGTATTCATCCAATATCACAATTCAATGATCAATTGCATATTTCATTCACAACATCAATTAAGCAAATTTCCAGCAAGAACACCTTGAGAACAGTTACAAATAACCACTGACCAGAATTTGCAGAAACTGTCCATTTGCGAACTTCTCAGTTTAACATCAGAAATCATCTCAAACGAGTTTGAAAAATTCTCAAACTTGAACATGTGATAAGGAACACGTAAACAAACAATTTTCATGGAGACACCAAGGCCCAGATTCTTCTGGATTCGGCCCAGTAATTCACTCAATCCAGCACTAAAATCGGGTCCGTTTCCAGCGGTTCTGTTTTCCGAAATCAGCTTGGTTCGGGGTCCAAAACAGGTCCATTCGGTCTGAAATTCGAGTATGTTCCACTAGAATATGTAACAAACAACTTTCATGAATAACCCATTTTTAAAATCGAACCCGAAGGATTAGTAACAACCCATAGAATCCATACAGGTCGCAAATTCCAGTGCAGTTCGAGTTTCTGTTTAAAGACAACGAAGCCAAAATAATTTTCCTTTAAATCCCCAAAAATACTAAGAAAAATATATGTTATACTTGAAGATGTGTAAAACATTTCTTTAAAAGGAAATTTCTTCAAAATCGCAACACATATCAGTCTACAAGAATAGCAAATCGCGCACGTCCAGAAAACAGTTTCAAGAAACAGCCCCTGTCTTTGGCCGAATCATCCTCTACGGTTCTTATCTTGTCCTTTAAACCACAACTAAGCCTTTCTATGGCTAATCTAACATTTCTAACTAACACCCAACCATATGTAATATCATCTACACCTTTCTTACTTGGATAAATTCCTAAATAGAGGTACACAACCCCTAATCCAGTTTTAGAAGACAACTCACCTAACAAAGAAAACAAAAGGTGGTTCTTGCTGGATGAGCGGCAGCGGCTCAGCTGTGACCTCCAGGGACACCGGAGAAACTCCAGTTGGTCTGGAACGGGGCTGAGAGACCCTCAGTTCACGGTTGAGGGGGCTGACTCTTGGCCAGTGGGAGCCTATCGGTGAAAGACTTGCAACCGCAAGGAAGTGGTTGCGACACAGCGGAGTTGGCTTGCTGTTCGGTTCAACAAAAACCGGAGGACGTGAAGCAGGGGTTCGAACACTTAAAGAGGAAAATGACAGCAGCTTTTACGGATGGGAGAAAGAAGAAGGAAAAAAAAAGAAAGGAAGGAAAAGAAGGGGAAGAAGCCAACGCATGCTGCAGCTAGCTGAGGTTCACGAGCGGAAAAGAGGAAGAAAGAAATGAGGAAATTACTAGGAAGTTCCCTTTACACTTTCCACAGCTTTAGGGTCCTTTTTCCATGGAGATTTGCCCTTCCATCACCATCAAGTGTCCCACTACTTTACAAGTCTATCTCTTCCAAATGAGATTCAAATTGAGGTGAAATTCTAAGCCTTAGGCCTTCATACGAAATTACTTCATTTCTAGAAGCTTTTCATCTTTTCATTTTACCATTTTACCACTTTAGTTAATAGGGTCAAGTCCCCATTCAAGTTCTTATAGTTCCTTCTCCAAATGTCTCACAATAAAGGCCCAAAAACCTATTTAATAAACGGCCTTTCTCTTGTTCTTTTAAATTTGCTGCTCTTGTATTTTTCTCAAATAATTCCCGTCGTCAACAATTCTTGGAAAGATGTAACAATATTCCTAAAATTAATTATGACACCTTAAAGTTCTCAATTTCTGAAATCGGCATCATTTCCTCGGTTAACTTCAGTCAAACGTGACTTTAACGCAACCTAAACTGTCGGGTAGTTTTTGGGAATTTTCGGTGCAATGGACTCGTGGTCAATTATTATCGAACCATAACATGCATCTTCGACTCATTGGCGACTCTCGATTGTCGTGGAAATCTCTAGGTTTCAATTACGAGCATAGGGTACCAAAACGACACAAAAATCGGTTTAGTGTCGATCGATGAGAATTTTGTAATTAGATGGAATCACCCATGCCTAATTATATATCTCAATCGAATCGACTTATTTCCGGTCTCTGATAGATTTTCGACTGTGTCGCAATGACCCTTGCAGACTAACACGGTCGAGTAGTCGATTCTTGGTCGAATTCTCAAGTCTGTTGCATTAAAATCCCTTAATGACTTCCCCAACTAGTCTAGTTATCTCACGAGTGATCAGCTCAGAGAATAGCATTATAGGCACGTCGATGAAAAGCCCGATTTATTCAATTGAAAACAGAAGTAGAAAATCAGACTGTCACATATAGTTCTTTATACACCAAGAGATGAGCGAAAAATTTAATGTCTTCAAGGTAAAGGGTTTTCTCATGAAAAGGTAAGTGGACCGAAATGACAAGGGGCATTCCATGGTACATGCTGAAAGAATTTCTTTCAAGTTAACCCTATTGCGAATCACCCCACACTAGGGCAGAATGGAGGTAAGGGTGACAGTACAAGGTGAGAAAAATAGATGGAACTTTCTTTGTCATATCCCAAACCTTACCCTCGTTCGCTTCGGGATTAATTTGTGACATCCCAGGAGGCATCACCATCCCATTAATTTTATCTTTTCATTAAGCACATGCCAAAGCGTGCAATCTCCAATCACCCAATAGTCAGGGAGAAAGACACACGCACATTGCATAACTTCCAAGCTTTTTTTTTATCTACTCAGAACGTTTACAATTTACGAGCCCTCATTTCTATGGCCGTTTTGACTGGTCATCCCCTCACAAAAAAAAAAAAATCAAAAGGGGGGGGGGGTTTAAAAGCTGCAAGGGGAAGCCTATATGATCTAATGAGTTTAAACCAAAAGTGGCTTCCTTGCTAGGACCAGCTGTCTAGGCATATGTCTGGTGAGGTTGCGTCCTCGCTTGGTCTAGGTGGGCCATGGAATCCAAAGATGGGTCCGAAGAGGTCCCCATCGAACCACACATATCGTGCTCGACAGCCGTGTGGGATAAGGTCGCGGTACCCCTCGTCAACACAGACAGTGGTCGTGACCTATTGATTAGCCACATCCTCCCTAAACACGTCTATCACTGCGACCTCCATGCTTACAAGCACTCCAGAATGCATGAAGCGGTGAGTAAGGGGTCCCTACCTATTGACCTGAAAAAAGGTTAAACAACAACAGTGAGTTGAAAACTTAATAAGTAAAGATCCTAAATCTCGCATCAGAGCCTTATGATTTCCCAACCTAAACATGTTGATGGCAGATCAATAGCAAAGTCTATGCTTTGCCTTAACTATATACATGATGGAAACTACCCTCAACCTAAATCCCTTGAGTCCTAGGCAAAGGCATACAAATCCACACAGTGACAAATAGTGCAAATTATAGCCAATAATATTCACATGTGACGGGTATTAGCATCCACAGCATTATTAAAGCCTTCAAGACTCAAACAACAACTTTCAGGACATCCACGTGCCTCTCACTTCATGAACAATGACGATCATAACGTGCACGTGCATTCTAATTCATTGAAAATGACATTTAAATCATGCATGTGTCTCATGCATCTTATATAAGTCCATGTCAAACATGCGCAAGCCATAAAATAACTTCTAGAGTATGCACATAGCACTCAAATACTTTGCACAAGTTTAGTGACTTGAGAATCACATGGCATTCCATACTACCATGCTATCTCGAGTCTAATTATTAATCACATATAGCGAAAACCCTATAGTTTTTCCAAAAATCTCCAGGATATCATTTTGCTCCATCGAACACGGTATCCGAAATCCATCGGGTATCCTTTCGGGCGTCGTTTTGATATAACACATTCCGCAAACGACATCCCATTGATGTGAAGGCATCGTCCCCCGAAACCTCAGTGATATAATTCCTCATATGACCACATGGATCAAGCATTCAAGTAATCGATTTTATCTTTTACTTTAGTCCAAGTATGAATGCCCCAGGGGCGTGCTAAGTGATGTGTAACTCATGATCTATCGTAAATGCGACAATAAAGTATGTTGAGCATGAAATTGGAATCGTCGCTTGACTCGTGATGCTCAAGTACCGGCCTAAGTTAAACTCGGATCGAATGATATGCCTCAATATCACTAAACCAAGAGAGTGGCCTGGCTTGACGCACTTCCAAGCATGTCCAAGAACCAACGATGTTCTCGATTCGGCTGCTCGATATGAACTCAAGCTTCGACCATGACCTACATATGCAAAGATCATATTACATAACACTCACACAACCATCCATAGCATTCATATGTGAAGATCAAGCATAAATAACAATAGCAAACGATTCACAGCAACAATCACAACAAATTTAAGCCTAAATGAATCATTTTCACAACTCACGTGTGACATCTTGATTTTCGGGTTCTCTTTTCGATTGAATAAGTTGGCTTTTTCATCGACACGCCTATAGTTCTTTTCCCTGAACTGATCACTCATGGGATATTTAGTCTATCAAGTGAAGCTGTTAAGGAATCTAAATGCAATAGACTTGAGAATTCTACTAGGAATTGACTGCTCGACTGTGCTAATCTGCAAGGGTCATTACGGTACTGTCGAAATCGATCAGAGATTGGATATAGGTCGACTCGACTGAGCCATGTGATTAAGTGTGGGTGATTCCACCTAATTGCAAAATTCTCGTTGATCGGCACTAGACCGATCTTTCTATCATTTCTGTACCCTGTGTCCGTATTTGAAATATCGAGATTTTCACGACAACCGAGAGTCGCCCATGTGTTGAAGATGTACAATGTGGCTCGAAAATAATCGACCACAGGTCAAATGTGCTAAAAATTCCTAAAAGCTACCGGTAGGCTAGATCGCGCTAAAATCGCGTCACATTGAAATGAACTGCGAATTTAAACCCGATTTCAGAAATCGAAATTTTGTGAAGTCACACTTTATTTTAGGAACGTTGACTCATCCTCCGAAGATTTTTCTGCAAACCGAGATTTTTGGCGAAAATTCAAATTTTGGCCATTTTTGACCGGAAAAATTAGAGGACCGTTTTTTGTCACGTTTTTGGGATTCAAGTTGGACAAATGGGCGAGGAAAAATGTGAATTCACATGTGGGCATCTTGGTTGGATTTATGGACTCCAATTTAGGTCCAATTGGAGAGGAATTGAAGCAAATTGGATGTGGATTATGCAAAATTCCTAGGCCATGGGGGAGACAACATTTTGGACCCTTTGGCAAGCTTATTGAGGAAGATTGGAGTGGATAATGGCTAAAGTGGATGGCTGATGGCTGGTGGGGGCAAGCAAAGGGAGAATTGGACAAGTGTTGAGGCTTGAAGGCCACTTGGGGTCCCCCTTGCTTCAGTAGCCTTCTTCTTCCTCTTGCTCCCTCCTTTCTCCATTATTGAGGCTTGATAGAGCTTAGAGAAACCAGAGAAATCGGCAGGTCCCTCCTCTGAACCATCGACCACCCGCTGAAGTAGCCGGAGCCACCGCACGCCGCTCGCTTGCGCCTGCGAGCCCAGCTCGACGTTCCGCTCGCTCGTGCGTCCGTGCGCTATCGTCCCTGCCTTGGCCGTCGTCCCTGCCCTGGCCGTCGTCCCGAGCCCTTGTCCGAGTTGCCTGGCCGCCGTTCGTTGCTGTCTAGACGTTTGTCGCCCCGGCCATCGCTCGCTTGGTCCAGCTACATCGTCGCCGTCCCTCATTGCTGTTCTTGGCCGCTCGAGTAGCCTCTCGGCCCAAGGAGCAGAGGCCGAAGCCCAGTTGTGGGCTGAGGTCTTCAAGGCTTATTTTAGGTCTCTTCCGGGCTTCGCTTGGTGTTGCCGTTAGGAGGTTTGTCACCCGTCTCTGCGTCGCCATCGTCGTGGACTTACCAGATCGCTAAACCGGTGGGTTTACTCACTAAACTCTACTTATGGAGTTAATTATGCTTAATGGGTGATTAGTTTAGGCTAAGTATGGTTTAAGTGATTAGTTAGATTAGATTAGTGATTTAATTATTGATTTATGTATGTTAGGTGGATAGAACGGCTTAATTAGGGACTCGATAGATCGTACTATTTATCTAGATAGATTCGGAATTTTTCCGGGCCTGTTTCGGTGTTTAATTAAGCAATTCCAGCATAAGTTTGCATTTTTGGTTTTTCATTGCATTTATTTAATTATTTATTATTTTTCGGAAATTATACCGGGATAGTCGGTGACCGGAATTTCGTGCTGATTGCAATGGTGTAGTTAGTTTATGCAATTGAATGCTAAATTGTGCCAATTGAGTGGAAATAGTGATTTTGGATATTTATTCTAAAATTGAGAAATTTTGTTATTTTAATTAGAAAATCCTAAGTGTTGGGTTTTGACACAAAAATGGTTTTGAGGACTAGATTGAATCGTGGGATTTTAGAAGTGTGAATATCAATCTTTCTGGTTCAATTGTACGTCAGCTTGTGAGAGCATTATCTAATCATTTGCTTTGGTGAGCAATAAATAAATAAATAAATATATATATCGGCTTTGGTGAGCAATAATAATAAATCTCAGCTTGGGTGAGTAGTAATCGAATTGAGTCGGTTGATTGAATGGATCGATGGATGGATGGTTTGGGTTGAATTGATTGGTTTAGATTATGAACTGTACTGACATGCAGGAGGGAACTGAGGCAAGGTAAGTCTTCTGACTTGTGTGTATAGCTGCCTCTAGGCGTATTTCCTTCATGGTAAGAGTTTAGGGGGTGAACTTATTGAGACAATCTCTCACCCCGTCGTGGGCTCAACCTTTTCAGGTTCTTAGATGGCGGTTCCTCCAGAACGTTTTGGCCGGCCCATGAGGGTTACCGAGCGGGTTTTCAACTACCCCGATCTCGGAAGTCATTGGGTCTATGAACTTGTGGTGATCACCGTCTGGGTCGAAGATGGTGTACCTCAGAGGGTACCTCATCGATTCAGAGCGTAGTTTTGCTACGGATCCAATGGATTCGGGGTGGGTCCCCTCAGGCGTTTTGAAATCCCCTATGTGGTAGTCAATGGCACTTTAGGTGAAAGTGCAGCTGACCCTCCTGATGGTGTGGTGGAGGACCCGACGCCCCTGAAGTTTGTGGAGACCGAAGGATCGGCGAATGTGTCTGGCTAGCTGGTCTTAGGATAGCTTCGTTTTTGAGAGCTGGTCTTTTGTAGACTTTTGTCTATAGACTAGTATTATAAATAAACTAGTCGGCTGTATATAAAGGTGTGTTGTGGTTGTGCAATTGTGGTCCTGTTTTTCTATCCCATCTTTGTACTGTCAGGGGTATTTGTTCGCTTCCGCATGCGTATTAAAGTGAATGGGTCGGCGACGTATCCTGAGACGTCGCAAATTTATCGACCACCGAGGGATGGGCACGCGCTCGAAGATCGGGGCATGACATCACGTGAACCCGAACAACCTCAACTCTCACATACTTATTCCTTGCTCAATCTCGAACCGTATAGCTTAAGTATATCATGAGCAAATCATACAAAATTAATTACATGAGTTCCTCAACCTAGGATAGTTTATAACATCATAGGCAGTCCTAAATCTGAGTTGCGTAACACAATGGCCTAGCCGACATTTAGGAAATCTACTTACAAGCAACTAAGATAGGACGGGGGCGGTTGGGTGGTGGCTTGGTTCATGGTAGTAATGACCAGGTGACAGCGAGGATGGCAGATGGCAGTAGTAGAGCGGTGGATGGCGCCTAGGTGGGTGCATGAACAACGGCGGCGGCAGCATGCAGTGGTGGACAGCAAGGCGAGCGGCCAAGTGGGCAATGAGGAAGAAAGGGAGGAAAAGGAAGGAGAGAGAGAGAGAGAGAGAGAGAGAGAGAGGGAAGGGGGGTTGACCAAATGGGGTGGGAGAGGGAGAGAGTGAAGAAGAAGAAGAAACTTAAGGAGAAAGATTACCTTTCAAGCATTAAAGCCTCTTGAATTATTGTCCTCCTCTCATGATGACAATCAAACTTGGAAAGCAAGATGAAATCTTGGTCGTCCATTTTGCCTAAGTCCTTATCCAAGATCAAGGGTTAGGATGGCTTCTTAAATTTCAATTATTGGATAGACTCAAGAAGGGTAACTTGGTCTATTCCCCTTGTCTACCCCAAAAGTGGTGCCTATCTGTTGTCCATGGCCTAACAAATTTTGTCTCATCTAAATTTAAATTTTAATAAGCTGAATTGGTCTTATCTCTAGGTTCATTGAAGTCTATATTATCAAATTAGCGCATTTCTCTAATTGATGCACAAACATGTTCAATAAAATCATTTTAATTGGAAATGAATGCCTTGATAACTTCGGTAGTCGATACCCACAATTGAATCGGGGCTTGTGACTAAGTTTCGATTGAAAATGGGTTTAATGCAATCTACTCGAATTTATGTGGCATTGGTAGAATTCTTGCAACTAGACTTAAACTGAGTTGATGCCTATTCAGGGTTTTACACGTGGCTTTTAGTTGAGCTCGATCGATCCATGAATGATCCTCAGTTGTTATGTAAACGAGAAGGATCGATCAACCTTTCTTGACTCATGATCGTTCAAGATCGGATTAAGGTCATTTACGAATAGTATATTGACCATGTGATGTCACATGCCATTGGTATATATTCGAGCTGAATTGATCTATATCAGTTCATTAACTGACTCATGACGACACATGATCATTCACAATGATTCTTGTGGTCAAATGATCCTTTCATGGTTGAATGCTCTAATCTATCACAACCCAATTCCTAAGTTGTCTTGCCCCTAATCAGCAAGTCAGCTTGTGAACAATTCATGGGATTCACGGTCTATCCTCATTATTGATGTACCGTGGCTCAGTCCATCTCTCGCGGTGTAAATAGGGATTCGAATCAAGGATGTGAGATTCTTACCCTCACTTGAATCAATCTCTGAGTGTATTATAACTCAAATGAGAATTTAAGTACCTTAAAGTGATGAAGAAAATTTATTTCTTCATCATATACAATTTTATCTCTTATATAGCCCATTAGAACCTGCAAATTCATTTATGAAAAGCTAGTTAGTGATCACCCTCCATTCTGGGGCAAGGAATTTAAGTCACCACGAAGGAACGCTATCGTCTGGAGTGTTGATTAAAGATGAAAACCTCGAGAGTCTAAAAATGCCAAATTGTTCATGAGTTGATGGCATCGCAAAAACCAAAGTCTGGTTGGTCCAAGATTGCATTGCAAGAAACGTGTCAGGAAAAAGAGAAGTGAAAAAATCGACAAAAAGATAGAAAGAGATAAAAAAAAAAAATCGAAACAAAAGTTCGAAAACTAGAGCAAAGTGAGAGAAAAAAAGAAGAGCGAAAAAAATGTTGATGCAAGGCCCAATTGTTGGTGAGAACGAAAGAGTGTCTATGTTAAACTCGCAAAGTCAATCCCGATGAAAGGGTGGTGATTTCGCAAATTTCAAAAAACAGTGTAGGACTCTCGTGGTCGAAGATGCATCTATACAAGAAGACAATCCCAACGAAGGAGAAGATTGGTAATGATATTGAGATGCTTACCAACTTCAAACCCTTTCAATGAAAAGTTGTTGAGCCTAACGAATCCTTTCGTTTCTTAACCCATTAACCAAGCTTATGTTACATTCCTTATACTGAATAGGGCACTTGAATTAACATAGGAGATTCAAACGTTAAAAGCTTCTCCTAAAAAAGTGTGGCCAAGGTTGCTTTAGTCTCATTTGCATGATTCTTGACTAGTAATCCCGATGGAGATGCCAAATTAATGAAGAATATTCCTTTCAAAGTTACGAATTGAATAATCACGTTTTGCAAAGCCGATGACAACTCCTACGTTATGGTCCTATTAAAAAGACCTCTTCGATTGGTAGAGACAACTCGGACTCTTGTAAATATGATGATAATGATAAGATAGAGGGATTCTCCTGTTCCCACATCAATGGTCAGCACAAATTATCCTTCAAAATGAGAACGAGTGAAAAGCCTTTTTTTGGCAAAAAGTCTTTCATTTGGTATTTTTAAGAAATCCATGTTATGAGTAAAAAACCCTAGATGATTTAAATCTTAATAAGTGAAAAACCTTAGATAATTCAAATGTTAAGTGAAAAACTTTACACAATTCAAGTAAAACCTAAGGCATACCAAGTCCTAGGATGGCAAACTTCGGACAGCTTCGACATCTGATATGAAAAACTCTAGGTAGGTCCAAAATCCTATGATGAGACACTTTGAGCGCCTTTCTAATCCGTCAACAAAGCCCTGCGATGAGAAACTCTAGGCAGCTTTTATCCGTCGCCAAAATCTGCGAATGAAGAGAAGAGAACGAGAGAGAGAGAGAGAGAGAGAGAGAGAGAGAGAGACTGGAAGAGGATGCAGATTTTTTTTTTTAACTTGAGTTCTTTATAGCCATTGCAATTTGGGAAGAGGAAGGGAAGGGGAAAAGCGTTGTTTCTGATGAGAAGGGACCAAAAACCCTAACGGATGCGGGGATGGAATGACACATCGCAATGTGGTCCAACTGATTTGGGGATGTTGGGATGAAACCTCGGCCCGAGGAGGCGACTGGGTATACCAATCCTTGCCTCACTACAGTCGTCTGCCATGGGAATTGCCCCAACTTTTGTTGATTGTTCGCGATGGCCAGCGATGAAGTGGCAGTGGCATGGCGCCTGCTAGAGGATGCATGCCGGGGGCGGCGGTTTTTCGAACAATTTAAATATGGATAACAGAAGGTCCAAGTCTATGTTAGTGATGAACAGAGAAAATGCCAGGCCCACGCCCAACGAAGAAATGGAAGATGGGGGTGGTGGAAGACGAAACGGCATCATTTGATTTGACCACCTAGATAGGAACGAAGTTCACTATATATAAACCCACAGCGCTAAGGCTTGCCCACCATCAATCATCACAGAGAGAGCAGCTAGCGAGGTAAAGGGTTCCAATTCGCGTTCCTTTTTTCAAAACCTGTGAGAAAGATAAATTACGCAACTATCATTAAATTTATCAAATTAATTATTCCGAGTTCAACCAATCTGATGGAACAACTCACGGGAGGTGTTCGCTCCAGGTTTAAGGGCACCGACGCACTTGGCTTTGGCGACAATATACTGGTGGCGATTACAAAGTGCCATCGACTTTTGTTTTGTTTTGTTCTGGGCCCGCTTCCATATTATTAGTAGCATGATAAGTGAAGAAAGAACATATCGTCCCTTAAAATTGCTAAAAATTGGCCACAAAACTTTGTACCTGTTAGTGGCATTGGTTATAATCTCCGATCTCTTAGCATCAGTAAGGAGAATGAAAAAACGGCACGAAGAAATATCACTAATTCTATGATTTCTTGTGGGACACTCCAAAAGCAAAACTTTGTGCACTTGCATGGGTGCGCTTTTCAGGTGACATTGCGAAATTTAACGATGGTTTTTTGCATGAAAAGCGGATGGAAGTGCCGAAGGTTCTTGCCGATGCAATGGCTATGACGAGTGCAAAAAGTGTTTTGTGGTTTTGTTTCTCTGAAGAGAGTATCGCTTGGCTAACTTCTTTCACGGGGAACAGCTAAAGATTCCTTTCACGAGAGGATCCGTGGTTGAAGAACAACAGAAGTTCCATGAAATGGAGCTAGAGAGCTCCTTTCCGTAGTACATTGGATTGATAATTACACATCTTCTCGCGACTGTTAACGTTTGGACTCATCGAGGAGGAGATAATTAAGTGTTGCATCCAGTTGGAAAGGAGCGAATACTTTTGGAAACTAGGATTCCTCATCTCTCGCTCTCTCTGTCTGTACTAAAAGAATGACGTGACTCAATCCACGACAAATCCAGAGAAAATGGAGAAAGATGACTCCCACACAGAGAGAGCAAGCAAAAGCAAGGTGTTTCACGAGGTCTGCACTAAAAGAATGACGTGACTTAATCCACGACAAATCCAGAGAAAATGGAGAAAGATGACTCCCACACAGAGAGAGCAAGCGAAAGCAAGGTGTTTCACGAGGCCACAATCGAATTTTTCTATCATTAAGCACGACAGCTTTGTCCGTCTTTGCCCCCTCTCTTTCTCCCGTTCACATCTTTGAGTTATAGTAACTCCACCACTACCATGGCCGCCCCCCTTCGCTCTCCCTGACACTGTTGACAGAGCTTAGTGACGAGGAATAGGAGGCAATAGCAGAAAGACCTGGATGGATTTCAGCTCATTCCTGACGTCGCTGATCACGGCATTCGTGATCTTCGTCGTCCTCATGGTCCTCTTCGCGTGGCTGTCCAGCCGGCCCGGGAACAAGGTGGTCTACTACCCCAACCGCCTCCTCAAGGGCATGGACCCCTTTGACGGCGGCAACTACGCCTCCCGCAACCCCTTCGCCTGGATCCGCGAGGCCCTCTCCTCCTCCGAGCAGGACGTCATCGCCGTGTCCGGCGTCGACACCGCCGTCTACTTCGTCTTCCTCAGTACCGGTGTGTGCCGTGCCTCTCTCTCTCTCTCTCTCTTTTTCAGTTGTCTGATCCTTTCTTGCTTTGTTTGGGTGCTTGTAATGAGACGTTGGTGGTTCTTCTGGGGGAGTACCGGCTGCCGGAGGCGGCTGGGTCCGTCGTTGTTTATGGGTTGGTTTGAACTCGGCGCTTGGATGCGTCTTTTTGCAATTCGAGTGGGACTTGTGGACCGTTCTTTGTGAATATGATTGCTTCTTTTTGTGTTTTCTGGTGGTTCTCAGGTGAATAGATCGCCTCACTTTTTTGTTCGTTGACGTTTCCTTCATGGGTGTTGGTTTGGTTTGGCTCGTTTATGGTATGATTTTCAGTCTGTTTCATGGATTTTAGAGGTTGATTCGGTGTTGTTAATTCATGCCTTTAGGGCAGTCTATTTCAAGGGCTACATTAACACTTCTAGCGGCATTTTCACTTTCATGCCACTACCGGAATCCAATCCTTCATCACTTGATTAAGTGCACAAGTTGTGCAGTAAGAAGTTAGATTCACCTTGACCGCAATCCGAAAATAGGTCTTTTTTCGTGATTGTGAGTGGATTTTGAGTTTCTAGGGCCAAATATTTATCCTTTCACTCCTGCATAAAGCCTTCAGCACCTGCAATTTGTGCTGCTGCATTGTCTAACTGATTGTCATCGCTACTTTTCGTGTCGTGGTTGGTGAACCCAACCGTTTATTTTAACACATACTGTGGGGCTGGTGATACATACCGCTTGCACTAACAGTTGTACCTGACCGGAAGAGTTGATAGCGAGGCACTCACCATACTTGCATTCTATTGTTGCGGGATAATCAGAGAAGGGGGGGGGGGGGGGGGGGGGGGGATGGATTTCTTCATTTTAAGGAGAAAAGAGAAGTAGATTTTCTATTTTCCTGAGAATTTTACCTGTGTAATCCTATATATTGGAAAGTAATGGTCGTGTATTTAAATTACTTTTGGCATTCTTAGTTACATAACAGTTCCACATACTAGCAGGCAATCTAATAATATCTGTTGTCAGCTATCAATAATTAAAGGCGATTGGAATTCTTGATACAAATGAGGTGGGGAGAATTACCAAAAAAGTCATAAACCTATTGCAATTGTGCCAATTTAGTCATAAAATTTTTTTTAAGCCAATTTAGTCCTAAATCTTTTACAATTGTGCCAGTTTAGTCCATCCGGCCAAAATTGGCCGGCCGATGTTGACGTGGACACCGGCCGTCCGGTGAAAGCTGACATGGCAATTTTTTTATTTTTATTTTTTTCGAATTTTTAAATATTTTTTTTGAATTTTTGAATTTTTTGAATTTTTTTCAGCTTCTCCTTTCTCTGGCCGGCTGGCCAGAGGCGAGGGCCAGTGAGGCCGACCTCGCCGGCCAATGGTGAGGCCGGCCTCGCCCATGGACGGCGAGGTCGACCATCACCTTGGCTGGGTGAGGCCGACCCTTGCCTTGGATCTAGCGAGGCTCGGCCCCGCCCAGCCATGGCGAGGGTCGATCTCGCCAGTGCCGGCGAGCTTGGCCCTCGCCATGGCTGGGCGAGGCCAAGCCTTGCCAGATCTGGCGGGGCCTCGCCCAGTGACGGCGAGGCCGGCCTCGCCAGCGACTTTCGGGAGCGCGGCCAGCGCCCTGTTCACTGCCTCCATTGTCGGAGCTTGCCGAGGACTCGAGGGTATGTTGGCTCGTTTTGCAGAGGGTGGATTGGAGAAGACGACGACCCAACTCGGCTTTCGCAACAACGAACCGTGGAAGCCGGAGCCGCCGGAAACGCGGAGCAGCGGGCGAGACCGTCGCCTTGGCTGGGCGAGGTCGACCCTCACCTTGGATTTGGCGAGGCTCAGCCCCGCCCAGCCATGGCGAGGGTCGATCTCACCAGTGCCAGCGAGCTTGGCCCTCGCCATGGCTGGGCGAGGCCGGCCTAGCCAGATCTGGCGAGGCCTCGTGGCTGGCGAGGTCGTCCTTGTTGGCCTCGCCTCGGCCGGTGCCGGCCAGCCGGAAGGAGAAGCTGGAAAAAAAAAAGAATTAAAAAATTAAAAAAAATTTAAAAATTCGAAAAATAAATAAAAAATAAAAAAAATTTGCCATGTCGGCTTTCGCCGGCCGGTCAATTTTGGCCAGATGGACTAAACTGGCACAATTGTAAAAGGTTTAGGACTAAATTGGCTAAAAAAAAAGTTTAGAACTAATTAGCACAATTGCAATAGGTTTATGACTTTTTTGGTAAGGAAGCCTAAAGTTGCCATTTTTCTATTATCCTTTGCTTCCCGTTTGCGTATTCTTTACAATCACTCGATTTATGGCATACATATTGGTATCAAGCTCCCCTGGATGGTTAGAACTCTGTTTTGCATGTTTTAGATTCCATAATCGCGGAAGCTTTCACGTAGTTTTTCTTGTATTGTTTTCGATGAACTCTCGTGCTTGTATATTTGAAACACTCCGCCGTCTGTAGAAGTGAGAATTCTGATCCTCCCCTTTTTACTCCTTGACAGCGTCGGGAATATTAGTATTATCCGGCATTGTGCTACTACCGGTTCTTCTACCTGTTGCTGCCACAGAAAAAACTCCAAACACATCATCAGATACAACCAGCAATGGGACATTCAGTGATCTTGACAAGTTGTCAATGGGAAATGTGGCAGTAAGTTTTAGAACTCTTGTACAAGGATTTTCTTTTTTCTTGTCTTGTCAAGGGTAGAGAGAAATGTTTTATTTCCTATTTCTACCATAATTTTAGGACATTGATTGAAGTGGATTTTGGAAACTATGGAGGTACTCATCATATCATACTTGGTGGGGAAGGAATTGGTGGACAATGTTGTTGTGTAGAGAAAATCAGTTCTACTTTTCTAAGTCACATCCTTTTGTACGTACAGGAGGAAAGTCCAAGGTTGTGGGCATTCCTGATAGCTACCTATTGGGTCTCAATCGTTGCATACTACCTGTTATGGGAGGCATACAAACACGTTTCTGCTTTGAGAGGAGCTGCTTTAATGTCTCTCGAAGTGAGAGCAGAGCAATTTGCTGTCCTTGTGAGAGACATACCTCCTGCCCCAGAAGGTCAAAGTATGAAGGAACAAGTTGATTCATATTTCAAGTCTATTTATCCCGATACATTTAACAGGTCGATGATAGTGACTAATAATAAAGAGGTACGCTTTTATAACGTTTCTTTCTGGAATACTCTATTTGTTCCTCAGTTGTTGCTATGCTAGTCTTGCTCCAAGTCTTGCTATAAGTTTCTCCAAACTTTGTCCTTTTTATAACTTTATCTACATGTATGTGAATATATATTGGGACTATTTTAAGTATCTAGTTCATGGCTAGGATACACAGAGGTGAAAGAATATTGTAAAAAAAGAACCGTTTGGTTGCTGATGGCTAGTCTTTTAATGATTTCTCCACTACAGTGGTTATGCAGCTTGTGCTATTTATTATGGTACTGCTTAGGAACTGCTGACCTGGCTTTGGACCATTTTCATAGTTGATTCTATTTGAGGATTATGAATTATTGTGGGGCTGGATAAGTAACGAACCCTGTTCTTATGTAGAGGTTCTCAAGGAAAGACCCGAGTAAAAGGGGAATACCAGGTCGTTGGGCAGTTTAAGGGGTAGTGTGATATGAAGTCATAAAACAAGGAAGTGCATTTATGTCGTTTGTCATGTTGTAGAAGTAGCAACCCTGCTATTAATAAACCAAAATAAGACCGTCATAAACAGACAGCCCACTTAACACAAGTAGTTGAGGTAACGACTTCATTAAATATGTATTGAAAACGATCATGGATGGCCTTACCACTATACAGTTGCTCTCTTGGCAATGGACTGTGCAAATCCAGAACACGGCCTGGGAAGGAAACAGTTGTGCCGACTGGTTAGCCAACAATGCTTGTGATCAGGCCCATAATTTTGAGTTTTATTCTAGGCCCCCTCCTGGACTGGATTTATTGGAGGACAAAATAGGTGCTTTTAGCACCAAGAGAGAGGTCGTGAATGCAGTATTCAGTACACTGTAGTTTACTCCCCTGTTCACCCTAAAAAAAAAAGAAACAAAGCAATCATTGCTTATGAACTTGTTCATGGAGGCGTTATCTCATGCATGCCCAGAAATACTTGGAGGGATAAAGATACGTCGTATATTTGAAGTTCCTTGCATGAAAGTTTTGGCTATAAACAACTTGTTCTTTTATCTGTTGATTTCCATCCATTGAGAAACCTTTTCCTGTTATATGTTCTCATGTAGGTTAACAAAATCTACGAGGAGTTGCAAGGGTACAAGAAAAAGCTTGCACGTGCTGAAGCAATTTACGCAGAATCAATGACAACTGGCAAACCGGAAGGAGTAAGACCCACAAACAAAACCGGCTTCCTAGGTCTTATTGGGGAAAAGGTGGACAGTATAGAATACTATAGTGAGAGGATCAGTGAACTGACTCCAAAGCTTGAAGCTGAGCAGAAAGCCACCTTGAGAGATAAGCAGCAAGCAGCAGCTCTGGTCTTCTTTACTAGCAGGTTAACTGCGGCCTTTGCAGCACAGAGCCTGCATGCCACAATGCTTGACAAATGGAATGTGATGCATGCACCCGAACCTCGTGAAGTCATATGGACCAATCTTGCTATTAAGCTCTTCCAGCGACAAATACGGCAGTACATTATCTACATTATAATGGCTCTGACCATTTTCTTCTACATGATTCCCATTACGTTTGTTTCCGCCTTTACGACTCTGGAAAATCTTAAGAAATATCTACCGTTTTTAAAGCCGATTGTGAATATTCCAGCGATCAGAACTGTGTTGGAAGCTTATCAACCTCAGATTGCGCTCATTTTGTTTCTGGTTTTGTTGCCCAAGTTGCTGTTGTTTCTGTCAAAGGTAGAGGGGATTCCTTCCCAGAGCCATATAGAACGTGCTGCCTCTGGAAAATACTTCTACTTCACGGTCTTGAACGTGTTTATTGGCGTTAGTGTGGGTGGAACATTCTTCGCTACATTCAAGACTATTGAGAAATATCCTAACTCTCTTCTCACAATACTGGCGACCAGTCTTCCCGGAAATGCAACATTTTTCCTTACTTTTGTTGCTTTGAAGTAAGAAGTTTTTGTTCTTCCTCAGTCTTCCATTAACTTCTAACTCGCTGAGTGACAGATTCTGATTCTTTTTTGATGTGAAAGGGAACAAAAAGAAAAATAAAATAAAATTGAGTTGGATTTGCTTATGTGCTCATTAGGGCAGTTTGTTATTCTCATAATTTGTACTTTTTTATGTTCCTTAAAATGGATTTTAGTTTCATATGGCCATCATGTAATCGATAGTATGATTACCTGTCACTTCATATGTCTTGCATGGACTTTTTCCTCTGCTTTCTTGGTACAGTGACGGTGCTAAAGTCTGAATTTGGGGCAATGGCTGTCAGGTTCTTTGTTGGCTATGGTCTCGAGCTTTCTCGGATTGTTCCTCTGATTATTTTTCATTTGAAGAGGAAATACCTTTGCAAGACTGAAGCTGAAGTCAAAGAAGCATGGTATCCCGGAGATGTAGGGTATGCAACTAGAGTTCCCGGAGACATGCTCATCTTCACGATTACCCTCTGCTATTCTGTCATTGCTCCTCTGATCATCCCATTTGGTGTTGTATACTTTGTCTTAGGATGGCTTATTCTTCGAAATCAGGTTGTGTATAAGTTTTCTGGCCTAACTTCGTGTTTTACTTAGTTTTGAGTCTAACTTTTGTACATCTTTGTCTCGTCTAGAGCATTCCTTAACTTTCATATGATCGTTTTGGTCGACAGGCACTCAAGGTTTATGTTCCATCCTATGAGAGTCAGGGAAGAATGTGGCCGCACATGCATTTGCGAATCCTGGCTGCTGTTGTCCTTTACCAGCTCACTATGTTTGCCTACTTTGGGGCGAAGAAATTCTACTACGATCCTTTCCTGGTTCCGCTGATCATCTCGAGCCTTATCTTTGCCTACGTGTGTAACAAGAAGTTCTATTGCTTCTTCCGCTGCCCGGCGTTGGAAGTCGCCTCTCACGAGCTGAGGGAGATGCCGCATATGGAGCCCATCTTCCGAACTTACATCCCTCCCAGCTTGTGCTCAGAGAAGGTCGAAGACAACCGCTTCGAGGATGCTCTGTCTCATGTTTCGAGGGCGGGTTCGTTTGCTTGATGTAAATATCAGTATATATCCTTCCCAGTGGAATGTTTCTTTCTCGTGTCTATCAAAGCAGGCAAACTTGTACGAAGTTGCACTGGAATTGTTACAGTATGTCATAGGAAGTGTTTCCGTTTCTGATTCTGTTTCATCTGTGTAGTTTTTAGTGTAATTTTTGTGCACCTTTTGTAAACGTGTTATTTGTTCAGGAAAAGATAAGAGTGCTTTTGATTAGGTCTTCTTTCTCTGCTTAATTACTCCAACTAATCACATTTAATCATGGGTATCAAGTGTATTACACCATATAATTTAATCATCGGTGTTCAAGTGGTAAACTCTTGATGTGTGGCTACAATAGAAAGAAGACTGTCGTAAAAATATTACACCATATAATTTAAATAAAATGACATTTGTTAACAACGGAATAAGGGGAAAAATCGAAAAAAGAAAAACAATTTAGCTAGATACTTAAAGAATTGACATCGGGGACATCACTTGGAAACAGCCTCTTCTAAATTTCAAAGATACACTTTTCTAAATCATCCTTAATGCTCCTTTTTTTTTTTGGGTCGAAAGATGGTAGATTTCTATTCATGTAGGGAAAAAAGAACAACCCTTAACAAGGGCTTTAGTACAAAGCATGTCCAACATAAGTTGAGGAGGAGAATTAACCGAGTTTGGTGAAAGGTATCTCCGTTCGTGGGCCTTCGCGGCCTAATCAACTAGGGCATTGGCTTCATGTTGACAGTGCTGCACGCTTAGGTTTGGGAAACAAAGCATCAAGGCTGCGCATTCAGCAAACAAAGCATGGTAGTCCCATGGCGGCAGACGGCACCGGTTGATGGTCTCGACAAGAATGAGATTGTTGGATTCAATCACCAGGTAATATTCAGTTTTTCCTTTCTGTGATAGGTCTTGAAGTGTGTATAATAGCGCTTGGGTCTCCGTCTCGAGTGCAGAAGTTGCCTGAACGCTACGAGTTAAGCCTCTGATCATTCTGCCGGTGTGGTCTCAAGCAATACTGGCTATCGCTCCCATATGATTTATAATAGGAAAGGCGCCGTCAATATTTACCTTTATGATGCCCTGTTTCGGTGGTTGCCATATTCGATTAGGGTTCAACCAAGTAGTCCTGTTGCTCGATTCCTGCTGTTGGGTTCTAAGACTGAACTGTGCCAGAGTTAGGGCTGTATCAACAAGTTGATCCGGATGGGTACGTTGCTCCTTAACAAGTGCCCTTTTAGCATATTTTTCTACTAGAATGGCATTGTAATTAGGAAAATTACTCAAACGGTTCTAAACAGGGAAAAGTACAAAAAAAAAAGTCTTAAATCTTATATATATATTGGTAAATGTAAGAATATATTGAGGGAAGGCAACTATACGCAAAACCGGCGCCAAAAACTTTCACTCATAATGCGAACAAGCAAAATGAGTGGAAGGGAGCCGGTGCAAGAAAACAAAAAGCAAGAAGAACAAGCTGAAAACAATCAGCAAACAAAACGCAATGCTACCAAAGCAACAAAAAGGAGCAGGCAGCGAGGAGCGGCAGCATGCAGCACGGCGAAGGACGAGCAACGGCTGAACAAGCAAGAGCAACGGCAGAACCAGCAACGCCCAGACAACAGACCAGGAGAACCAGCAGAACTAGGTAAGTGGAACAGGACCTCCATCGAACACGGAAGGGTCAAACCCCCATGCCCTTTGAAGCCTCCTGTTTTTAGGGTTATCTGGCACCTTGGAGAAGGTCAACACTTTGTCTTTAACGACTTTGATGAGATGATTTTTCAAAGCCAAAACCTCAAACGCTTCACCCATGAAAATAATGCTATTTCTTTTCTTCCAAATTAAATGGCACACGGCCCCAAAAGAGAACTGGGCTATGGAGTGATAAAAGTCCTTACCAGACAGAAATTTCACGGCCCAAAGGATATTCTCCGCCCACGACCTGTTCCGCGAAGGTAGATTACACCTTCCGGCCCAAAAAAATGCAAGAGTCTTAGGGACGTGACAATCAAAGAAGAGATAGAAGAAAAACCTAAGTGGGTAAGCGATTCCTGGTAATCAATCAAAGGTTGAATTGAAATCTAGGAGTAATGGAGTTGTTCCAGATAAGTTGAGCCCATGGAACACGGTCCTTCTTGGTTCTTATAGCCTGCCAAGCCGAAGCCATCAAGAAGGAATTGGTAGAGGAATCGCGCCAAGAGAACTGGTCAAGAGTTCGAGAAAGAATTGGGAAGGAAAATCCCCAGCGCTCCAAGAGAGTCCTGAAAACAAAAGCCGTTGGTGAAAGGAGATCCGCTACCGTTGCCTGCCTAGAGAGGCTCAAACTTGCAATAAGAGACTCTGGAATAAAAAGGCTCAGAGGGCATTCCTGGTGCCAGTTGTCAAACCAAAGCGAGATTGAACAACCATCTCCCACTTTCCAAAAAAAGGATAACCTGAAATCCTTCCTCAGCTGCAGGATTTTCTTTCATGCCCAAGAACAGATGGTAGGAACTGCCGAAACCCAAAAATTATCCATTTTTAAAAAATTGGTGTGGATCCACCGACACCATAGGGACTCTTTGTCTGTAAACAAGATCTAAATATATTTAAGCATAGCTGCTTTATTGCAGTCCTTTAACCTTCGTATACCCAGACCACCCTCCTCCTTGGGAACACAAACATCCTCCCATGGGACTTTAGCCCCACCCCTACCTAGGGTTGGGCCCTTCCAAAGGAACTTCCTCAAAATTTGTTCAATATGCTCTAAAACTAAATAGGGAAGGGTAAAAACACTAGCCCAAAAGGCTTGTATAGAGTGTAAAACTGACCTGATCAACTAGAGTCTTCCGGCAAAGGAAAAAAACCGCTGGGCCCAAGACTGAACCCTAGCCGTGATCTGGTCAATAAAAGTGATACAATCTGCTTTGCCGAGCCATGAGGAAATGATGGGCACCCCCATATATCGCGCCGAAAGTTTCCCTTCCTGAAAACCCAGGGCCAAAAGAATATACCTACGCAAGGAAGAAGGTCCCCCTGTTAGAAAAACTTCACTTTTGTTCTTGTTTGGGATCAGTCCACTCCAAGAGGAAAAGATATCAAGGCCTCTCTTGAGGAGAGACACCGAAGCCCAGTCAGCCTGACAAAAAAGAAAGACATCAACTGCGAAAAATAGACGAGAAAGCTTCACGGCTTTACATCTCCAAAAATACTTGAAGTCCTTGTATGTTGTGCAGGAGCTCAAAATCCGAGAGAAAACCTCCATCACCAAGGTGAAAAGATAGGGTGACATTGGGTCTCCTTGTCGAAGCCCACAACCACTTGAGAAGAAACCATGCAACTCACCGTTGATCGAGATGGAGTACTTCGGGGTATGAACACAAACCATGATGAGTCTGATCATCCACTCAGGAAAACCGAACGCTGAAAGGGTAAGCTCAAGAAAATCACAGTCCACTGTGTCAAAAGCCTTCTAGAAATTCACCTTGATTGCACACTTAGGCAAGTAAAGGGTCAAGGTGGAAACCTGCAAATAGCTCATGGGCTAAGAGAATATTATCCCTGATCCTTCTACCATTTACGAAGGCATTCTGGGAAGAACTAATCAAGTCATCTAAGATTCCAGCTAAATGATTCGCCAAGATCTTAGTGATAACTTTATAAATAGTGTTACAACAGGCTATGGGCCTAAAATTTGATTCTGCACAGGCAGTAGGAACCTTAGGCACTAAAGCTAGGATCGTATTGTTCACCTCTCTAAGCAAATGGCCCGAAGAAAAGAAGTCCTTCACTGCCTCTAAGACAAGAGGTCCTACTACATCCCAATTGCTCTTATAGAACTCTATTGTAAAACCATTTGGCCTAGGAGCTTTACCACATGCGAGAGAAAACAGAGTATCACGAATCTCAAGGTCAAGGACTGGGCGAGAGAGAATACCAACATGCTCAACCGAAAACGGTCGCCGAATGAACTTCTTCAACTCCTGTAGAGAAGGCCTTGTGAGGGCTACCTGCGGTGTTAGAAGGTTTGTAAAGAAAGAGACGAAAACTGGAGGCACCAAGGCAGGATCCGTTATCAAGGAACCTGAGGGATCCTTAATCGAGAGGATCCTATTCCTGAGCTGTCTTCTATTGACCGAATGATGAAAAAACTTGGTGTTATGATCACCTTCCTAGAGCCACCTAATTCCGAATTTCTGTCTGTAGAAGGATTCTTCTTGAGATCGTAAGTCCACAAACAGTCGCCGCTGGGATTTCTCTAATTCAGCAAGAGAAATGCTGCCTGGATCCTGTTGGAGACCAAGCTGGGTAAGGCGAAGAGCATTCCTTGCATCAGTGGTCCTCGTAGAAATGTCAGAGAAAGCCTCTCTATTGAGCTGTTTGAGTATTCCTTTTAAAGCATTTAACTTGCAAACAAGTTTGAACATGGGAACCTCTTCCACCGGACTCGCCCAAACTTTCTGAACAATAGAAGGAAAAGTCGGGTGCTTCATCCAGAAGTCGAAGAACTTGAATGGCTTCCTCCTCGCAATCGGGTTGAGAACTTTGACCAACATGGAGGAGTGATCAGAGATACTCGGGCTTAGAAATGAAGCTTTGAAGAAGGAAAAGACAGCATTCCACTTGGCATCACCAACACCCGATCAATCTTTCGCATTTTCCTTCCAGCGCTAGAGGAAGTGGACCAAGTAAAACAAAGACCAATATACCTTAGGTCCTCCAAGTCTGTCTAGGCTAAACAATGACTGAAATCATCAAAACAAGGAATCCAAGTAGTAGAACCACCAACCCAGTCAGAAGGGTCTTTAATAGCATTAAAATCACCAGCAATTAGCCATGCCGAGTCCTACACCGAAATGTTCATTCGGACAAGGTCTTCCCAAAGGGGACAACGGCGAGTAAAGGAGTGCTCACCATAAATGACAGAAACACAACAAGACAACCCCGTAAGCAAGAACTTCAGATGGCCATGGATAGCCTGAGCATTGATAGAAGAGACTTCAAAGCTAACAAAATCAGGGTTCCAGCCAACCAAGATTCTACCCCGAGGGGCGAACTCATAATTCGCAATCCAATTCCACCCCATCAAAAGACTTGAAGAGATAGAAAGGAAAAGAGACTCGGGAACTTTCGTCTCGAGAAGGCCAACAAAACTCAAATTATTCGAAGACACAAACTTTCTAACTTCAACACGTCTAATGGGGTCAACCATGCCCCTAATATTCCATATACCTATATACATAATACATAGGAGGAGAAGGTCACCTCTTCTCAGCAGTCCTATGCCGAGCATAAGCTGGTGTAGGTAACACCGAAGGGGGCGGGTCAGGGTGCAACTTTAGAAGCTTATCTTGCATAGATTCCGTGATTTGAAGAATCGGTGAAGCTTGCGGCAAAGGAGGACAAACAAAAAGCAAATCGTCATCATCCGAACCAACGCTGGAGCCTTCAATGTCCTCACCCGAGCTAGACTGAAGAATCGAAGAAGAAGGGGGTTCAGCCAGCACCACACCTGCCGAGGAATGACCTTCATCTGGTTTCAGGGTGATCTTGGGAGGGGCTTGTGTCTTCCGTGTAGGATTGCCAACAACCTTGGCAGAGGTAGGTTCCTTAAGCTTCAAAGGTTGACCCCCATCACCAGGAGGAGCTAAGCTAAATGAAGCAATAACCTTGCCAAGAGGAGGCTTTTTCTTTTTGCCTTTAACTCGTTTCCAACCTGGTTCAACCCCTGAGGAAGGGACATCAACTGCGGTAGACTTAACCACCGCCTGGGGCAAATCGTCACCAGCAGCCGAGCTACCAATGATCTCAGGAATCAATGGAGCAGGTACTGGGCCAACCCTGACTGAGGGAGAGGAAGGAAGAGGGTCCATCCCATCCACAGATCGCCTCTGGACAGTTGCAGGGGTTGGAGAAGGGTCCATCGCCACAACCTGGGCGGGAGCAACAACCAGGGTCTGCTGTGTAGCAATAGGAGCAACAACCGAGGCCTGCTGTAAATCCCCCATAGCAGAGGGACGAATAGGAGCAGAAGGACATTTGTGGCCAAAGATACCACATCCAGGGCATGCAACGGATCGCCATTTATACTCCACACCCACTGAGCATGAAACCCCATTAAGAAGCACTTCCACTACCTCACAACTTGGTTGATCCACAGTAATTTCAACACATACTTTGGCAAAAGCCAGCATCTTCAATTGCTCAATACGGCGATCCATATACAAAGACTTGCCAACAGAACTGGCTACCTTGCCAATTCCTTGAGAAGACCAGAAGGCAAGAGGCAAGTTTGTCAACCTGATCCACACCGGCACCGTCAAGTGTCTATCCTTTTTCAGCTCCAATGTAGGCGTCCATTACTGCAATACCAAAGGCACTCTGGCCACCGTGATCAGACCCCCTTCGAGGACCTTCCTGCGGAATTCAGCATCAAGTACATGAAAAAAGAAAAAGCCTTGACCGTTGGACATCACCTAAGCCAGATTCGGGCCCCAGGCATTCTTGAGGGCCGTCTCAGTAACTTTGAAAGGTAGTCTTCTACCAATGAAGTAGCTCAAAAGGCACTCCTTCAGCTTGTGATCAGTTACTTTAAGAATGTCATCAATAAGCTCCACAACAGGCTTGTTGTTCACATAGGTAGGAGGAAAGTAATCTAGATCATAAACCTTATCCGCCACCTTAGCCATAGCAGCCCAAGAGCGAGCGTTCAGGTTGTTCAAACCATTCCTCTGCTAAGGATGCTTCGAGCTAGACCTAGCTCGACTTCTTCCTTTAGGATCAACATGAACCTGCGAAGGCTGAGCCACTAGGTCTTCCTTCGAACCAACCAGAGAAGGAGCATCGACGTCCTCCTTGGAGGAAGCCACAAAATTCGAACGCCCATGGACGGGAGGGGAAGGGTTACAGGCACTAGGCCCTTCTCCAACTCGAGCCATCACCAAGCTCGAAGCACCAAGTAGGAACTGCGAACCAGAACCACGACTAGAACCCTAGCCGAGTTCAGGCATACCGGCCTAAGAAGAAAATTAACTAGGCCACCTTCTTGGGGCTTTTGAAGAAGGCCAAAAGGAGGTCCTATCCTCCTAAGATCGGCCCCAGCTACCAATCAAGGCACCGGAAACCAAACCAGATAGCATATTACCCTACTCGATAGCAACCACCTCGGCCCAAACCAGAAACGAACCAGGGTGAGCAGCTCAGGGGTTTGAAGGAGGATTATAGGTAGACCTGCCTCCAAAAATCGGCGCCTAACACTGGCCAAACTAACTGGAAACCGTCGCGCACGAAGGAGCTAGAACAGTGCCGGAATCACCCAAAAAGGAGAGCTTCGTGAACAGTCGCCTTTCACTCTACGAAATTTGTTATTCTTAAATCTTTTATATTTATACCAATTCAGTCCTAAATTTTTCAGTTTGACTAATTTAGTCATAAACATTTTGATATTGGTACCAATTTAGTCAATCCGACTAATTTAAGCTGGAAATTGCTGACATGGCCGCTGTCGGTTTTATGTGGCACCACGTGGACAAATTTTATAATTTTTTTTTATATTTTTTCAGATTTTTTAAATTATTTTTTTCCTTTCTCCTTACCCCTTGGCCGGCGAGGTCGCCGACTGACCATCACCGGCCAACGGCGGGTCGAGGTGAGGGCCGCCGCACCCTTGTCGGCCACAAGCGAGGGCTTCAGCCCTCGCCCAGATCTAGGCAAGGGTTGAAACCCTCGCCAGCCAACTAGCGAGGGCCTCTACGCCCTCGTCGACCACCGGTAAGGTGTTGGCCCTCGCCAAGATTCAAGCGAGGGCCGAAAACCTCGCCTGTTGGCTAGTGAGGGCCTCTGCGCCCTCATCGGCCACAGGCAAGGGCGCGGCGGCCCTCGCTTGTGGCGGGTGAGGGTGCGGTGGC
Organism: Eucalyptus guilfoylei; assembly: GCA_016097605.1. NCBI lineage: Eukaryota > Viridiplantae > Streptophyta > Magnoliopsida > Myrtales > Myrtaceae > Eucalyptus > Eucalyptus guilfoylei. The sequence goes on along the minus strand of CM027863.1, from coordinate 3,413,633 downwards.
CCTCGCCCAGATCCAAGCGAGGGCCACGACGGCCTCACTTGTGGCATCGTGGCTCTCGCTTGCCACAAGCGTGGGCCTTCGTGTCCTCATCTATGGCTGATGAGGACGCGGAGGTCCTTGCCCTTGGCTAGCAAGGGCCGCTGCACCCTCGCCTATGGCCGATGACGGTGTAGAGGCCCTCGCCGGCCAACGGGGGAGGGTTTCAGCCCTCGCTTGGATTTGGGTGGGGGTCGACGCCCTCGCCTATGGCCGGCGATGGTCAGCCGGCGACCTCGCCAGCCAAGGGGTAAGGAGAAAGGAAAAAGAAAAAAAAAAGAGAAAAAGAAAAAATAATTTACAAAATCTGAAAAATATAAATAAATTATAAAATTTGTTCACATGGCACCACATAAGACTGCCGCGGCCACGTCAGCAATTTTCGGCTTAAATTAGCAGGATGGATTGAATTGATGCTAATGTAAAAATGTTTAGGACTAAATTGATTCAATTGAAAAGTTTAGGACTGAATTGGTACTAATACAAAAGGTTTAGGACTATTTTGGTACTTTTCCCGTTCTAAACATGTCAATTCAATTCTTAACTTTTCAATTTTGTCAATTTAGTTTTAAATTATTGCGTGAAATTCAAATGTAGTTATTCTAGCCAAATCATACTAGAAAGTGATAACTTAGTGGTCTAGTCATTGTATGCCATCGTATGTTGTGCATTGCCACATCAGCAGTTTCCGATGAAAATTAGCCGAAAGGACTACATTGATATTTAGAACTAAATTGACAAACTTAAAAAGTTTAAGATGGAATTAACATTCATACAATATGTTTAGGACTGATTGGACAATTTCACCGTTTATGATTTCTCCATCCAGTGTAAGACGAAGATGAGAGATAAAAAGTGTTATGGATATTTCGTCAGTTTTGAAATATTTATTAGAAATTTTGACCATTATTAAAGTCATCATTTTTGTAACGGCTTTCTAACGGTCATATAATGGTTTTCTAATGGTCATATAACGGTCGTCTATCGACTTTATAACTTTTAATTTATTACTTCATAAACTCTTCATTATTTTATAACTGTCATTGTTTTAATTACCAATTGATTTATGACGAATTCCTAACGGCTCTCTATTTCTCTTATTTGAATATAAATTAAACTTCAAATCATAATCGTTGTAGATACACTATGTTTTCATATCTTTCCTTTTCTTTTCGTTGGGTTATACACATAAGTTGTTCTGTTTTCTTCTAATATTCAGTGCGGAGTATAGAAGGAGGTTTGTTGTATCTTGGAAGAATAGCTACTGAAGCCTTACACATCGAGTTTTGTACTCCGAGGGACGGAATTATCCTTAAAAATAGTACTTGCACGCATCAGACATTTGTTTTTAATTTTCTAATCCTTCGCAATGTATTAACATTTATTATTGTTTTTATGTATTATAATATTTTTCCAACACATACAACGTTCACTTTGATGGTTTAATGCCATAAATTATAAAAAATGTCCACCACAAAGCCATAAGTTTTAATGTCACGACAAACTTTTTGACACTTAGGTTATCACTTGAAAAGCTATAGTACTAAAGTAGACATAATGCGATTGATTGAAATGTCAAGGCACAAAGTGAGTGTCGTACGAAAATTATAGCATGTGTGATATTTTTTTCTTCGAAATGGTCATGTTTCTATTTGCACATGAGGCAATTTTTTTTAAAAAAAAATTTTCAGCAAAGGAAAGTATTTTGGATTTGGATCCATTTGTTATTTTTTATGTTAGATGTTAAGAAAAGGGAGTTCTTCGAAAGGATGGACTTAGGCGATGAATCTTTGAACAACAATTTAAGGGACGAAATGAGTTTAAAAAATAAAAGATGGGTTAATACCACGAAATCCTAAACTGGTATATCCATGAAAAAGTATATTCTAAATTGAAATTTTAAGTTGCCAAAAACTTCAAACCAATATACTCGTGACATATTTACCCTCCGTTAGTTTCCGTATAATTTTATAGCGAAATTACTAAGCTATATGACACATGCCAATAATTCAATTGATATGACAAGTTTATGTGAAAATTAATATCAATTTTGGATAAAATTGTCACATGTGTATTAATTTGAGATCTTTTGTTATCCAAAATTGAGTTTGGGGTAAATTTGTCGCAAGTATGCCAGTTTAAGATTTTTGGCAACCCAATAATTAATTTGGGGTAAATTTGCCACATGTGTACTGGTTTGATGGTATTTTAGACCTTTTAATTATTAAAGGGTGTGTTTTAACCATAATGGGTGAGGACAAAGAGTCACATTAGATAATTATGTAATAATATACATATGATATTCTCTCACCAAATAACTTAAGTTTTAATTAATAAAAAAAAAATTAAGTTTTGGATTGGACATTCTAACATGATAAATGTTAAGTGCTTAGATTATGGTATTCCCTTCCCAGACTCATTTCTTGTGGTGGGCTCAACAATTTACGTGCATGATAAGAGTCGTGTCTATTTTGTAACAGTCGACGCAAGATGTATCACGTTCAAGAGGTCAGCTTACGTGCGATGGGGGTAATTTAGATAGAATCTCATGTCATTTAAATATGCCGTTACAATATGTCTGATATGGAAATAGTTTGACGACAGGCACGAGTAAGGTTTTGCCTCGCCACCTACGCCCCGTGGTGGGGCGAGGCCGGGGTGAATGTGGCCGCCGCAAGCTAAGGTACAGACAAAGTAGCCTTAATTAGTCGAAAGGAAGGATTAGCCTCACTTGTGAATTTTGGAGAGTTGGGAAAGTTTCAACCATCACATACCAATCAACGAGGGACAAAGTGAAGATGACGTACTTGGGATAGAATCGTCTCGCAATGTTTCCTAGGAAGCTTTCCCAACTTTTATCTCTCGCAAAGACCAGACTTGTAGGTCAAATTACCCGAAAATCTTTGTCCTCCATTTGTTGAGCAATAAGGATTATGAACTAGTCATTCTTATAAAAGAAATGGTTAATATCACAAAAAATCATAAATTAGTACATTAATAATAAATTTATTTTAAACTAATTTTTGTATCACAAAAAATCTAAACATGTACGCGCATAATATATTTACCCTCTGTTAGCTTCAGTCAAATATTACTGAAAAATTGCTAACTTGGCAAATCCACATGGATTAAATAATGGGTTAATATCATGAAAAATCTTAAGTTAATGCATCTATGACATATTTACTCCAAAACGGTACATCTTCGATACCAAAAACTAATTTTTTAGTCACGAAAAACCTTAAACCGGTATACGCATGACACATGCACCTTTGGTTAGCTTCCGTCAAATTTTACTATTAGATTATGGCCTCCATTAGCTTCTTCTATCAAATTGTCATAGGTACATTTATGGTCTCACCCGCATAATCAAGTGCCTCAAAGCAAGTTTTATGCTAAATGTTTGGGTAAGATTAAGTCACTACACATTATTCGATGACCATAATTCTATACTTTGAGGCACTAGAATATTTTGGATTAACCGCTTGCGAGTTTTACTTGACCTTCTGTTGATACTTCCTCTTCAAGGTGAGCATAAGTGGTGTCGTTTTCATAGGTGTTATGTAGAAATTGTTAGAATCCCAAACCTCGTTCAAAAGAGGGTATTGAGCATTTGAGGTGACACATTTTCTTAATAAATCTAGGTAAAATTTGACAGAAGCTAATGAAGGGTAAAAATTTTATGTGCGATAATTTAACAGGAGCTACAGAGACCATAATTTCTCCATATGATCGAGGTACTTGTATAGTTCGAGGTAAAACCCCAAACTAATTTACTTGTCACAATTTTTCGAATATGCAACTCTCTAAAAGTAATTCCTAAATGTTTCTTCCTAGTATAGTTTTTTTTTCCCTGGTTAGTGATAACTCTATAGAAATAGAGTTATTTTACCTATTTTAGGTAACAAATAATATAATATTTGTGAGAAAATATTTAAATTTCCTTCTATTCACTCAAAATTTCCTTATTTATGCAGCATAATGAGACCTGGAGAAAATTATGAAAAATGGCAAAAAGAAGGAAAGGAAGATGCCACCCACAAAAGCATTGGAAGAAATTAGGAATTCGGTGATTTATTCCCTAATTTTATGCAAAAAAAAAGTGTTGGAAGGAATCGGGAATTCTGTGATGTATTCCCTAATTTTATGCAAAGAATAAGCAATTGCCTTGTGTTGAAGTCTTGGATGTATCTTATATACAGTAAGTATATCATTGAGAGGATGAAGTGTACAACTAGGTTTTTATTTTTAAATTGTTTTTCATTTATCTGAGAGTTTTTCATTTATTTTGAAGAGGAGATAAAAGTGGTGACAAAATTCTTATTCTTTGATTTAAGATGTCTGGTTTAATTTATATTTTATTTCTTCTTATATTATGTTCTAATTTTCTCATAACCTTGACCATGATGATATGAAATTCATGTTTTTTATGTTTTGTAAAAGATTTCATTCATGTGAATTATATATTATTGTCCTTAATGCTTTTAAGTGACTAGTCACTATTTGAATGATTTAATATACATGTTTGAGATTGAGAACTGACAATATAGAATTGCTCCTTATTAATTATTAATAGAGGTATACCATATTATTTGTGTGGCTTCTGGTGATAAGGTGGTTCAAAAGATTCATCATAAATTGGGGATGTTAATAGATTTTAATGCACTTATGTTTATTTAAATTCATATAGAGATATGGCGGATTAATAAACTAAGTAAGTTCGTTATAGAGATATCGTTAGGGGTGTGCAAAACGGATTGCCCAAACCGGGAACTGCTTGAACCGAACCAACTAGTCAGTTCGGTTTGAAACTTAGTTCCTAAAAATGGAATCGGTATCCAAACAATCCAATTCTTTGTTCCAAAGGGCAACGAGATCGGACATACTACTACATATACTTTTTTTTTTAATTTCTTCAAAAAATAAAAGTGACTAGCTTTTTTAAAAAAAAATATTTGTTTATAATAGAAGGCATCCAGTAGTAGGGGAAAAAAAAGATCGGTTCCATTGAATCGAACTAGATTAGTCATCAGTTCTCAATTTTGGGAATAGGTTCTCTCATACTAGGAACCGATCACTTTAGATATCGTTCGTGTACGCATAATAATTTGAAATTCATATATAGTGGTTATAGTGAAATCAAATGCTCTAACGTTTTTATTTGATTGACTAACTGCATTTGGCTATGAAATTTTACTTCTAAAATTGTCAATTTTAATTTATTCTCAAATCTGTTAGATAAATTTCAAAATTAATCCATTTTAAATATTTAATTGGTTTATTAATCATAAATCTCTATGAGACGATATCATTTCTCTTTATTATATTACTTGTTCGACACATTCATTTGCATTTATTATTTTACAAACAGTTAGTGTAAATGTGCCAAACACAATTCCTATGCTTTACTTTGAAGCCCAAACTATGGTCCTCGAATATTGCATAGTGACATAATTTTACATAAATATACGAGTGCCCCAAAACATAAAATGGTGGTCATAGGTAAAATTATGGTCCTCGAACAACACGTAGTGACATAATTTTACCCAAACATTTAGCATAAACTTGCTTTGAGGCATTTGATAATGCGGGTGTGACCATAAATTTATCAATTGATAGAAGCTAATAGAGATCATAATTTAATAGTAAAAATTGATAGAAACTAACAAATGATAAATGTGTCACGTGTGTACCGATTTAGAATTTATGGGAACAAAAAAAAATTAATGAGGATTAATTTGAGGTTCTTTGTGGTATCAACCGTTAATTGTTCCCTAGGGTATCCAAGTCATCAATATAATGGTAATATTTGACAGAAGCTATTAGAGAGTAAATATATCACGTGTGTATCAGTTTGAGACTTTTGATGGTCAAATAATTAATTTGATATAAATATATCACCGTTTTATCAGTTTGTGATTTTCGTGTTCTAAAAAGAAAAAATAAGGAAGCTATCCTCTATTTTCAATTGAGTCTAATACTTTGGGTGCTAGCTCTTTGATACGAGAGCTGGGATCCACAATCGGTCAACTTCCAATCCATCGGCAAAAACGTGCATTGAGCTGCTTAGGAAATGATCCTGCTTCCACGAGCGACGTGCTGATTTCTGTTAGGGTCGCATCAAGTCCTGGACGTAACCATCCTACGCTTTCCAATAAAGAATTCTTCTAAAGAAGTATCTCTCGAACCTACCTTCTTCCTCTTTTTTCTCAAAGTAGAATGGAAATTCCTCCTCTAAAATCCTTCTAGCAAGCCTGCATAGATTCGCGGCGGTGCCCTGCGGGATACAGATTCTCTGCCTTGCATGCACATCCCTACACGTGAATACAAATCGTCAGCTTTGCTCCTGAGGACCATATGAATTAACCAACTGAGTTGATCCATGTGGTTCGATTTGGGGCATGCATTATTTATGTGGCATTGTTTTATTACTTAGATTGTGTTCTTCAAGCTATGTGGGGGGGATCACATCGGTAGCCATGATGAATTTTCTTTTATATCCATTAGGGGCTTGGCCTTATATACATAATTTTTTTTTTTTGGTCAAAACCTTATATACATAATTAGCCAACCCGAAAGGTTGACTGGGTTGCACAATTCTTATTTATCACAAATAATAATAATAATAATAATAATAATGATAATGATGATGATGATGATGATGATGATGATGATGATGATGATAATAATAATTTTGCTCAATATATAGTGAGCTGGACCAACGCATATACATGGTTTTCCCCAACTTTGTCTTGTCCATTGTGTATAGAGAAAAAAAAAAAGGCATATAATAGCAAGATGTGATACAAATATTCGATGAAATAATAAGAAATAATTTCATGAGGCGCACTGTAAATGAAAAAAAGATTTTTGCAAGTAGCATTATAGTCGCGAAACGTGCCTATGATCAAAACTTATTTATAAAATACAATATATAACACACATGATGTCAAGATGTGTGTATGTGAAAGATTGAGATATCATTGATAATTGATGGTTTGATACAAGTATTTGCGCAGCCCCATAATTTCTATGAAATTGAATTTCAAATATAAAAAAAGGGTTTAGACCAAGTATGAATGGGCATATATATATATATATATCGTGGGAACGCGAGCCTCGAGGTAGACCGCGTTGAAAGTCAACAAGGAGAAGGTCGAAGTTCCCACCACGCCAATTCAAGGGGCTGACCCAAAAAATAAAAATGGGTTAGGTAGTCAGACGTCGTCCGAAGTACCGGAAATGCCCTTCGTCACTTCACTTTAATCCTATCAAGAAAAACTATTGTTTGTCCCTTTTCTTTTCTTTAAGAGAAAGAAGCAAATATTTTGTTTGCATGCAAAAACTATTACCTAGTTCATCATCACTCATGCAACAGGCCAAACAAATTTGGCACAAGTTATCGAGCCAAAAAAGAGCCGGCAATTTAAGGGCTACATGTATTTTCGTGGAAGATGAATAATCTCAAAAATATTTCTCTGAACTTGATCATTTATGTCGCTTGAGGTAATTGATTAATAAAAAAACTATTATCGATAATAATATATATCTAAACATTTTCGTGACGATGAAAATATATTTCGTTGATTCATTTTTGTAATGGATACAATGGATAATTTTTAAATAAATATTTTCTAAATTATTTATTTTTCGCGAAACAAACATACCATAAATTATACATATTTTCCTCACATTATCCTAGATAAAATGCAGTTTTACAATTCAAATCCATTATTTGATTAAACTAGCCAGTCTAATTGGGCTCATTTTCCTTAGAAAAGTTCGAGCCATTAAGTTTTGGGCTAACAAGATATTAATTCCTCATCAATTATTTGACGCGAAACACCTTATGTTAACGATACCCGCATACCAGCCTCACAAATTAAACACATAATTTGAACTAAAATATTACAAGTCCTATTATTTCTTTGTTTTTTATTTTTTTTTTATTTTGGGGCCACAATTCATTTTTAAAGGGAAAATGATGCAAATAATATTTGAATTTTTTTCCCAATATGCAATATGGTCTCTAGATTTTTTATTTGTTCAATGCGATTCCTAAACTTTTTCTCAATGTGGAATATAGTCCTTGAATTTTTAATTTGTTCAAATGTTCAACTTAGTCCTTGAATTATGTGAAGATGTTCATTATTGTCCATGGACTTGAATTAATGGAAGGACATCATTGAACATCTTCACATAGTATAGGGACTGAATTAGACATTTACCGAAACTTCAAGGACCACATTAAACAAATTAAAATTTTGGGGACTATATTACACATTTGACTAAAATTTAGGAATCATATTAAACATATTAAAATTCTATGAATTAAATTGCATATTAAGTCAAAGTTTAGAGACGATTTGACTTATTACTCCATTTTCAAAAGATACAAGGGAGAAACAAAGCACAGGCATCTTCATCTTGAAACGGTCAAGATCTGGGAAATTGCCGTTTCTTGTGTGAACAGCTTCGATTTTGGTCACCTTGACCGGGCACAACAAGCTTTAGAATAATTACTAAAAACCCTACGCAGACTCGCGGACGTTGAATAAAGACTCGAACCATTTCAACCTCCAACATACATCTACATTTCCAATCTCCATCAATCTCCATCTCTATTCTGAAAATTTGGTATACGAAATAAAGTGACAGTCTTTGGTCTAGCATTAGTTTTGAATCACTTATCCAAATGTCCTCTTATAGTCTGTCACATTATTTTGTGTACCAATTTAAGAGTCATTTTTATTTTTTTTAATGTCTTAAAGTTTAACGTCGGATCGAAGAAGCCTTGTTGAGTGACTCAAAAGTAAACACCAATCCCAAATGATAACCACTTTATGTTGTCATTAGAGCATTTCTTTTGAGGTTTGGCTTACGTGAAATGAGTCAAGTTGTTAGATATAATATCGTGTAAGATACTCTCCGGTAAATTTGTGTTTGGGGACGGACTGTGCTCATTTCAGCTTCAATGAGAGCAGCAAGTGATCGGGCAAGGAAAAGAGCTCGAGCAAAGTGTGATTCCTCGCAGCCTTCTAAAAGGAAATGTAGGAACATATTGGACAACTAGAGGAAATTTCACTTGACAATGCAAGCCAGCATTAACGCGGACATCAGTTCAAGCAATGGAGCATGTGACCTCATCGGTTATTTGACGTGAGATACCTAATGTAACGACATACGCAAACTCAATTCACAAATTAAACACATACTTTGAACTAACGTATCGCAAATCCTTTTATTTCTTTGTTTTTATTTTTTATTTTATTTTGGGACCACAATCCATCTTCAAGAAATGGATGGCATAAAGAAAGCAAAGGTATCTTCATCTTGAAAAGGTCAGATCTAGGAAATCGCCATTTCTTGTTTGACCAGCTTCGATTTTGGTCACCTTGACCGGGCACGACAAGCTTTGAAAAAATACCAACAACCCTACGAAGACTCGCGTTCGTTGAATCAAGACTCGAACCATTTTAACCCCCAACATGCTTCTATATATCTTTATTCTCCATCCCTCTCCATCTCTCTTCAACTCAAAATCTCTCTGAAAAAACGAAATCTATTGCCAAGTTGAACGATCTGCTCGCCAATCTTAGTCATCATCCCCCAAGCATGGCAACTTCATCCATGCTTTATAGCCCACTTCCCATCACTCGATCCACCAAGAAGAGATCACTATCCATCGCTCGCGCCCAAAAAGAGGCGATTGTCGATCCACCACGCACGAGCTCATCGACTCAAGCCATTCGTCTTGCCGCATCGCTATCAAATCTCCTCCATCTTCACGTCGAAGCGCCTCTGGGAACCGAGGATCTCCGATTCTCTAAGCGGGTTACTTCGCACGATATCGAAGAGAAATACTCTGCCCCGACGAAGTCTCCCAAGGAGGTGATATCCAGCAAGTGGCGTGAGATGCACGGTTCGTCGGATTGGAAGGACCTCCTCGACCCCCTCCACCCTTGGCTCCGGAGGGAGATAATCAAGTATGGGGAGTTGGCTCAGGCAACCTATGACGCATTCGACTTCGACTCCTTCTCGGAGTACTGTGGCAGTTGTAGGTACAATAAGCATAAGCTCTTCGACGAGTTGGGCTTGAAACAAAAAGGTTACAAAGTCACCGAATACATTTATGCGATGTCGCACATGGAGATCCCAAGATGGCTGGAGAGGTCCCGGCTGGTGGACACGTGGAGCAAGGATTCCAATTGGATGGGTTATGTAGCATGTAGTGATGACGAGGAGACGTGCCGGATTGGGCGCCGGGACATCTTGGTGGCATGGCGGGGCACGGTGGCTCCGTCCGAGTGGTACGAGGACTTCCAAAGGAAGTTAGAGCCAATTGGCCATGGAGATGATCATCATGCTAGGGTAGAGCATGGGTTCCTAAGCATCTACACTTCCAAGAGCAAGTCAACAAGGTACAACAAGTCGAGCGCGTCGGAGCAAGTGATGAGTGAGATACGCAAGCTCGTGAATCTCTATAGAGACAGAGGAGAGGAAGTGAGCCTCACCATAACCGGCCATAGCTTAGGAGGTGCATTGGCTCTCCTCAATGCTCATGAAGCTTCATCCACTATCCCAAACCTCCCCATAAGTGTCATATCCTTTGGTGCACCAAGAGTTGGGAATGGTGCATTTAGAGATGAGCTACACCAAAAGGGGGTCAAAACCCTAAGAGTAGTAGTGAAGCAAGACATGGTCCCAAAAATGCCAGGGCTTGTTTTCAATGAAGGATTGGAGAGGTTCGATGAGCACATAACTGGGGCATTGGAGTGGGTGTACACTCATGTTGGGGCTGAACTGAAGCTGGATGTCCAATCGTCGCCTTACTTGAAACATGGGTTGAACTTCCTAGGGTTTCACATGGTGGAGACTTATCTCCATCTGGTGGATGGGTTTCTAAGCACAAGGTCCAATTTTAGGGTAGATGCCAAGAGAGATGTGACTTTAGTTAACAAGGCATGTGACATGTTGGTGGATGAGCTGAGAGTTCCTCACTCTTGGTACCAATTGGCCAACAAGGGTCTTGTGTGTAATGAGTATGGAAGATGGGTCAAGCCTAGAAGAGACCCTGAAGACATACCTTCTCCCATTGAAGGAGCACAAAAGCACAACCTTAATATTGAGGAGGCCCAAAAAGGCCGCGAAAGACTTGTACACTTGCAGAGTCTTTAAATGATGTAGAGAGATTCTTTTAATGTAAGTTTTGTGTTTGTTCATTATAATATCAGATCATCAAGAAATCAGTCTCTTTTAGATGCTAGTTCAGAAATACTAACATATGACTCTTAAATTGGAGGCAGAATCAGGCATCATTAGATCAAAAACTAGATTGAAAATCAATTCGAAAAAATTAAAAATTGTCTTGTCACTGGCTTGATAATTAACTAATTCAGTAATATTGAGGAGTCATGACTCTCGAGAAGTGTCACACTAGAAAGTTAACACAGTCATACAACTAGATATGCAAGTACTATTATGAAAAATTGGTGTACAAAATAAAATGATGGTCTACGGTCTGGCATTAGCTATGAACCCACTCACCTAAAAGTCTACTTGTCGTCCGTCACACTACTTAGTGTACTGATTTAAGAATCGTTTTTTTTTCTATCTTAAAGTCTCACTTTAGATTGAAGAAGCCTCGTTGAGTGATTCAAAAGTAAACAGTGATCTCAAATGGTCACCACTTTATATGGTCATCAAAGTACTCCTTTTGGGGCTTGGCTTACATGAAATGGGCCAAGTTGTTAAAGACGATACTATGTAGGATCTCTAGTAGATTTTTGTTGTGGACGGATTGTGCCCATGTCAGCTTCAATGAAAGCAACAAGTGATCAATTGGGCAAAAGTGCTCAGGGAAGGTGTGATTCCCAACAGCCTTTTAAAAGGAGGTGTCGGAATGTATGGGACAACTAGGGGAAGCTTCACTTAACAATACAAGCCAGCACTGACGAGGACAATAGTTTAAGTGATGGCCACCACTTTGTTTAGTCACTAAAATATCCTTTTGAGGGTTTGATCTATGTGGAGCGGGGCAAGTCATGATTATTTTAGCATACCTAGTATATTATACTACAACCACAAGGACAATTGTTTGTCCCCATATGAAATGCAATCAATTAAAAATAAATTGGAAGGAAGAGGCACTTTTGCTGCTGAGCCTCGCATTTTTCTAGGATTCTTTCCTGAAAGAACACCATCCCATGATTGACTGGGACACCTAATCGAGTTGAAGCTTTGATCCGCCACGAGTGACAAGCTGATTCTGTTGCGGTTGCATCATGTCCTAGACTTAACCATCCTACACCTTCGTATCTCTCAAGCCTACCATCTCCCTCTTTTTTCTCAAGGTAGAGTGGAAATTCTTCCTCTAAAGTCCTAGTAAACCTGCATAGTTTCGAGGCGGTGCCCTGCGGGATACAGATTCCCTGCTCCATCCCTATCTGTGAACACGAATTGTTAGCTCTATTCGTGAGAACCATATGAATTAACTAACTGAGCTGATCCATGTGGTTCGATCAGGGGCATGCATTATTTTTGTGACATTGTTTTATTACCTAGATTGTGTTCTTCAAGCTATGTGGCGGGTTACATCGGTGGCTATGATGATTTTTCTTTTATATCCATTAGGGGCTTGGCCTTACGCACATAATTAGCCAACCCGCAACGTTGATTGGGTTGGGCAGTTCTTATTTATCACCAAAAAAAGAAAATTGCTTAATTTATAGTGAGCTGGACCAACGCATGTACGCGGTTTTCCCCAACTTTGTCTTGTCCTTTCTATATAGAGAAAAAAAAAGGCAAATAATGCATATATGATGCTACCATTTCAATGAAAACAATGAGAAATAACTTCATGAGGCACGCCGTAGATGGATCAAAAGGATTTTCGCAATTGACATTTCAATTGTGATCGGAACTTTATTTCTGAAATATGAGATATATTATAGCTTCTACACATGGGTTGTCAAGATGTGTGTTTGGGAAAAATTAAGATATTATTCGTAAATGATGGTTTGCTACAAGTATTTCGGCAGCCCTATAATTTCTATGAAATTGAATTTCAAATATAAAAGAAGGATCTAGACCAAGTATAACTGGGCATGTATATATTATTATAAACAAGTGGACGCGTTGAAAGTCAAGGAGGAGAAGGTCGAAGTTCCCCTCTCCACGCTAACTCAAGAGGATTAGGTAGTCAGACGTCGTCCGAAGTACCGGAGATGCCCCTCGTCACTTCACTTTAAAACCTATCAAGAAAAAATATTGTTTTTCCGTTTTCTTGTCCTTAAGACAAAGAGGCAAATTTTATGTTTGCATGCAAAAGCAATTATGCAGTTCATCATCACTCATGCCACAGGCCAAACAAATTTGCCCAAGTTATCGAGCCAAAAAGCTGGCAATTTAATGTAGCCTCCGTCTATTCCACGTATGATGAATGATATGAAAAATACTTTCTTAAAAATGATTAACTAGAATAATTAGTTAACGAAAAATATTTTCGTTATCGACAATAATATATATCTAAACATTTTTGTAAACAACGAAAATATCTTTCATCGATATATTTTCGTAATCGATATAAATGATTATTTTTAAGTAAACATTTTTCAAATCATTCATTTTCCGTACAACAGATGCACTATAAATTGTATTTATTTTTCTCAATAAAATGCAATTTTTACAGTTCAAACCCTTTATTTAATTAAATTAGCCAATTTAGTTGGGCTCATTTTCCTTAGAAAAGTTCGAGCTATTAAGTTTTGAGCTAATAAAATATTCATTCCCCATTAATTTATTTAATGCAGGATACCTTATGTTAGCGATACACGCATACCCGGCTCACAAATAAAACATATAATTTGGGGCCACAATCCATTTTCAAAAGATGGATGGGAGAAAGAAAGTAATGGTATCTTCATCTTGAAAAGGTCAGACCTAGGAAATCACCATTTCTTGTTTGACAAGCTTCGATTTTGGTCACCTTGACCGGGCCCAACAAGCTTTGAAAAAATACCAAAAACTCTACGAAGACTGGCGTACGTTGAGTCAAGACTCGAACCATTTCTACCCCCAACATACTTCTATATATCTTCTGTATATCTATGATCTCCATGAGAGGTCCCGGGTGGCAGACACGTGGAGCAAGGATTCCAATTGGATCGGCTATGTAGCATGTAGCGACGACGAGGAGACGGGCCGGATCGGGCGCTGGGACATCTTGGTGGCATGACGGGGCACGGTGGCTCCGTCGGAGTGGTATGAGGACTTCCAAAGGAAGTTAGAGCCAATTGGCCATGGAGATGATCATCATGCTAGGGTAGAGCATGGGTTCCTAAGCATCTACACTTCCAAGAGCAAGTCAACAAGGTACAACAAGTCGAGCGCGTCGGAGCAAGTGATGAGTGAGATACGCGAGCTCGTGAATCTCTATAGAGACAGAGGAGAGGAAATAAGCCTCACCATAACCGGCCATAGCTTAGGAGGTGCATTGGCTCTCCTCAATGCTCATGAAGCTTCATCCACTATCCCAAACCTCCCCATAAGTGTCATATCCTTTGGTGCACCAAGAGTTGGGAATGGTGCATTTAGAGATGAGCTACACCAAAAGGGGGTCAAAACCCTAAGAGTAGTAGTGAAGCAAGACATGGTCCCAAAAATGCCAGGGCTTGTTTTCAATGAAACATTGGAGAGGTTTGATGAGCATATAACTGGTGCATTGGAGTGGGTGGTGGGTGTACACTCATGTTGGGGCTGAACTGAAGCTGGATGTCCAATCATCACCTTACTTGAAACATGGGCTGAATCCTAGGGTTTCACGTGATGGAGACTTATCTCCATCTGGTGGATGGGTTTCTAAGCACAAGGTCCAATTTTAGGGTAGATGCCAAGAGGGATGTGGCTTTAGTGAACAAGGCATGTGACATGTTGGTGGATGAGCTGAGAGTTCCTCACTCTTGGTACCAATTGCCTAACAAGGGTCTCGTGCGTAATGAGTATGGAAGATGGGTCAAGCCTAGAAGAGACCCCGAAGACATACCTTCTCCAATTGGAGCACAGAAGCACAACCTTACCACTGAGGAGGCCCAAGAAGGCCATGAAGGGCTTGTAAACTTGTAAATTCTTTAAATGAAATAGAGAGTCTTTTGAGGGAAGTTTTGTGTTCGTTCATTACAACATCAGATCATCAAGAAATCACTCTCTTTTAGATGCTACTTCAGAAATACTAATATTTGACTCTTAACATTGGAGGCAGAATCAAGCATCATTAGATCAAAAACTAGATTGAAAGCCAATTTGAGTAAATTAAAAGTCGTCTTTCCGTTGGCTTGATAACTAACCAGTTCAGTATTACTGAGGAGTAATCATTCTCATAGGGTGCACACTGAAAACACAGTGACAATAGTAGGTATACTAGTACTATAATGAAAAACTGGTGTACGAAATATAATGACGGTCTTTGGTCTAGCATTAGCTATGAACCACTTATCTAAAGTCTACTTATAGTCCATCACACTATTTAGTGTATCGTTTTAAGAATTCTTTTTTCCCCTTAAAGTCCCGCGTCAGATCGAAGAAACATTGCTGAATGATTCAAAAGTAAACACCGATTCCAAATTGTCATCACTTTATGTGGTAATCAAAGTCTCCATTTGGGCCTTGGCTTACGTGAAATGGGCCAAGATGTTAAAGATGGTACTATGTAGGATGCCCTCTAGTAGATTTATGTTGTGGACGGACTGTGCCCATGTCAGCTTCAATGAAAGCAATGAGTGATCAATTGGGCAAAGAAGCTCGGGTAGCAGCCTTCTAAAAGGAGGTGTAGGAATGTATGGGACGACTAGGGGAAGTTTCACTTGACAATACAAGCCAGCACTGATGAGAACATTAGCTTAAGTGATGAATGTGACATCAAATAGGTAAGACCTTGTTGAGTACTTCATTACTAAGCACCCCCCACCCTCATCGAATGTCCACCACCTTGTATAGTCACTAGAATATCCTTTTGAGGGTTTGACATACGTGGAGCGGGTCAAGTCGTAATTATTTTACTATACCTGGTATGTTATACTACAACCACAAGGACAATTGTTTGTCCCCATATGAACTGCAATTAATTAAACTGGACTTAAAGGCTGAGTCACTTTTGCTGCTGAGCCCTGCTTACGTGTTAGGAGTCTTTCCTGCAAGAGCACCATCCCATGCTTGACTGGGACATCTCAGCGAGTTGAAGCTTTGTTTCTGCCTTCGCTTTCTCGATCTCTTTATGCTTGCTAGGCTTTGAACTCATTGTGATCGCAGCAACGTCCTCTTCGATCTTATTAAGCTTGCCCAGCAAGAATCCTGGATGATGAGTGCCTGGCCAATTAATGTCAACCACAGCTTTTTGGACCAAATTTTCACTGTAGTGTCATGTCCGAACAATTATAAAGCCCTGGTGGCACATAATTAATGGAGCCATACGAACAATTGGACCACATTCAGCAAATTTACGACATTCAATTCGATTTAAGAAAAGAGAAGTACCATAATATCTGTTGAGATTGTTTTATGGTACATAAGTTTGAGAATTAGCATATTTTAAAGAAAACTTATATACTACTAGAATTTGAACATCCAAGAATAAATATAAAACTTTGCCTTATTTACCATAAAAATTTGGATAAATGCACCTGAATTTCTAAATCTTCTCATGAAAGAGCAATCAAAACTTAAAGCTCTCAAAAAGTGTAATTAAGTTATAAAGTTACAGTAAAATGAAGCTTATGTCCACTTCTTGTTATCCTGGTGAGAAGAAGCCTTACCTAAACCTAGGTCCACTAGTTCATTGATCATTTGAGTCCCACAAATGGGTCCTCTGTAAGATCATAAGATCAGTGACTGTCATTAACCCGATCCAGGTGACCTAGATCCAAACAATATCTCCCGATGAAAGATTACTCTTACATTGATTCCCATAGGTACTAGAAGTACTACTTTTTGGCTAAAATTTCTAGCACTATCTTGAATTATGTTCGTCCGTTCCTTATGTAGTGTTTGATTTCTTCATCCATAATGCAAAGGACACTGAATTGCATTACCTCATTTATATAAGAAATTGTGTTATTCATCAAGACCTAAATTCATGTTACGAACCCTTTATATGCGATTAGCTTGTAACCATTCTCGATGGACTTGTCTCACCATGTGATCGAACTCTCGTGGTAAAATGTGAAAAACGCGGCTCTTGACAATTATCCCCTCTAGAAAGGATTGATACAGTGACCAGTGGACACCAAGAGAAGACTTAACAACCATTTATCTTTTGGGGTTTCTGCTTTTTATCCCCCTGTTTAAAGTAGGTACCAGCTTTGATACGGTTTGATGCTTAACTCAGGCTATTCTGAGTGATTTTGCCCCTACAAGATAGAAAGCAAAAACAAGCTCGTTGCAGTGGCGTTTGTATTGCTGATCTTGTTGGATATTAAGAGCTGTATCCAGTAAAGAGTAGATTGAAGCTCTCCCATGGAGAACTGAAATGATCCAAATCCAAGTACCCTTGAGCAATGAGGTTGGATACTAACCCGACGTTCAACACACGTTCATCACAGACTGGCTAGACCTAGATGAGAAATCGTGCAGGTGCACTCATACTTCATGTCGGACAGTATCTTATCATTTTCATCGTGCATATCCCATGCATCTGTTTTCTATGAAACCCCTCTTACTGAGGGGTCAAGAAAAAGTACAAAAATTTGGGTCGAGGAGAGGCATGTGGAAAAAACTTCACTCTCGAACCCTACAACAAACCTAAACATAAAAGGCCACCTAGATGGTCTTCTATCATCTTGCAGACAATAAAGATAATGCAGAAGGGATCAGATCAACCAACCTACCCAACAAACTTGAAACAGCATGTTTCAGTACTAGACCAGGGAACATTGTCTCAAGATCAAGGTCTTCACGATGCAGTTCGTTCAGCTGACCTTCAAGAAATCTCCAAAGACCAGCCTCTGCAATATTGATGAGACTAAGAGATGCATTAGTGTGCATGTATTTGGTGATAATAAATCCAGCAAGCATCTTCTGATCTGCCTTTACAAGTTCACATATAAAGACAGGGAAGAGGATTCTTTCGAAAACAATTAAGGATGGCCTCTCATCTTCACTTGAATTTGTTTCTTTACGTGCAAGCCTCAACAAACATACTTCTTGGCACTGACGAGAGAAGTATCCAACCAAATAGCAGACATAAGAGAAAGAATTGTCATATAAGGACCCGGAAATTATCTTAGAGATGACCCCTGAATAGAGCACAAGAATCAGGACATCAAGATCCTTGCCTACTCCGTCTGTCATGCCTTCTTGTTTCAGTTTTTCTTCAACTGCTTTCAGACAATTCAATTGCAAATCTCCGTAAGGAAGCAACATCATCACCTTGAAAGCCCATAGAAAGTCCCTTCCCAGCACCATCTCACACAAGCTCCGAGCATTATCTTCGTTGACTAATATGCCATTTGGTTTTGACAGAGACAGATCCAAGTATTGTAGAACGTCCCCATAAAGGGACAGAGCTACATGTCTTTGGATTAGCTCAGACCAGCAATCGTGCAAGGGATGGAGAGAGAAAGAACTTCCTTTGCTTTCTGTGTTGAGTGGCTCTACTTCCTGAAAGCTTTCCCAGCCTTCATTCCAATCGTCATTGTCCCAGTCATTTCCTGCATCAGTCACTTCTATGGAATTCTTGTCATCTTTTCCAACCACAAAAAGCCCTTCCCACTCTCCCAAAACAGTGACCAAAGCTTTAAGATGGGAGTCTGTATCAGCTGCTCCGCATAATTTTGAGAAGCAAGAAACTGCTGTGCCAATGTCCAAGAGGTCGTCCGGAGTTATCTCTAGGGTGGGGCAGACGGGTGCCATTATCTGTGATGATCTAAGGGCAACCAAAGTGCTTGTAAACCTATTTGAAGAATCAGAATAATCAGAAACCCCTCGACTTGGGCTAGTTACTCTCCTTTCACCTGTATCATGCAACTCATCCCATCCCTCCCATGGTAGAACGTTTAACTGTTGCTCCGTAAAGGCGCTCCTAATAGGTCTACCAACGATTGACTGCATAAGTTCAAGAGCATAAACTCGAACACAGCCAGGTAACTGCAAATCATTTGAGTAATTAGCCATTCTTTCCCAAACCACACGTCTGACCCTTTTCTGGTTCTCCATATCACCTTCCAGCTTACTCAAAGATGACAACAAATTGCACAAATTCTGATATTCAGGGACTTCACTAGCTAGGCCCTGTAGAATTGGTTCCAATATACTTAAATATAAAGCAGGAAGACCTTGCATTTCTTGCTCAGCTTCCAGACTGGATGAGCACTGCGATGCTGCTTCAGAAAATACTTCTGAAATCACTCCAAACCCACAACCTGAAAAAATCATAGCTCGGCAAAAAATTGATGATTCGGCAGCAACACCCCCCATAAAATCAGAGTTGATGCAACCAAGGATAGTACCCCATCCCTGACTTGGGGAAACACTATCCTCAATCACTAGCCTCGTAAAACTTTTAAGACACTTCATGAAACATGTTGGGTTGAACCTAAGAATCTCTCTTGATCTCATGTGGCATAAAACTTCCTCTATATCTTCAGTCAATCTGATAAAGAAGTTCATGAGGAGGATTAGACATTCTTGCGAAGCTGACGTATCCAGTAAACTTCCAGGAGTTACAATATTAGGTACGAGGATGATAAAGAACCGCTTCATTATATCATAAATATCAGAATCTGTCAAGAGCTTTATGTACTTTCTGCACATCTCATATTTGTGCTCAACCTGACCAATAAATCCCTGATATGTTTCAGGTATTTCGACAGTGAAATTAGTTCTATCATTACCCACCAATGGCTTCAACAAGATGAGGATGTAATGTCTGTAAACGTCCTGCCATGATATAAGTCCCTCAGGTGGGATGCCAGCATACAAAGTGACAAGAGCTCGTACCATGTTAGCTAAGGCTTCCACACTATGTTCATCTATATTCCGATAGACTTCATCTCGGAAACACTCTAAATTCAACCCACCTAATCCGACAATGTTTTTGAAGTTCAGATCTTTCACAAAAGAAACATTTCTGCATTCTTGCTCAATTACCTTGTAGAACCTTGCCAACCCAGACGAAGCTATGATTGCTTGATCTGGGTGGATCAGTGGCAATGACTCTTTCTTTTCGTCCAACTGCACGCAGCAGTCTGAGATCAGACTATATAGGTAAGCGAGCCGGTGTTTTTTGTGCCCATCAATAGCAGGATAGACCATCATTGAAATAGTTTCAACAGTTTTCTGACCATAGCTAACAATTTCTCCCCTAACTCCAGCTATCTCAGCTGTGATGTCTTCATTGGTCCATATGTCAGAAACAAGGACAGAACTAAGGAACCTTAAAAGCACCTGCGAGGGGAAAAAAGAAAAGAAAATCGAGAAACAAATATCAGTCACTGACAAAAACATGCATTTCATCATCTCTAATAATATGAATGAGCTCTGACTACCTCAGACCGATTCAAGCTATATGTGTTTGCTAATTTCAACAAGTCCTTCAAGATGTGCTTCCTCTCCATTTTCACACTTTCAATCAAGTTAAAAACAGCACTTTCAATGTAGTCAGTATCACCAGACAAAAACAGTGCAGTATCAACACCAGGAATAATTTGTTCCAGCACTCTAGAATGATCGGCTACATGCTTTCTTTCTTCCAATTTCAGTTTCCATTCCCTCCAGAATGTTGACTGTACATTTCCAAATTTTTCCATTTCATCTGCAAAGAAGTCAACAATAACATTAGTGTGCGAAACAAGGAAAGAGAACACAGTATTCTGCACATAATTTCTGCATATTGATCTTATGAAGATATAAAGTCGATTACCTGAGCTAACTGGCATGTGCTTCTCCTTGAAAAACCTCAGTAGCAGCTCCCTCCTCCGATTGAAATCCTCACACTCCACTCCAGAGTTGTGCAATAAACCATATTTCATCCCCACATTCATAATGCTACATATTTCTTGGTAATTCCGCCTTCTTCTCAGCTCTTCCTCAATAACTTCTACACCATTAAAGGCATCCACAAGGTTCAACAGGACTGAGCATCCCAAGATATCTTCCCACTCAGTGGCCTGAGATTCTATGACTGACTTTGCAAGAGAGACGATCAGATCATCTCTGGGAGCAAAACCATTTTTTGCTAGCCATGACAGTATGGTGACCACAGCATATGCTCTAACATTTACATAATTTTCTCCAAAAATTAAACCAGAATTCAATTTTTTAGTGGATCCCACTGTCCTACTTAATTGAATCAACCAGGGAAGTTCTGAAGCAGCAAAAGATGATACCCTCTCATTCTCCAGAAGAAGAGAGTCCCACATATTCCCAGTCTCAAGGGGCAAGTCTCTAGCAACACTAAGAACTATATTTTCAGTAGTACTATGATGACCTACTTGATCATCTGTTGTACTTCCATTAATAGGAACTGCGCCAGCAGTCGAACTAGAAGCTTCTTCAGTCTGCTCTACTGAGTCTGAGTTTACTACGGCACTTTTAACTGAAAAATTAGGACCAGTCCCTGTCAAAGTCATCAAGGTTTCACACTGGCCTTGCATATCTAGGTCTTTCCATGCATGGAGCAGCTCACCAATTGACTCCTCATCACAGTTGCTTAGAGCGAAACCTAACAGCACTTTTCGGGAATTAACATCCATGTTTTTAAGGCCAGGACCTCTAGCTATAGCAGCACATAGGTCCCATACGAGACCATGTCCTTTCTTAACCAAAATAAGGCATAGATCAAATGCCAATTGCAGATCACCAGCAACTGCAGCTTCTCTAGCAATAGCTTCCTCAACAGCTGATATGTCATCCTTAGACCTTAGTCCAAGAAGCTTGGAAACCTCAATTATTTCATCTACATCCAGATAGGCTCCAGGCTGACTTGTTATCACCATTTTAATAATCTCCATCGGATCTTTTATTTGCCTGAATTGCACAGGTAGAAGAGACACACCAAACCTTGGAAGCTTGGTTGTAAGTGCATCAATTATATCATTCTCTGCTTTAACTGCGCTGCTGCCAGGAAACAGATTCAAACATTCCTTGGCCTTCCAGATCTAAGAAAAGTTTCACAAAATAATAATTTAGACAGGATAGAATATAGACATGTAGCAAAAATTGCTTTAGAACATCTACATGGCATGAGCTCTCCATTTCACTCTTAAATATTGGGTCCAAAAATGGAAAAGTAATTGACAATCAATCCTCACTGAGGTATAAGATGTCCTAGAAACTTGCAAACAAGAGGGTCATTTGCATATGTTTGCCCAAGGAACATAAAATAATAGAGACATGGATGCATATCCATGACTTTGTCTTGTTGCGAAATTCATCACATGTAGATGAAAAGTGGAAACATAATCATATAGAATAAATGAAATGGCAAGTTTTTCTGGAGGTTTGACCATCGCAAGGGCATACAGTGCACAGCAAATTCTTCCATTGCATGTATGCCAACCTCCCAAATTCATCTTAAGGTACAATGTTTGTTGCTAACCAAGGAAAAAAAAAAGAAAAAACAGAAAAAACAGTAGGTTGTAATTAATGAGGCAGGCTCTTTGAAAAATTGCCTTCATTTTTCTCAAAAATTAACCAGTAACTGAAAAATGATAATAAACAAGTCAACCAAATTAGCCTCATTGACTTTTCCATAAATAATTGAACTACATGCTTACTTCTGAGGAAGCAAGAGTGGATGCAGAGAAAAAATACTCTCTGGCTGCTTGAATGACGAGGTTCTCGGCTTTTTCTGGTGCCAATGCAACTGTACTTGTACCCTTCAAGTAATTTCTAGCAAGAGAGAACTTGCCAGCCTTCAGCAGTCCTTTGCAAAATTCAATCAACATATACTCTGCATCAAGAAAAGTAAATGCCTTCTCACGCAATGATTGCATATCACGCCACATACTTGCCCAATCATTATCTGATTGGCCAGCTTGGCGGCGAACAAATTTGGACAGTATGAGGCGGAATATCTGCTTCACAACTTTTTCATCCGAATGTGCCTCCAGAAAAAAGCTTATCGGCTTTGGAACCTGATGACAATAACTATAACATCAACATATGCTACCGAGGCTTCAACTGTTATATGTTGTCAGGATTATCCATCATCATGACAAAATTTATGCTTAAAAAGAAAAAGGACACTCATTTAGACTTGCATATAAGATAGAGAAAATGAACAATTTTGGTCATCTAGGCCTAAAAGTTTTAGAATGATGCACACATTACTAGGATTTCCTCTTTGATGAAAAAACCACAACATTAACTCATAGTAGGGCAAAAAAAAAAAAACCTAATAGTAGGGCTATATCTTCCTCTGACCATGCCTCTCATTGATGGGTTACAAGTTATATATATTATCCACATGCAAACTCACTCAAGTGTAAATATGGGTGAAGTCCATATTTGTAACCACCAATTAGGAGACTGGTTGGTGCAATTTTTCTCTAATTAGGGATGAAGAAACACATGGCCCTAAAATTTGTCTATACAGACAGTAAAAATTGAGATGTTCATCAACAATTTCATAATGAGCTCATTACTCAAGGAGGAAAGATATATATGCTGCATAGAGTAAACCCAAATGTTAGAATAAACCAATCATGCAAGTTACCCTCCAAAGAACTTTCCAGATAATCTCAGCACAATAGAATGATTAATAAAAACCTAAGAGCCATAAGGCTAATGCATTGGTAAAGACTGAGGTACACAGACCTGGTAAAATGCCAATATTCTCCCCGCTTCTATGTGGGCTTCTGCCAGCTTGAGTCTTCCCTCAAGATCAGCATTACCTATTTCATTAACCTAAAATCAGTTTATTATGGATATTAGAAGGCCTGCTATGACCTTACTACCCTACATTAGTAAGAGCAAGCAAATCCGGCTACTCAAAATGCACACTCATCAGTACAACATACCAACAGCCTAGTCCGATGTCAAGAACATGGTTATAAGAATGAGTCATTTTACCACCATTTTAATCTGCATTCACTGAATATTAGTCATCAACCCTAAAAGCTTTACAATATGAGAACCATTACGGCATGGAAAAATTTGACAAATATTTTCTTTAGTTCACAGTGGGTCCTTGGGGTGGATGGCTCCGCTCTGCATCAGTCACACATCCCAACAACAGGCAAAGACCAAGATTTTACCATCAGCTATAAAATTATGGTACCTTTGCAAGCAATTGGCTACTCAAAATGCGCATTCGTCGATCCAATATACCAACAGCCGCATCCAATGTCAAGAATCTATAAAAATTTGCCCGCTTTACCCCAATATTAATCCGCACTGAATTTTAGTCATCAACCCTAAAGCTATACAATATGAAAGTCGACTGAATAAAATTTGAAAAAAAAATTCTTTACTTCACAGTGGATCCCTGGGCTGAGGCCTCTGCTCGCCTAATCAATTGCCCGTCCCAACAATATGCAAAGACCAAGATTTTACCATCAGCTAGAAGCTTATAGTACCTTTGCAAGCAAATTCAGCTACTCATGCATCATGAGTACTATATACCGACAGCCTGGTCCAATGTCAAGAATATAGCTATAAGAATGAGCCGCTTTACCACCATATCAATTCACATTCCTTGAATACTAGTTATCCACCCTAAAGCTATACAATATGAAAGTCGACTGTCTGAGTAAAATTTGACAGATGCTTTTTTTACTTCATGGTGGGTCCTTAGGGGCAGAGGCCTCCGCTTGCCTCATCAATCACACGTCCCAACAATAGACATAGACCAAGATTTGACCATCAGCTAGAAGTACCTTTGTCAGCCCTGGCCTAAGGTCCACATTTATCTTTCTATATGTCTTCTAGGCTATTCTAGTTGACAGCAAAAGCACTGGCATAAGGCCTAAGTGAGCCATTTTCATTCATTAAACAAATGTTTCCCATGGGCTCTGTTAATCTAGAGTTCTAGTGCTGACGCATCCAAGCTTCAAGATCTGGTTTTTGTTTTGAGCACAAAGGAATTAGCTAGATCAAATGAGATATTCCAGCCTTTGATTGTTAAACTTGCAGATCCCATCAACCAAGCACAGGATGGATGGTGCATGAATCCATTTCGCCGGGAAGATGGCAAGGATGAGGAGAGGAGGAGGAGGAGGAGGAGGAGGAGGAAGAGGAGAGGAGGGGGGGGGGGGACGGTGTTAGATAATTCATCAAATTCACATACAGAGAGATACTTTTGTTATCCACCACTACCATGAATAAAAATTCTATCTAATCTTATTTTTATGCTTCATATGATTTTTGTCAAAACAAAGGTAAATCAGAATAATGCATGGAATAAAAGGGAGGATTGCAATACTTTTACAAACAACAGTAAATTCTATAAACAATTAGATCAATCCTGCTGGTCCATATATTTTGTTGGTCCATCACAACGAACAATAAAACCCTCTAGAGAAGCTTTGTTTGCTCTGTACATCTTGTCTTATATATCCAACTAAGAAAAATAATAGTTAAGATATATGTAATATGTAAAATCTCTCTAATTGGCTTGAGTGAAAAAAAGGCTGGTTTAAAATTTATTCAGAACATCCGATAACACAAAGATATGAAGAACATGTACTCCTAACTTTTCTAAACGAGTCTCAGGGTGAGCTTGCCTCTGCAGTTAAAACAAAGCTTGCCACTAAATTCAAGTTCAAGTATCTAGCTCATAAGAGCCCGCAATATAATCCCACTAGCCTACTGCAAACCCCAACGAAACCAGTTGAGCAATCATAATAACATCTGCTTATTCTGTGTTTCCACTAACCAATAACAAAATCCAGAAAACATCATCCTAAAAACAGAAAATTGTAAGCACAACAGGTGATTTTACATGCATTATTCAAAATACACAGTTTGATAGATAAATTTACTCAAACAGAACAAAGTTATTATTCTAAAATTGAATTGGCTACATTTAGCTCTACGTAATTTACTCATGTCGTTGCAACATCATAATTCAGTTTAGATCTACCGTATCCCTCTAAGTTTTAGATACCATACTCCATGGGAGTCTAAATCTACAGAAGCCCCATTACAACATGTTGTACTGCATCTCAAGAGGTTTCCAAAGCTGTTAGTCACATCCTTCTTGTTCCCCTCAAAAAGGTAACAAGCACAAAGAACCAAAAAGGAGATTATATGCCACCCCCAACCCTCCCCCCCCCCCCTTTTTCTCTTTTTTCCATTAGCTCATCTACCACTTAGTAACATTCATTTATTGGGATATTACAAATACCCTTTACGGGAAGACAAAACTCACCTAGCCATTAGAATGATCAACTTTTGTTTCTCACAAATCATCTATATGAAAAGACAAAATCTCACCTTGCAACTGTGGAAGCTTTGACAATATGGTAGCCATGTTACTCCACTGATCGGTACTAGAGCATCGATATATGCATTGCAGAGTGCTATCCACAGCTTCAAACTCATCCTTGAAAAAGCAATTATGTCCAAAATCTCTGCATCCTTCATCAATGACCACCAAGCAAAGATCTAACTTATTTTCCGAAGCTATCTCCCTTAGCCATCTAACCAAAAATGACTCAACCTTATCTTCAGAAAACAAAGCTGCTCCATGTAACCTATTTTGCATAAAGGGCATCGCTTTGTTGTTTAACCTCTCAATCACAGTTTCCACCTTGACCCCTCTGAGCATCATTTTGAACTTCTCATAATCAGACAAGTCCTCCCATGCAACAAGACTCAGACTTAGATTCAAGTCACCATCATCTGTGTAAATGAGCTGATTCAAGTATGAAATATCCTCATAAAAGTGCTGCAATGCATTGATGCCTGTGCTCCGACCGACATCAACTAAGCAGAGGCAGTTGTCAAGCTGCCCACTGAAACTATCAATATCTATAGCCCTCTTCTTATACCAGCTTAAGATTTCATCAGCTGGCAGCCAACCATATGCTAGGCATTGCTTGACAATAGGTTCAGTTTCAAACTTGACAGCAGTCTCATCATCCATCGGCAATTTCTGCATGAAATTTACCATCTTCTCACATTCAACCCAATCTTCTTCCCTCAAAACAATATTAGCAGGAGGCCGACTCCCTGGAAGAAGCTGCTTATATGTCTGCACTGGAACTGTTTCAGGAATTGCAGATAGAATTTCCAACATGAAAGGAATTAAAGAATAAGGATGACGCTTGAACAATAGGTTGAGGGCACCAACTTTCCCACTTTCAGCTAGTTTAACAGCTGCATTGTTCAGAGGCATGTCACGGAATTTAACATACTCCTGCACAGAAAACCTGCAGAAGACTATGTCATTGGAAGTCAGTAGAAACCATCACAAAAATGGTCTAAATAGTATTGTGTTATAAAGATGATAACTACATGATAGTGGCCACCAGATACGGGCATCCAAACAAAATTCCGGTCACAAAATCAAGTTTTAGTGAATGGGGAACTTCTAAGTTTGTATCACAACCACACAAAAGAAGGAGAGCATCCCACATATTGGATAATTCCCACTGAGCGGGATCAGCAAAATGAACCCTATCATGCATGTGCTAGGGTTCATACAGAAGACAGGCCCACATGCATGTGACTGTGGTTTGTAAAGAGCAAATAGGTACAAGATCTCAATTAAAGCTGACACATCTACAATCTAAAGAATTTTTTCTTATTCTAGCAATCAATACAACTGGAATAGATATAACAGCCCATGAAACAGTGCTATATGACTCAAATCATTTGAATAGACAACCAAGCAAAAGAAATCCTGGATCTTCCGACATAAACACACAATAACTAGATAATGCCTTCACTGAGGGGTAAAAAGATAAGTAGAAATTCCTGGCTAGGCCTCCATCATCTATCTACAATAACCACACTAGAGTTAGATTACTCTGTGTTAGGTAGGCACTGATAAAAGCCAAACACATGAGCCCCTGAAGTGTGAGGGACACGTGTCTTCAGGTTCACATTTTTTCTGGTGGGAGAAAATTGAAATTTTTGAACCATTAGGACAAGAAAAATTTGGCGCCACAACATGAAATGCAACATTAAACATACTCATTCAAATTCCTAACTCCAGCTCTTACATACAGAGGAAGTGCCAGCAAAAGCATTCTCAGACAAAAGGACTCCACCCTTGCTTCCCAAAACGGCCAAGATCTAAGGAGTGGTAGACATACATATCCATAAGATAGGGCTCCCACTTTTGACATTAACAATACTCTTGACCATGCAATGCATACTGGCGTCAGAACATTTGAAAGCTCAAGTCGTTCTAACAGTCACATTTCCCTTGAATTGTTAATATTGTAGCATAAAATAAACAGAACACTTCAAGGGAGAAAAAGGAGGTCATAGGTTACATAATCCCTACTTCTTACATAAAGCAACTTTAGGCTTTTAAAAGAACATGTTACCTGCCCATGTTGATCCCCATAAATGTCTCCAACCTGTCCATGTATTGCAATAACTGAAGTCTGGTCATACGGCGATCCCAAATGGCACGATTTCCATCCTCTGACTTTGAGAAAACATATTGGTCAGTGAGGCGCAGACCGTGCTCGAGCAAGGCCTTCACAGCATCTTCTGTTGAACCAACTTTCTCAGCACATTGAGAGAGTACAAAGTCTTGATCTGTGATCATAATCAAGAAATTTTTTATTGCATGCTTTCCTTGGTCAGAGTGCAACCACCATGACTTCATAACCTCGTCCCTATCCAACCCATGATGATGTGCAAACTCCATGGCAGCCTCATACTTCTTATTGAAAATTAAGATTCTATACATCTCCTGGATAGATTTCTCTGAAAATGATATCAAACTCCATTGGAGCCTAGATGGATCGAATTGATCAAAATTACGTTCAGTAATCTGCTCTACGATGTATGAGCCATATTTCTCCCTATCAATAGCTGAATTGTCAGATGGTGTCATCTCTATAAGAAATAAATGTCCTTCAACCTCCTGCACTCTTTGTAAGACTGAGATACTATATGCAGGATCACTATCCTTTACTCTTAAACCATTTTTCACATCAATCATAGTGGTCACTCCACCCTTTTTTGCAAGAGTAAGAACGTGATCAGACCACCAAGCAAAATCCAGTATACCACTGAGGAGTTCCTGTACTTCACTTCTTCCGCCGAGTGAGCTATTCACCAAAGAAAGCCCTTGAGTATCCCGCCTAAAAATGTGCATCTCTCCTGTCACATCCAAAGCAGCAGCTATTGTGCCTCGTGGTGAAATCAACACCTTTGGATATGATTGGTGACATTGGTAACCTTTTGGTAACGAATAGACACCCTTAAACTCAGTAGAGTATAGATGTTCCAGATCTGATGTGGCATTTCTATGCCAGAAAGAGAGCAAATAGCTACCTGCAATTTTAGTGTTTCCAAGTTACTAAAGAGACTTAGCATGATACGATCAGATTGCACTCTAAAGCAAGCTGTCTGGGAGTGACTGGTAATCTGCTCCATGATTCAGAGTTCCACAACTTCATTAGGCAAGGAGAAAGCTATACTTTGAACCCAAACCTTATTTTAGATATTTTTAAGTGCTGATCTATACCTCTATTGAGACCTATCAACCATTCTAGTGAAAAATTCAAGACGAGTCAGGTTTGCAGGGTTTAAGACTACCATCATTGGCATGAAATGCAAAAGCATTTGCAGTAGTCAGAACAGATGGCTGATCCTGATTTATAAATCATGTCTTTCCTTCTTGGATACAGATGTAGAGGAAAAGTTACAGCCTTCTCTTTTGGATTTAAGGTGTGAATAACATGTACAAAAAAATATCAAGAATGACTAGTAGATATTGAATAAAAATAATGGTCGTAGAAATTATACCAGAGTTACCCTTGGACAGAGACAAGCCCCCAACATCTCTACCCACCACAGCGAGCAAACAAAGTTTAGGATGGTAGTCGAGACAGATGATATCATGCAATTGCCCCTTTAGTGTTGAACTATTATTCGAGTATTGTGTGGAAGAAACAGAGGCAGTTGAATCTTGACAAATCTCAATATGCTGAAGGGAACCATCACATGTAACAACCGTAAAGCCGCACCTGGAAAAATTATCTGTTAAACCTGTGATGTCAAACTTCAGTAGAGCTGTTGAACAACAAGGAAGTACTTACAAGGAAGATTTCTGCATATCGTGATCGTCGGGCGCAATCAAGCTAATTATTGGTAGAGGGACTCTCAGGTTTCTTCTCATAATTCTCCCTATCTCATCACCATTTGATTTGATAAAGTATAGTGTCTCAGAGTCATCAGCAACTCCAAGAACATCATGATAATCTGACCAGGCTCCAGCAGTAAAGGTACAGAAGCTTCTATCTGATGCATGGAGCAGAAGTTAGGGAAAAAGGTTTTTCATTCATTACATCGCTAAAGTACTGGTCAAGCTTCAAACCAACTCAATAATCATGTTAAATTGGCTGTAGCAAAAACGTTAGTAGGAAGAGAGACTGTATAATTTTGCCGATCAGGCGCTTGAGCAACAAAACCACATTAAAATAGCCACGGAAAAGATTTATTAGGAACATAAAGACTGGCCCTATCAAGTAAAATCTAATCAAACCCAGAAAAAACATCATCTACTGCCAACAGTAAACCAGTTTCATCAAGAAATAACAAATCTTAGAGGATGTCCTGCTTCATAATGTTGAGTTCATAAGATGTGGTTTGTTCTCTCTTCTTGATGAGACAGAATTTGACATGGAAAGTGCTGCAGTAACAAGCATTGGTTCTTCTATCTGTGCTCTGTCCAAACTACATTCTATAAACCCTTTTCTGATCTTCATCAATTCACATGACAGAATAACCTGCCCTCCAAATCAAGAACTTTTGACACAAGACAAAGCATGTCTCCTAAACATCATAATCCCTCAACAAATGTTATTTCAATGAGAGGCATCTTACTGATATAGATTCCACAAGGTTCCCGATAATCATCCTTCCTGCGCAGGATGGTTATGCGGTTCCCGACGGCCACCGCCACGTGCTCCCCACTCGGCGAGACGAACAGCGAAATCAGCCTCTTCGGCTTCCTCGGCTCCCTGTACTCGTTCCATCTCTGTTTCAGTCGGCTCACGCCTTCACGGACACACGTAAAAACAGGAACACCCATTAACCCTTTGCAAAATCCCAAACAGAGCCAACCAATTAACTCGAAAAGCATCGCAATGCATCAAAGAAATCTCGCCGCACAACCATCATCGCTCACTCTCACGACAGCTAACGAAAGCGACCGAATCGGGCTTCCGGACGGAAAACGAAGACGTACCCGAGATTAAGGAGAGCAAGCTCCCGCCCGGGGCCTCGTTCACCTGGAAATTCAGAAGCAAACGAGGAAGAAGAAGAGGAAGAAGATCAGGAACCCGGAAAAAGAAAGGCGTAGAATTCGCGAGAAATGGGGGATGCGAGGATCAGCGAATGGGACCTGCTGAGGAGGGTAATTGGAAACGCAAGGCCCCGATGCGTGGCGGCGAGTCTCGTAGAGCGCCGGCCCTTCGTCGTCGGCCATGGTCGGCTCGCCTCCTCGTACCTCGGATTTGCAGAACGAAGAGGAAGACGATGATGCGCCCAAGAGAAGCAAGCGGTGCGATCTGATTCCGAGTTGCGACCTCCTCTGGTGGGTTTGAACTGAGCCGGACCGGTCTAGAGATCTTCTTTTTTTCTTTCTTTCTCTTTCTTTTTTAATTAATATGAATTTCTTTTTTTCTTTTTTGGGCTATCCAAAGTTATTTCTTTATTAGATTGATATCACGAAAATCTCAAATTAGTTATGACAAATTTACATAAAATTAATTTTTTGTTATCAAAAACACCAATACACCTATAACAAATTTCCTCTTTCGTCAAATTTTACTGTTAAATTTGTTAATGGGGAAGTCCACGTGGAAATCCATAGTGTTAATATCATGAAAAATTATAAACTAATAAAAATTTAGCTTAAATTAATTTTTTGGATCACCAAAAATCTTAAATTAGTACATACTTGACATATTTACCCTTCTTTAATACTTTTAAATATGGTCGAGTTGTCATGTGTTGTTGAGTTTATTTTTTAGGTTTCTCTAACAATTCCATCATATCATCGATACTTAGAATTTTTTTTTTTCTTTTCTAATTCACTACAAAACATCACCAACATAAGTATAAAAAGATAATCAGTGCAACTATTCATGATTGGAAACATCCTAAGGTAAAGAACAACATATATCCTTGCAACCATAATTTGCACAATGAAGAACGACACCCTCCCGCTCGCACGTACTCTGTCTTTCCATTCCCGGTGCGATGCCACATGAACGCCATGCTTATGCTCACCAAGCTTCTCTGCCTTGCTGATCCATACGTCACCTTCCTCAACTCCGACTACATCCAGAGCCGCTTGCTCCGGTTTTCCGACATCCAATCCCGTTTCGAGTGGCTATGATACCATGCAGAATATTCTATTTAATAACTTAAGACTATTTAGTTTAGGGAGACTACATGCATCTATGGCCTCCATAAGTCTCGTGGACTGAAAGAAAGCAATAAAGAAAGGCAAGAGGAAAGGAAGAAGACAGAGAGAGTATCATAGGGGAATTTTCTATATTCCAAATGTATATTGAATGTACAATTCAATCTAATAAATAATACAAGATGTATTCTGTGCAAGGAAATAAATGATCTAATAATCAATCTAGATCTGAATCTAATAAACAATTGACATAAATACACAAAACACAATCAATCAAGATATCGGACAATCCTGCATATCTTCCAACACTCCCCCTCAAGCTAGTGGCTTGTAGATGTCCAAGATGCCTAGCTTGTTTAGTAGATATGCGTGTTGTCTCTGACACAAGGGCTTGGTGAACATGTCCGCTGGCTGTTCCGTTGTCCCAATTCCTCTTGTCTCAATTACTCCTTCTTGGATCTTTTCCCGTGTAAAATGACAATCAACTTCTATATGTTTGGTTCTTTCATGTACTATAGGATTAGATGCAAGTTTAAGAGCCGCATCATTGTCACAATACAGCTTCGTGGATCCTTGCATTTTTACTCCGAGATCCTTGAGTAATCCTCGTATCCAAACTACTTGACATGTAGCTTTGGCCATAGCTCGATATTCAGTCACCGAAGAAAGAGACACACGTGCTTTGTTTCTTGGTCTTCCAAGAAAGAAGAGATTCTCCCAATTTGATACAATATCCAGTGACAGATCTTCTACTGATGGGACATGTTGCATAGTCTGCATCACAATATGCTGACATCCTTAAGTCACTCTTTCTAGATAGAAGTATCCCAAGTCCTGGACATTTCTTCAAATATTTCATGACCTTCAAGGCTGCATCCAAATGAGATCGCTTTGGCCGATGCATGAACTGGCTAAGTGTCTGAACCGCATATGAGATATCAGGTCTAGTCATTGTCAAGTATATAAGTTTCCCAACAAGTCTTTGATAGCCTGATGAATCGCTAAGTACGGGATCATCATTTCGAGATATTCCTTTATCATAGTCTGCGGTGGTCAGCTTAGTATTCGCTCTATGGGAATTACAAATGGCTTGCATCCCGAAAGACACCTCGATATGATCTCTAATATAAATTTCCGCCGACTCGGGAAATTCCTTTGTCGAACGGGCAATTTCAATTCCAAAGAAGTATTTCGGTGCTCCTAAATCTTTAATATGAAAGGTAGCATGCAAATATTCCTTGAAATTCTCTATAGAGGTTCTATCATTTCCCATAACAAGTATGTCATCAACATAAATCATCAGATAGATAGATGACATACCTTTAATACGTGAAAATAAAGCATAATCATGCTTGGATTGCTTAAAACCTGCTATTGTAAGAGCACTAGCAAACTTTGCGTACCATTGTCTGGATGCCTGTTTTAATCCATAAAGGGATTTACAGAGACGACACACCTTATTCTCCCCCTGTCTCCGGATGCTTTGAGGAATATCCATGTAGATTTCTTCATCCAGATCACCATGGAGGAAGGCATTATGAACATCCATCTGGTGTAGATTCCAGTCATTAATGGCAGCAACGGCTAAAAATGAACGTACTGTAACATCTTTGGCAACTGGAGAGAACGTCTCGTGATAGTCAAAACCTTCTCTTTGGGTAAACCCTTTAGCTACCAATCTTGCCTTGTATCGTTCAATAGAGCCATCAGCACGATACTTGATTTTATAGACCCATTTGCATCCAATCGGTTTGCGATGATGTGGTAATGGAACAAGATCCCATGTGTGATTATCAGTAAGTGCCTTCAATTCTGCCGTCATGGCTTCTTGCCATTTTGGATGGGTGGATGCTTCATCATAACTAGACGGTTCCTTGTCGTTGGATAAACGACTAATACAACATCTATGCTCCTGAGATAATCTATGAAAAGAAACATAGGAGGAGATTGGATGTTGAATACCTGGAGAATTGTGAGCAGCACATACATAATCCTTTGTCCAAGTTGGAGGTTTTGTAGCCCGTCCAGACCGTCTAGGATACTCAACTCCAGTTGTAGATTGTGATGTCTCTTGTGAGGAAGTTGGTGCAGTGTCATGTATTTCCATATTGGCAATGGAATCTTCTTCTGCATCTTGCAGAATATGTTCTAAAGCAGTCAAGTGTGCATCAGAACTTGGTGAAATAAATTGGGGAGAAGAATCAAGACTCCTTGGTTGTCACTGGTATGTAGGAGAGATCTTGATAAGAAGCCTCATCAGAAGGAAAAATCTGATGTTTGGGAACTGTCTCTTGACCTTCATTTGGAGATGCATTGTCTGAAAATGGAAAAATATTCTCATGGAAAATCACATCGCGACTGACTAAGAATTCTCTTGTTGAAATCTCAAGAACCCGATATCCTTTCTGTAGATTGGGATATCCCATAAGGATGCATCGCCGTGCACGTGGGCCCAATTTATCTCGAGGTCCCATTGTTGCGATATAACAGAGACATCCGAAGATCCTGAGATGGTTTAACTCGGGCTTCTTTCCAAACAGCAGCTCGAATGGCGTTCGCCCATTCAGGATTCGAGTAGGCATTCGATTAATGAGATAAGCTACTGTAGTGACACAGTCGCCCCAAAAATTGTTTGGAATAGACGCCTGAAATTTTAAGGCACGAGCAACTTCCAGCAGATGTCGATGCTTTCTTTCAATCACACCATTTTGTTGTGGTGAATACACACATGAATGTTCATGTTGAATGCCATGAGAATTGAATAATGAGGAGCATTCATGACTAAAAAATTCTCTCTCGTTATCAGTACGTATCCGCTGAATGGATTTCTGGAATTGATTCTTAGATAGTAGGATGAAATTCTTCAGGTGAGAAACGACCTGATTCTTAGAATGCATCAAGAAAAGCCATGTTGCCCGAGAATAGTCATCTACTATTGTAAGAAAATAACGAGAACCATCATGATTGACTGTATGATATGGTCCCCAAACGTCCACATGAATCAATGCAAAGATGCTACTAGTTCGTGAAGTACTAGAGGGGAATGGTGTTCTTGATTGCTTTGCAAGAGGACAAACAGAACACTCAGGATATGGAAAGGAAGTACTATGACCCAATCTCATGTGCATAGTAAAATTTCTATCATTGGTAGTGGAATTACACAATGATTTCTTATTGCAAGAAAAATTGAAATTACTTGGAAAATCCGTCCAGAAATAGAGTCCTTCAAAGAGGTTACCCAAGCCCATCAGTCTGCCAGTCGAAAGGGCTTGAAATAAACAGGTGTCAGCATCGAAAAATACCCGGCATGAATTTTCTTTGCAGGCTCTAGACACAGATATGAGGTTGAACTGGAATTCTGGGACATAGAACACATTCTGGAGAACAATTTGTGGACTGAGATTCACTGTTCCTGTTACTTTGACATAAGTGAAATTGCCATTGGGTAATTGTATGGAGACAGGATGATCTAAATTTTCACTCATATTTGAAAATAATCCCTTGTCGCATATAATATGGTCACTTGCCCCAGAATCGATAATCCATGCCTTTCTGGAAATATAATTAATTAGGCAATGTGAAATACCTGAGAAATTTCCCCCTTTGTTGGAAATATCCATTTTCTGTAATGCCTGCATGAGTTGCTGGTACTGGCCAATTGAAATAGGCTGATCAATTCTTGGACCAGTTGGTCCAGTGACTTGATAGGCTGTGGAAATTTTTTTCTCCTTATCACCCGGTTTCCCGTGCAATTTCCAACAATTGTCAATAGTATGATTAGCACGCTTGCAATAATCGCAAAAAAATTTACCATTTCCTTTAAAATTCTTTGCGAAATTTCTGGATGACGTGGCGAAGATCTGCCCGTCCGTTCCTTTGATCGCGATCTCCTGTCCGCCGTCCGATCCGGGTGCGAACTCGCCCCCTTGGATGCCGTCTGATCCTCGCGTGAAATCTGGACCGCTCGTTCCATCCCTTTTAAAGGAGCGTGGATCGGCGTCGCCGAACCCTAAGGGATTCTTTCTTTCGCGAGCTAGGGTTGAAGCGGTCCTGGCGGCCGCGTCTCTTCGTTCACCGCGGGAGGCGAGAGCAATGCTTTCGCTGTTCCTCGTGTGTTCGGTTGATGCAAGTCGCTGACTCTCCTCCTGCATCGCCAACTGGAAGATACGTCCGATTGATGGCATGGGTTCCATGGCTAGAATCTGGGATCGGAACGTAAGGTATGATTCGTTTAGAATCATGAGGAATCTCGTGGCCTTTTCTCTTTCTTTGATCTGTTTATACTGCTTGAGGGTTGATTCTGGCCCTTCAAGCTTTTCTTCCGCTGCCTCGAGTTGATTCCACAGAGACGATAGTCTATTGAAGCAGACCGTGACCGTCGCATTTGCTTGTTTGAGCTCGCTGATTTCCTGCATTAGGTTAAAAATTTTCGCTTGATCCAGTTTACCATACATTTCTCGTATGTTTTCCCACATGGTTTTGGCATCCTCTGTGGGTGGAAGCCCAGCCGCGACCTCTGGGGATAGGCAATTACCAATCCATGTTCGGACGAGGTGATTGCACTTTTGCCAATGTCGGGCTAGGCGTTCATCAGAGGGGATTGCGATGGTTCCATCGAGGAAACCATCTTTATCCTTAGTTATCAATGCCCGCCGGAGCTCCTGTGACCACTTCGAATAGATCTCTGCTCTGGTCAGTTGTTGGTTTATCAGTCGAAGCTCCGGTCCGTCGGCGTTGGAGACATACAAAGGGTCGCCCAGTTCTGGTCGCCCAATGAACGCCGCTGTTGGAACGGGCAGAAATTCGGGCATGAAATTCGGGTAGGGATTCATCCCTTGACCCGATTCGCCCGACCCGATCGGATGACCCGCATTGAGATATCCCGGGTAGGGATTTTGTCCAGTACCCGAGTCGCCCGAACCGCCCGTCTGCTCTATCCCGATGGTTGGGGTTGCCCCATTTGTGGCTGGTGGGCCCCCATCGTGACTTTGGTGGCCCACGAAACCAGGCGGTGATGATATTGGGCTTGGCCCAAAATAAAGTGGATATGGAATCCACTGGTATGGTTGGCCCGTCGTGGGTTGCCCCAACTGGATCTGAGCCTGCGTGGGCCGCCATTGTGGAGGTTGGGCCTGAATTAACAGTTGATCGGATATTGAGGTTGCTGCAGGGAGATTCTGGTGCTGCGGAACTTGTGGAGTGTCTTCTCCTCCAGTGTTCCTGCTGTCGGCGCCTAGATTGGAGTCCTGCTGAGAAGTCATGATAAGTATTTAAAATTCTCTTCCTTCAAGAGTATGCCTTTCTAATGTCAAATGATCAATCCTTTTGTAGGTTGGAATTTTTCTTCGGCAGCAGCTTGAGGCGGAAGCAAGTCAGAGACCGAGCGCTCTAATACCATGAAAGAAAGCAATAAAGAAAGGCAAGAGGAAAGGAAGAAGACAGAGAGAGTATCGTAGGGGAATTTTCTATATTCCAAATGTATATTGAATGTACAATTCAATCTAATAAATAATACAAGATGTATTCTGTGCAAGGAAATAAATGATCTAATAATCAATCTAGATCTGAATCTAATAAACAATTGACATAAATACACAAAACACAATCAATCAAGATATCGGACAATCCTGCATATCTTCCAACATGGACAAACAATGTTAGATAGTTTAACACTATAAAGAAGACATCATATGGAAATTGGTTGCTAAAGTACACGTCCACATTAACAATACATGTATAAAATGAACTATTCCAAGCATAAACTCTTTGACTTAGCATAGCGCATTAGGGTTTTTGAAATTACTAAAGCATGCAAGTAAATTGGTTTATCACATTGAAAAGTAAAAGTCACACTAGACGCATTGTATAAAATTTTGGGGCTAGGATGAGCTGCACATGTCGAATAGAGCCAAGTTAGATTTGACAACTAGATAGCATTGTCCAATACCCAAAAGTATCATTTGAGCCCATGGATTGTTATGTTAAGTCACATTCATAAGTCTCACATTAGAGAATTAATGTGATGTGGAGTAATTAATATATCTAAGTTGGCTCATAACTCATTAATTTAAGATTTTTTTTTAAGGTAGATTGAACCGTATATGTTAACGAGGCTAGACTTGGACTCATCTCTCATGGTAATCTTCCCAAATAAAGATATCAGTCTTCTACTGTGCTCTCAACAAATGGTATCAAAATCGATGATTGATTAATAGTCCACTCTTGTGTATATTAGTGCTTTGTGAATATATTTTAAGGAATAAATCTCATGACCTACATTTTCTAGCAGCCTTTATGGTTTGGTCTAGCAAAAGAGGCACGGGTGAAGGTGGGCTTATGGTGCAGCAACACAGTCTTGATGACAACCATAATGATTTAGTCTAGAGAAAGAGACTAGGGCTGAATATGACTATTGTTATTATTACAGCCCTCACAAGGAAACAAAATAGAGATTTGAATTGAGACATGTTGATACAGAAGTACACATAAACTAAGGGAGAGTAAATTTCACATTGAGTTCACACATGAAGGGGGATTATTGAGATACATATGTGAGTTGTGTTAGAATAGTCTTACATTGGAGAATTAGTGTGGTACAGAGTAACTAATATACCAAAGTTGATCCAAATTTATTGGTTTAATTTTTTAAGTAAATGTGAGTCTAATTGGATATGTTAACAAATTCAAATTTGAGCTCACTCTAAGTGATTTCCACAAATGAATATATCGGGCTTCTATTGCTTGCCCCCAAACACATCATGCATGTTAATCGCTAGGCACATGATGAGGTCTAATTAACACCATCACCACCACCTCTGAGCCACTTCTAGGTGCCACACCACCTCAACGAAGGGATTCTATTGCCATCATAGCCCCAAGTATGGCCACGGAGGAGCTCCAAGGGTACTCAGCGTCGAGCTTTGCCACCTCGATGGCCGCAAGAGAGCCAGCCTAGATTAGAGCCGAAGTGGGGACAATGCTAACGGACACAGAGGCAACATAAGAGGCGGTGGTGGCAATTGGAAACGACATCCTTTGCCAGTGACGAGGGATGCAACGACCCCTGGACACAATGGCCGACGAGAAAGGCGAAGGGAGAAACTAGAGCGGTCTACGAGTGGGTTTAGTGGGAATCAACTGAAAGTGAGACCCACTGTAAGACGGACATTCATCACAATCTTGGGGTGGAGAAAATAGAAGAGGAGTTGGATTTTGGAGTGCAGATCCAAATGCGCGTAGAGAAACAACCGATGAACGATATGAAATAAACTGCACATGATTTCTTGGACTTCAAAGTGAATCGCTAGGGTTTCAGATGAACTAAAGAACAAAAGACAAGCTGGTCCGAAGCCAAGCCAAGCCAAGGCGCTTCAATTACACCTTGTACATATAATATCTACGTACCATTCGACATCTGTTAACAAATCACCCTGGAAACATGCATACGTAAGAGACGTCATAAAGTAGCGAACAAAGGCCACTTGACTGTTGAGTCGTCAATCACCAACACAGGAGAAGTTTCAGATTCTTTCTTGCGATTTTGGCTGAACCGGCTGACCACAGAAGGCGAACGGCATGTGAGAGTCGACTCTTTGACGGCATGTATTATCCCCGCCTCTGCCATTTTTAGCCATCATCATCTCCGTATGTTGCTGTAAGTGAACCCAACAAAGAAGGAAAAGGAAATGGAATGAGAATGTCATATGGTGTAATGCAGGCGCTGATGTATATGCCATATGGAAATCTGCATCTTGAATAAGAAGCTAGATTTAGCTTTGTGGATGAGGGACCGGCGTATCTATGCTCACTTTCCTCCCATGAAATCAATATATAGATATCAGTGCTCAAAGACATTATTTTGAGATTTTCTATGCAACTGCATGTAAATTTCAGTGATTAATTACTCGTTAATATTCTCCCTTCCGAAGGTTCCCACAAATAGAATATCAAGATCTTCGGTCCATGTTAAATTAGTGTCCGGACGCACCTAAATTAAGGTGTGGAATTTCAAGTTTTTGTGATTGATATACACGTGAACCTAATGTGTTCATATCGACAAATAATACAGAAACAATAACTCTAAATTAACGCTGATGCCCTCTATCGATCTATCTATCTATTCTATAATTGGAAAAGACATTGCCATTTTAGGGATAATTTTTCCGTCCATTTCGGCCCTTATTAGCAGGATTTATTGAATCTATTAGATTATTGGGGATAATGAGTAAAATAAGGTTTGTTTTAGAAAGTCATGTATAAGTTTCTCCTATTTTTAAGGAGCTGCTTTACTCTATTTAACCTCGAAATATGTTTTCAGAATATCCTTGGACTTTGGAAGAAATAAGGATAAACACGCAACAAGAATTATCTACTTCTTACGCTTTTCTAATTAAAAAAATTGTCAATTTCATCTTCTCAAAGCTTTGGTTATATATAATTTATTTTGGAAGAGAAGTTCCAAATAAAAAGCAATAATGTCACAGCCAATTTTATCATTAATATTGGACTAAAATGTGAAAAAAAAAAAAGTCACACATAATTGTGCAAGTGTTGGGCTTCTTCTAGTGATAAAACAAGAACCAGTTTTCCGATAGATATCAAAGTGAATCTTGTTTGATGGTTTGCTCTATCCAGTTTTC
Organism: Eucalyptus guilfoylei; assembly: GCA_016097605.1. Lineage (NCBI taxonomy): Eukaryota > Viridiplantae > Streptophyta > Magnoliopsida > Myrtales > Myrtaceae > Eucalyptus > Eucalyptus guilfoylei. The sequence goes on along the minus strand of CM027863.1, from coordinate 3,372,407 downwards.
TTAAGCATTATCTTCCCTAGCTATGCAGCCTGGCAATTTTCCATAATATAGTTTCAAACAGAACCTAACACATACCCTTCTTTGACTGGTAAATTTGCATTGATTTCGCAACTTGAACAACTAAAATGTCAATTTCTAGATAAATTAGTAGAATTCAAAAAAGTTCCCTAAGATATGTATACAAAGTGCCTCTAGAAAATACTTGCAAAATTTGTAATTTCTATTTTTCGAAATGGGTATGAAACTCTTTATTCTTGAGGACTCCGATCATATGCACAATGTTATTAACATTTATATTATCTTTAGCATGAAAGAGATCTTGTACAGCAAATTGTTAAAGTATCTCACTTCATTCATCTATATATATTGTTTCTCTTCACCCACAAACTAGTTTTTGTCTTTTTGTTAAGTCTTTTAATCGATTACAGAAGAAAATATATTAATTATAGTTAGCATAAGAAGACGTAGAAAAAAAGAATTGGACCACCTACATAAGAATGAGACAAAATTCATCACCAAACTCTAAATAATCTTCTGGGGGACCATGAAATGAGGTTCAGGCCATCTAGCCCAATTGATAACGATCTTACTATCACCAAACTCAGCTCCATCCTAAACCCTAATCTATATACCAAGTTAACTAGAGTTTGTACCGAATTATTAAGTAATTATTGCCCTATTACCGTTTTTCTCTCTCTCTCTCTCTCTCTCTCTCTCTCTCTCTCTCTCTCTCTCTCTCTCTCTCTCTCTTCTCGTTAATTACTTATTAATGAATATGCACACGCGTCATCAAGTTGAAGGTCGAAGAAATTACCCCATAGAGATAGAGCTCCTTAGTTACCTCCTCCTTCTGCTTCAGCTGTTAAAGTAAATTCAATAATAATAGAAAAATAAAAAAGAAGTAAGAGAAATAGTTTCTTTTATCTCCCAAAATGTAAGAGTTAAATAAAACAAAATTTAGGATTTGGAACAAACATTTCTCCTTTGGGTCGTGACAGCCTCGTCCTGCGATACACAAACGGAAGAGTTAGGAAAAATGTCGGAAATAGCAATTAAACAATAAGAAAGAAACAGTTTCTTGGAGACTTTGGAGAGGCTTACCTTTTGGTCTCGAACACATGCGAGGCCATTTTCGAGAACATCTTCTAGGACCATCAACTCTTTATAATTCAGTGATGTTACGTCTTCTCCTTTTAGGTGCCTATTTAAAAATTAATATAACTGTATTATTTGTGAATCAGTATTGTTTTACTTACCGAAAAAGAAGTAGTAAATTTGAGGGAGAGAGACGAACCTGAGCTGCATTTGCAAGTTATCGTTCGCCTTTTTTATCCTATCAATCTCATTGCTCAAATTCTGAAAAATTTCACATTATTGCAAGAAAATTCTAACACTCTTAGAATTGTTTCCAGTAAATTAAATTAAAAAAAGAAAACTATGAAAAAGCAAAATTTTCTCAAGACACTAAATAAATAATTTAGAGTGCCTCTCATTTGAGATTGATGGCTTGTCATGAAAAGAAGATCGATCAAAAGCTAGGGAAACCAACATGACTTTCCCAACAACAATAAAGATCTTCTCAAAGAAACTATAGCTAACGCAATAAATAAATAAGTAAACAGATTTTTGCATGCAACATAAACATATTTGGTGCCAGATCAACAGTACTATGTTTTGTTTTGTTTTGTTTTGTTTTTCCTTTATTTTCTTTTGAACTAAATTTATGAAATAAGCCGATTTAAAGGAAGAAATGGAAGAGGCCGGTGAAATCCCAATCACAGATTTTCTCTCAAGATACATTTTTTTTTTCCCTTAGCATCCTTCTGTTGGAAAAATGTGTCCTTTCCTCTTGGATTTTTTGTCTTTTGAAAAAAAAAAAAAAACCATTTTTGCCTGGAAAATCGGTAAATATTAGCTAGGGTCGCAAAACATCAAAATCTAAAACTCACAACAAATTGAAAACCCACCTCATGCTTCGCATCCCAAAGCCTCTTCCCACGCTGTGTGTGATACTGGTCCAATATATCAACCAACCTTAACCCAAGGAAAGAAAAGAAATAAACAAATTACAAACAATCAAAGCATCTGTACTGCACAAAAAAAACAGGGTGGGGGGGGAGAGAAGATCCGTACGAAGCTTTGGGGCTGCAGTATTCATGCATCTTCCCGGAGGAGCCGAAGATGACGACGGCGACGTGAGCGTCGCAGAGAACAGAGATCTCCTTGGCCTTCTTGATGATCCCACTCCTTCTCTTTGAGTATGTGATCTGCCTGTTGTTCGTGTTCTCTATCCTCCTGATCTCTATCTTCCCTCTTCCCATCTCTCTGATTAATTCTATGGTCAGTTTTCTTCTCTCTTGTGTGAAATTCTGTTGGGGCCTTCGCTCTCTCTCTGCGCTCTAATTGTCTGCAAATGAAGCTGAATATGAAGAGAGCGGGGGGGAGGAGAAAGAGAGAGATGAAAAGGGGAGTTTGGAACAGAAGTGGAGAGAGAACTTCTTTTCCATTTAGGGTTGAGGTAAGTGCCGCTTTCCTGTGACAGAAGAGGAGGTTGAAGGTTTCATGCTAATGCCTATCGTTTCATTAGGTTCTTATCGCACTCGTGCGACCATCGGTCATTATCGCACTTCCTGACATGTCGTGTTTGACGCTATTTAAAACGACGGATTTTCGTGGGTGTGTTCATCACGTTTTAACTGCAGCTGGGTCATTTGTCCTTTACAAGTTTGAACCGATCAAAACCAAACCAAGACTCTTTCTTTTTTGAGTAGATCGAGTCCATCGCATTCGTGATGAGTTAGACTTCACATGCCAAGTTGATTTTGTGTGAAACCTTCACTGTAAATGGCTGAGAGGGACTTGACCAGGTGGACTTTGAATTCATACGGATGAGGAATTATTCTTATGAGGTAATGATACAAAAGGTTCCAGAGCTTTTAATTGGTTCGGTGTAGTTCTTCAATTTTAGCCCAACGTGTAATGTGATTTTTGAAGTTTTAATTTGTTCAATTGGTCTCTAAACTTTTGATACATGTTTAACTTAGTCCTTGAATTATATGAAAACGTTTAATATTGTCATTCCATTAATTCAAGTTCAGGGATAATATTCAACATTTTCATATAAATTAGAGGTTAAATTAAATATATATCAAAAGTTTAAAAATAACATTAAATAAATTAAAATTTTAGGTACCTCCTTGTACATTACCTTACAGTTCATGGACCACATTAAGTAAATTATAAAATCATAGATTGCATTGTATATTGAGCTAAAGTTTAAGAACTATTTATCTCATTTTCCCTATTCTTACTTAGCTATCTTGTGTCTATCAATGTCATCTAAAAAGTCATAAATTTATTACACTTTTACCAATTCGATCATAAATCTTTTAACTTTACCAATTGAGTCATAAACATTTTTTTTTTACTTTTTGCCAATTGAGTTCATCTAACTAATTGCGTTGACAAATTTTATTAATTTTTTCAAATTAATTTTTTCATGTTTTTAATCTCTCTCTCTCTCTCTCTCTCTCTCTCTCTCTCTCTCTCTCTCTCTCTCTCTCTCTCTCTCTCTCTCAAATTTATTTCCCTCTTTTTCCTCTAGCCATGACCGGCGAGGGTCGGCCTCGCCAGCATTAGGCAAGGGGCACTCTTGCCCAAGCCTAAGGCCAGCAAGATCACCCCTCGCCAGATCTCAGCGAAGGTGAGGCCTATGAGGGCAAGGGGAACGGCGGGGGCGACCTCTCTTGAGGCCCGCAAGGCCGACCCTTGCTAGTCATGACCTTTGGTAGGTTGCTGGAGACTAGGCAACCAGTCGAAGGAAGAAAAGGAAGAGAGAGAGAGAGAAGAAAAGAAAAAAAAATATTTAAAAATAATAAATTTTATCCACGTTAACACCGCCCACGTCACTTGGGATAGTCGATGTCCACGTTAGCCAATTCCCGCCAAAATTGGTCAGATGGATTCAATTGGCAAAATGTTAAAAGGTTTATGACTCAATTAGCAAAGTTGAAAGATTTAGAACTAAATTGACAAAAGTGCCATAGGTTTAAAACTTTTAGGACAATCCTATGTTTACACTAAAAAAAAAGAAAGAAAGAAAAAGAAAACAACCTTTTGGCAATCAACAAGTAATAAAGGCTTGATCACTTGGTTGGAGGTTGACGTGGATTGATGAGCTCAAGGGAAGTAAAAGTTGACGACTATACTAGGTGGTCATCAATAACTATAGGGGGTAATAGATGAATATCATGGCCGAGCAGCAAAGTCTACAGCTAATCAATTGATGTGCATTTTGTCAAGTGTTGGACTTATAGAGAATACATTGACCAAGGATGTCAAATAGGGGGACTAGTGCCAAGTGATAATTGAGTGTGATCTTAGAAGTTGTAACTCGTTATGATAATGGTTATCAGCATGTATAGGTGCTCTAGCAATTTCATAGAATGTGCTGTTTTAACTGGATTTAGAGAAGTAATTGTGTGTGTGTGTGTGTGTGTATATATATATTTTGGTAACCGAGGATCTGCTAGGCCCGCCGGGCTTACGTCGAGCAGCCCACGGCCCGTAGAGTGCACGGTGCACCCCAGACCAATCGTCAATACCTCGGGAGAGCTAGCCCAGTAACCCACCCCTAGGACCCCCACTTAAGTCATGTTAGTGCCCGGAGATTCAAATATGTTCCCCCGGCGATGAGGTATTAAGGCTCAAACCATCACGACCATTCACGAGTGGTTGTAATTTAATGATATTCATCTCTCTACTTTTTGAAGACATTTTTTGTGACATCCTGATTTTCAGATTTTGTTTTGAATTGAATAAGTAGGGCTTTTCATCGACGCGCCTATAGTTCTTTTCTTTGAGTTGGCCACTCACGAGATAACTAGTTTATCAGGTGAAGCCGTTAAGTAATCTAAACTCAATAGACTTGAGAATTCGACTAGGAATCGACTGCTCGACCATGCTAATCTGCAAGGGTCATTACGGCACCGTCAAATCGATCAGAGACCGGAGATAGGTCGATTCGACAGAGGCATGTGATTAATGTGTGGATGATTCCACATAATTGCAAAATTCTCATCAAACAGCACTAGACCGATTTTTCTGTCATTTATGTACCCCGTGCCCGTATTTGAAAGCTCAAGATTTTTACAATGACCGAGAGTCGCCAATGTGTTGAAAATGTACAGCGTGGCTCGAAAATAATCGACCACGGGCCAATTGCACTAAAAATTCCTAAAAGCTATCCGATAAATTAGATCACGCGAAAATCGCATCAGATTGAAATTAACTGCAAATTTAAACCCAATCATTTTAGGAACTTCACTCTCCAAAGATTTTTCTGCAAACCAAGATTTTTGGCAAAAATTCAAAGTAGGACCGTTTTGGATCGGAAAATTCAAGAGACCGTTTTTTGTCGCGTTTTTGGGATTCAAGTTGGACAAATTGACGAGGAAAATTCATGAGAAGGATGATGGCATCTTGGCTGGATTTATGGACTCCAAATTGAGTTCAATTGGAGGAGAATTGAAGGGAAATTAAATGAATTGAGTGGCAAATGTTCCAAAATTCGTAGGTCTTGGGTGTGCAACATTTGGACCACTTGGTGGCTTGTTGAGGAAGTCTTGGATGCTGCAAGTTGGCTGAGGAAGACAGCCATACATGGTAGGGCCAAACTCAAGTGTTTTTGGATATTTTGTGGCCCCCTCCATATTCAGCAACTTCTTCCTCCTTCAGCAACCTGCTTTCCCCATTGTTGTAGCAATTTGAGAGCTTTAGAAAACCAGAGAAACCGGCCAACCCTTCCCCCTTCACCGTCGATAGCCTCCCGAGCTGCCAGAACCGCCGCACGCCCGCCGAAGCCACTCGCCCGCACCCGCAAGCCTTACTTCGAAGCAAGACTATACAACACAATGAACTACGCCGACAGGACCAAAAATCTAATCTAGATGCATGATCAGACTCATGTCATAAAGACCTGTCGGCCTTGATAAACAATGCAATCAAGCACACGCACACAATTCACACATTTTAGGTTTCACTTTTTGTTTCCACACCAATACACATGGCCGGTACGGTCTCTGGTCCACACAAGGAGGAATAAAATCATGTTTGGCAAAACACCGGTACGCTTTTTGGTTCGCCACAATGAATGCTGGTGTGCTCTCCGACTCATGCAAGCTTCATGGTCCATTGACCATGACATCCTTACTCCGAGGCATCTAGGGTACGCTCTCCTTAGATATCCAGGGTACACTATGGTCTCCCTGGGCATCTCTAATTTCTCTCCAACTTCACGAGGCATTGTCAGTATGCTCTCTCTGATGTTATTCATCGCATAGTATCTTAAACACAATCCATGCACCATATATATTGGCTTAAGCATGCGAACAATGACCACATCACTCATTCGAAGATACCAATTTGTCATGCATCCAAGAACTCGACTTCTACTAACATAAGTCGAAGCATCATGCACTGAAGATTCGACACCAACCCGCACTAGTGGAACTGATCATGTAGCCAAAGACTCGACACCATCCAACTCTAGTGCTCTTGAAGTTGACGACTCAACTTTACTAACACTAACTAAACCCACGACCACCGACCCACAACTTCACCAAGACCCATTACGAACCAAACCACACCAAAGCTCGAATAAAAATTTGTGAATTTCCAAAAATGGATTGAACAGAACCATTTCAAGCAATTTTCAAAATCAATGTTATTATCTTATCAAACGGGCTCAAAAAATTATAAAAATTTTAATATGTTATAGATAAGACCTTAAATAACATTTTTCATTAGAAATCCAAGTCTAAATCATTCTATTAAAAGAGCAATAATTCACCAAAAACAACTCAAAAATTCATCCCTTGAACAAATTCAACGACGGTAGATAAAAACCCATTTCGAAATCCAAATATTCACAGAACACTTTCAAATTTTTTTATGCTGTAAAAATGAATTTCCTAGCATGTCCATATTGAAAGGGAAAATTTTATAAAAATTTGAAAAGACAACTGTATCACCGTTTTTATCGCACTAGACAAATTCAACACGATAAATGACTAGGCTTCCATACCGATCATTTCACCTCAGAAAAATCTGAAATTAAAGTATGTTGTAGATCAAAATGTTTTGAACAGCTTTCGTGAAGGAAAATTTGTTAGATTTGAACACAAAAAAGCTCTATAAAATCGGGAAATATCGAAGGTCTAGCAGCTTTCGAAACTAGAAGCCAAGGCTAGAACTTAAGAAACCACTCAAAGCTTAAATCCCACAAATTTCAGTTCGAGAACACACCAAAATCAGAAGCTATTTCCACAAGCAACATCACACAAGCTCCAAAATCTAACATGCAAAGGCTCTAATTCCTCAATGCGTGACTCCACATCCTATTACCAGCCACCACTCGCATCTATCGCTCAATCTCCAGCCCAAAACAAGACATGCAACTCAAGAAAACTGAACAACAACAAACAATAACTCAAAACTAGGCATTATAACACATCAAAGACAAACTCCTCGATCCATACAATGAGCAATTTAACATGGCATAGAGAATCAGAATTTCACTTGCCTCAACAAGCTATCTAAACCTAGTTTTGCCGCAAAACCGAGCCTTCAATCCTTCACCTTTGCTAGACACAACTCCACACGTGGTCCCCTCGATCTTGTGAGAAAAACCCAAGAAAATGAAGCAACAAGGGGTCAGGAGAGGGAGAGGGTGATCAGCAAGAGAGCGAGAGGGTCAGGTTGAGAGAGAGACAAAAGAGAGAAAGAAACGTGAGCGGGAGAGAGATCGAGAGAAATGAGAGGAGAGAGAGAGAAAGGAGACTTATATTCTCCTTTAAGTCTTCTTGCATGTAATCTTATTGGCTTCACAGGGCCTCGGGCCAAGTGTCACGACCGAAATGCCAAGTGGCGGAGGAGAAGACAAGTGGCGAGGGAAAGAGGAGAGGGTTCGGCCAATGGGGAAATGGCACTAGCTATGTCTAAATTTTCACATTCTTTAGACACTAGGACCGACAACTATAACTACAATTCATCCAAATCAGCACACAAAATTTCTCAGCTAATATATAGGCTAAGTACCATTGTTTTGAAAATCTATAATTGACTATCCCCTAAAAATATCATTTAAAATAACTTGACTAAAATTACTCAGCTCACTAAACGAATGGGTATGAAAAATCAGGATGTCACATATCGACATAAGCATGGTGGCGTTATTTGAAGAGGGGCCAATGACTGTCGTAGGAGCGTCTGCATTTGATAATTCTTTGGTCTTAGAAAAAACATTTGGCCGATATGCTTGTGAGCAATAGGCTTTGGTACCATGAAAAATTGAACAAGATACACTTTACTATTATTTGTAAAGTGTATATAAGGTACGATGTAGCTAATGGTTTATAGAAAGACATTAGCTAGAAAATTTTTCACACAATGACTTTTCTAAGCTATGGCCTTTATACATAGAAAAATAAAATCATCTATATAAAGAAAGATAAAAGGAGTTTGTCGGTTTTGGAAACTCTCGCATTTGTCAAAAGTACAAGAATTGCTTGATTGGTGTGATCGAGAGCAATTTTTTGAATTGCTTTGTTGTTGAGAGATATTTTCTCCGACAGACTAGATTTTGTTTCATTGAATTTTCATTATTTTTCTGGGGTTTGGTTTTGGAAAATTAGTTGGTCTAGGAAAAACAATTTCCTAACCCTTGCTAAATAATGATGAAATAGACTTTGGATCTTAAAATCATTGACAAAAAAAATTTAATGATATGAAAAATCCCAAACCGATACACCTGTGATAAATTTAACCCAAAATTAAATTTTTTACTACAAAAAAATTCAAAGTAGTACACATGTGACAAATTTACTTTCCATTAACTTTTGTTAAATTTTACTGTCGAAATACTAAGCTAGATGATATGTGGCATTTGATAGGTATACCAATTTGGAATTTTATCCTCCGTTTGTCACAGGTATACCTCTTTTGTGGTTTGTCATGATATTATTCCAATTTAACGAAAACTAACGAAGAACATATATGTCACAAATGCTTTGGTGACGTCTTTTTTCAATGCTTTGTCAGGAAAAAGGACATGTCCTAACAACATTTTGGTCTTACTTTTGGCTTGTCAACCTTTGTGAACCATATATATAAAATCTTAGGTCGTTTTTGCTCTTCATAACGATGTATTGTCTTAGCTATTCAAAAAATCGTCATTTTACGATGCACTATTATAATTTTTTTGTAAAAGGATAATAACACAAATGTTTTTTACACTTTAGCCTAATGCGCGATGTAATTCCACAAATTTTAATTTATTCGATAAATTCTCGAACTTTAACTCGATATATAATGTTTTAAACAATATTCAATTTTTTTTATATAATCTAGGGATTAAATTGAACATATAGCAAAAGTTCAGATCACATTAAATGAATAAAAAATTCATGGACAACATTGCACATGAGATTAAAGTTCAAGAACCACACTACATATTGAGCCAAAATTCATATATCATCTATATCATTTTCCCCAAATGTGATTGTACAATTCATTTTGGATTAGGTTAATATCACAAAAAAAAAAATTTAAACTAGTACATGTGTAATAAATTTATTCTAAACCATAAATTAGTATATCAATGATAAATGTATCCTATATTGGTTTCTATTAAATTTTACTATCATATTGCTGAGTTAATTGGTATATCAATGCAAGGCTTTTACCCTACATTACCAATTTACAGTTTTTTGTGGACTTAATCTGATTTAACCAAGATTAATGAAGGATAAATTATCATAAATGTATTATTTTAGGCAAATTTATTACGAATATATAAATTTAAGAATTTTTTTGTGTCATTAACCTTTTTGGAAATCCAAAATATTTCCCCATAGACTTGTGGGTGAAAGTCCCCGTGCATCTTGGGTCTCTCCATCTGCCTCGATCGCACTGCGTCTCCAGTCACAGCCGTCGTCGCCGCTCCGCTCCGCTCGCTCCGACTCCGGTGGCAGTCAGGTAAACGAATCTCTTCAACTCCCAATTACACGAGTTTACATTCCCAGTGGAATTGGATCTCACCCAACAAATCAAAACCGGGCCTTCTGATTTGGGTCGCCGTTCTTGAGAATTGGGTAATCAAGAATTCTACTGTATTTTCAGGGATTCGACTTCATGGTTCGAGTTTCTCTTGCTAGTTTCCGGATCCAGCTGGTTTAGCGTTGTCATCTTTTGTATTCGATTCGTGGGCTAATACTTGGATGGATGCACTGGGGGATAAATCTGATCTTGGGTTGTTTTGCTTCTTGCGGAATCTGATTCATTGTGGTTTTGTCGAGATTGGAGTTCGAAAGCTCCTCGAATAAATGAACGACTGTGAAATATTTGTGGGTTCTTGAAAAGATTTTTCTTTTACTTTGTTCTGGGTTTCTTGGTTTTAAGATTGATTGTGTCGTTTTAGCTGCAAGTTTTCGGGTGATATTGACTGTGTTTGCTGCTTCTTTTCGGACCATAACACTCTCTGCTGATGGGTTGCCGGGTTTTTTTCTGTTTGTTGGTATGTTTAGTCCAATGGCAGGGTCAGGGAGTTCCATGGTATACTCCTTCCTTCTGTTTACCGTTGTTCTTTCCCTTCAAGAAATGTACAGAGGGAAGTTGGCGTCATCGGAGTTGTTCACAATACTCGGAGGGTTCACTAGTTCTATCCTATTCCTTGTCCTGCTTACGGTGAGTCCTAATATACTATCTTAGCCGTTATTGTAACGTGTTCCTGCTGCGGGAATGTATGGATGGTTGATAAATAACGTGCCTTGTAGTCCCTCCATGACTGTGATTGCACATAGTGCAATCATGAATTTATAGTTTTATATCAAATCTCTCTTTTTGGCACTCATGAAATGATGCTCTTGCAGTTCATTGGCAACTTCCAGGAATCATGTGGCACGAGAACTGGTTGGGGTGCTGGTGAGTGGACCATGGTTTTTTTTTTCTCATTTGCTGTTTTCACTTATTACTTTCGTCAAGATATCAACTAGAGAATTGGCAGATTAGATATGGAGGAATGCACATGCTTTTGCATTTCATCACCTAGCATCCCTCTTGCGCTGTAAATGAACTTTGAATAGCATGAGTGTCTGAAGTCACTTGGCCAATTAAATTTTTTCTGTCTATTGGCTTTTTAAGGGCACATTCTAACGTTAATTTTTGGGCATCAGCATCAGGACACTTTACATTGATGAAATGCGTTGACAAACATGACATGGTTGGTGGCCTTTGAAGTGATGTGGTATAGGAGTTTAAAACTTATCATGCTGAACAGTTCTTGAACATGTATATTTCTATACTTAAGAGGAGGATGTATGGACCTGTTTTACACCCTAGCCACAGATTGGCCACTTGTGCACACTCAGTGATTGTTAGAGAATTGAATTGTAAATTCTGTATGAAGTAAGTAACGCACCTTTCTTACTGGAAGTAATGCTTCCTGACGTGCTCTGTGTGGGTTCCATGTTGTTTTCTTTGCCTGAACATTAGTTCTGACTATCTCTACAGTTTGTGTGTTTTTCATGTTGTAATTGGCATGTGAGAATGATGCTTTCCTCATTGGTTGTTACTGCTCTTAAAGCTCACCTGCTAGAAATTACGCATATTTTCCACATGATGCAGCATTACATAGTTCACATGGAAGTGGAACAAGTGTATTCATTCAAGTCTATATTTCCTCTCTACTATTTGCAGTTATATTGGCTGAAGCAGTGGCTCTCATAGCTGCCGGCACTGTTCACCGAGTTTGTATCACAACATGGTAATTTTACTGTCGTTGTTAAGATTGCACTCCTTTAATCAGAAGCTCTTAGCATAGGTGTTATTCCTTATTCCCCATGCAATGCTGGTTTTGATGGATCACACCTCTGATGGTCTTCTTTACTTTTAGGATTTAAACTTGTTCCTTCATATGCTTGTTAAAGTGCTTCTGGATTACTACCTTTTTGCAAACCATGATGTGGTTACACCTGACCTGCATAATTAGTAAAGGCCTATATAAATATAATCGTGCTAGCTCTAAAACATAAATTTTGGGCTTTTGCTATCTATGGAAAAAAAAAAAATTCTGAGTAATGCTTAGTATTACAGTGTATTTTTACTCTTCTAATTGTGATTTTTCAAATAGAAAACTACCGTCTCAAGTTTATCATATTCAAATGTAGTGAGTGGCTAAGTAATGGTCTAACCCTTACAAGATCCAAGTTGATTTAGGTTCAACATTTATCTTTCCATACACATTTTACATTTTAATTTTTCGGAAGAAGAATCAGTAAATGACCCCAAAAGAATGCTTCAAAAAGTATACATTGACCTGAGTTTGGAACTGTAACACTTCATTGACAAGTAATCCCCATATGGTTCAATGACCAGAGTATATGCACCTCTGTGCTTACTTGCTTTAAAACTTGGTTAGTTCTCTAGAGAGCCAGTGTAGGTAAAGTATTCCTCATGCTACCATCACCATCGCTATCCATTGTACCATGTAATCTCTGTTCATTGAATTTGCAAAGTTTATGTTCCAGCCGGTTGCTTTGATTTCCTTTAGTGTTTCATGGCCAGCATGGCGTTATATCATTAGTTGGACAAGGTATTGAGCCAAAAACGCAAGCAAATGCACAGTCCCCTAACCCACCCAAGGAGCTTCAGGTTTCTTGGCATTCCTGCCAGGAAAAATGCCTTGTCGGAAACTGCAATTATAATTCATTCCAATATCCTTTGTGCTAAGGAAAGAGGAAACCACCTAGAGAATCAGTTGAATATGTATAGAATTATTTCAGCATTTGTGATACTAAGTATGAAAATTTAACTGCATGCAGACTTTCTAGCCCAGAAGAAGGTGCTGACGTGTTGTGCTTTATTGCAGCTTCTTGTTCTCAGCTGCTCTGCTCTATGAAGTCAACAAGATTTCAGGGTCAGTGCTTTTGAAGAGTGAATCGAAGACAAGGAGGCACTGAGTTGTTCCTCTTTCTAGGTTTTGGCAGAATATTGATGAAAATTCCCTTAAGCATTAGATACTGCAAACATGATAGATGAGAACTAGAATATAACCGTTTGGATTTTCTTTCTTTTCCTTATCTTTTTTATGGCGATGACCCACGGTAGAGGGCACGAATCATGTTTGTACCAGAGTCCTAGATTCTCATTTGAGCTTCTATATGCGTATTTTTATCTTTCATCTGTCTCCTCTTTGGTTATCAAATTTCTGTTGCTATAATTGTTTGGTTCTTCCCTTAAATACTTATGGCTACAGCAGAAGTTCATGTTTCCAGTAAGAGATTATTCAAAGCTCTTAAAGAACTTCTGAAGAAAAACCGCAATTCAACTGAGGATTTCATTTTTTAGGCTCCAATAGCTTGATGTGTATCAACGCTCTTTTCAGTGTGTAAATTGTAGAGAGTATATTCTTTCAACATAAGATTACCTACGAAAAAACGAAGGGTTAGCTCATTAATCTGCAAATGCTTGTATAGAGTTCTCCAGAAACTTAATGTACTTAAGTAGAGTGGAGCTAAAGAGACTCCTGTATTGTAATACTTTCGAGGTTGAGGATTGTTTTCTTTGCAAGGACTAGGCAACTGGACGCAAAGTGTTTGAACTAGGGAGATGGTAGCCGATGGATTGGAGAATAACCGTACAAAGTAGCATTGTGCACACTGATTGTCTTGAGCAGGTGATTTTGGAGGGTGAGCTCTCGGGCATTTTCATTTTGGCCATCGAAATTGAGTCCAAGAAAAAGGGTTCCTATTCTATCGGTGAATTCTTTGTGTCGATATGGTTTGGCGTTACCTTACCATTGAACAGGAATTTTAATTCGTTATCGAATTCCTTTGGAGGATATAGTTTGTATCGATATGATTTTGCTTTACCTGGGAGTGGATATCGTACCTCTGGATATGGTAATCTGCTCAACCTTTTCGAAATTTGTAACGTGTAAATGTCACAGGCTCGAGCTTACTTGTATTTTCTTCTTCCCTTCTTGGTTGAATTAATAATCTACACATTTTGCTAGGCCAAAGCAACAATCAGCTTTTCATTCCCTTCCCCAAATGGATACAGTTTCCAAGCCTAGACGCCGAGTGAGAGCTTTTAAGGACTTTTTCTGCATCATGAATTCGATCGCAAGAACTAGTAATTACAAATATGGTAAGCGTATTAGAAGAATACACAAGACGAAACCTTTAACGAAGGTTTTTGAAGCAGCAAAATTCAAGTCGTGTCTAATGCCGCCAAAACTAGAAATTGTACTAGTTTTTTTTTTTTTTGAACAAAGAAATTGTACTAGATTAACTAAACCTTGTCATTCAATATCAATTATGATGCACAAGATGTTATAATTCAACCAGACTCCATAGTCTATATTAGGAACTCATCCACAATTCGATTCCAGTATTGAACATTATTCGGCAAAAATTACCTAATGAAGAAATGGGGAAAACTACCAAAAAAGTCCCACACCTATTGCAATTATACCAATTCGATCTTAAACTTATTTTTTTGATTAATTGAGTCATAAACCTTTTTTAATTATATCAATTCAATCCATTCGGCCAAATTTAGCCAACCAATGGGCGCCGACGGACAATTTTTAATATTATTTTATTATTTCAAAATTTTTATTAATTTTTAATCTTTTCTTCTTTTTTTCCTTTTTATTCTCTTTTTTTTCTTTTTTTTCTCTCCTCCCTCATTCCAACTATCAGCCAAAGGGGAGGGTCAATCGCCAAACTAAGGTAGCCGGCCAGACTGGACTGAGGGCAAGCTCGCCCCACTGCCGCCGGGCGAGGGCCACCTAGCCACAAGTGAGGCAAGCCCTTGCCTAGATCCGGCAAGGCGAAACCCCATCACCAAATTCGACGTGGCTAGGCAGCCTCACCCAACAATAATAAGGGCTTGCATGTCTAGTAGCTATGCGACCCTCACTTGGCAACGGCAAGGCAAGCCCTCGCCGAATCAAGGCAAGGGTAAGCTCGCTAATCCATTGGCGAGGCTGGCATCCCTCACCCAACGATAGCGTGGCAAGCTCACCCTCAGTTCGGCCTCAGTCCAACAACTAACCCTCCCCTTTGGCCGGTCACCAAAAGGAGGGAGGAAAAAAAAAAATAAGAGAAAAAAATTAATAATTAATAAAAAAATTTGAAAAATATATAATATTAAAAAATTAGCCACCTGCGTCCACGTCACACCGACCGGCCAAATTTGACCAGATGAACTATATTGACACAATTACAAAAAATTTAGAACTCAATTGACAAAAAAATAAATTTATACTGAATTGGCACAATTTCAATATGTTTAGGACTTTTTTGGCTATTTTCCCAAAGAAATGTCTAGGTGGATAGGCCGTGACATGGCAATGTCACACCACAGAATCTACAAAATCTGGCTTAGAGAGGGGAAACAGCATGTGATTTGCTAGCACAGTGAGCAAAGCGTGCTAAAACTAAAAGCACAAACCTTCAGCTGAGAATCAAGAATCTCTCTCTCGAATAGCAGAAGTTATGCACAGAAATGCAGGCATCAGCATTTTTTTTTTTTTTTGGTCAGTCCTACTCTAATCCTACCCTAACACTCACTCTCAGACTTTTGCCCTACCTCCTTGCAGGGCGTGGGAGTCGAAACCCACTCTTGAAATCGTCCCCACCCCACTCCCCCCTTGAGAAGGTGGGGATTTGAACCCCCAACCTCCCCCTTCCAAGTTGGAAGGGTGGCCACTGGGGCGAACCCCCAGTGGTTGCAAGCATCGGCATCCAAACAGTAGCAGGATTTGAGGCAAAAATGAAGTGAACAGTAATTACCATTCTCTGTCAGAAAAAATCATGCCATATTACAACATATTTTGACTCAAGTCCTTCGAAATAGGAACAAAAGCCAAGCAGAAAAGGAACGAGGTGAGAAAGAAGTGGAATCCTGGACCACAGAGTATTCATCGGATCTGAATAATCTATTTAAACCAAGAAAAAGAGAATGAGAGAACTCCGTTGAGGTAATCAGGTTGCCTTCTTTCTTCCCTCTCTTCATTTATTGGAAAGCAAGCTCTGAGCCACCAATTCTCACGGGATGGTAAAGCTACAACAGGCAGGAAGATAAATTTAGTTGAGAATGCACTACAAGACAGGAACCATCGCCAAATTTTGGACTATTACAACATGCTTTCATCAACAACGTTAAGTTTCATAAGCGAAACAGAAAAGAAAGTTCAGAAGGAGCACCCACGCACTTGCTTATCTAATGTACAAGAAGGGCCAAGTAGAAAACTCTCAAAAGTAAGGGAGACAGAGAACATAGCATGATAGAAACATACCAAACAAGAAAATACTCTAATGTCTCAGAAACTCGGCCTGAACATTCTCAGGACTGGCATATAGTGACCACATCATACAATGGAGCATAGGTTTGACTGTAGTGAGAACAAATAAACCGCAAGAAGTAACTTTTTACTGGTTTGTCCACCCAACCTTTAGAGACAAGTGAAATTTGCACATAGTTGGTCTACCTTTTCACCAAAGCATATTGCTACTAGTGAAGAAACAGAGGGATGACACACCTTGTCAGGTCGTTCCTTCTAAGTGCAGATAGAGACCTATCCAGCCCATTTACTTCTTGATCCCATCCTTCTTATCATGATGGTGATGATGTTTGCTTCTCTTGTTGTCTTTTCTCTTCATCTTGTGGCTTCTGTGCTTCCTCTTGCCCTTGTGTCCATACTTAGCAACTGCAGCGTTGGCCCTCTCCACTCCCTGTCAATATCACAACATTCAAAACTCAATTTATATAAGAAATTCAAAAGCAATAGTGTGATTCATGAGACATACCAATGCATGCACAACATTCTCATGCTTCGAAAGGGAAAAGGTATATAGAAAACATAAAAGGCCTCTTACAGGAAGTAGGCATAAAGATGGTGCTTGTCTAATCTCAAAAGCTTCCCAGAGAACTTTCATGTCGAAAGCATGGATTTGTGAGCCTCCTTTCTTTACATGAGGCGGGGTTAGAGATGGCTGATCCAAATTTAGCCTTTCTCCTTTCCTAATTTCTCTATCTCCCACCACACTTTTGAGATAATTTGTATCTGAAACTGATATAGGAAGTGGTTTCTTGCAAAAGAATTCATGGTAAGGTTGAAGCCTGAACCTGCTTATAAGATCAACAGCACCACAAAGCTCCTTAGGACCTGAAATTGAAACATATTATTCAAAAAGAAAGAAAACATCCCATATTATAGCAACACCTAAGAAAACAGAAAGAATGAAATGTAAAAGACTGTTGAAAAATTAAAATTGAATGCTTGTACATTAAACAAAGAAGGAAAACAACCGACATCAGGGATATGCCTGAAGACTTTTCTTAAGGGGGCAAACTCCGTATTAACTTAGAGTAATAAAGTTGATCGATTCCAATGATTTCTATTGATAGGATTCTTAAGCTAGAAAAATTAGATAAAGAGCATGCTAAGTAGATTTACTGTGTGAGCAGCAACTGAACATTCTAATTGCATAACTATCTATTAACCTTTCCAAGTAAATCAATGATTTCATCATATATATTTCCAAAGACCACCAGCCAGTCCACCCTTCCGCCCACCCACATTCCCTAGTCCTCAGCCCCCCACCATTGAGAGAAAAAACCACAGAAAAGTTCCATAGTCAAAGCACAATCCACCACAATTTAGAACAGCCAAGATAAATTGGTAAGATCCTACTTTTGGAAATAAGACATTAATTTTGTTTGCATATTGCTGATCATACATAACATTCATGAACGTCAAGACATAACCTTTTGCATCCATGTTTATTCCTGTGACTTTCACCTTGCCTGTTTCACATATATAAAGTTTAAAAAAAAGAAAAAAAAATGATGCTGCAGCATGACTCTTGAGGGCAGTACCCATTAATGCACATAAAGAAAAACATGCAGTATCACCAGGCAGTCTCCTTCTCCAGATATAATCCACAGAACAATGAGGAGAAGTGATAGCATTCTTTAATCAGTGAAACATTGTTCTACGATGAAACAGCAAAATTTGAAAATGCTGACCCTCATCAGCTAGTTCAAGATTTACACTATATTTGGAAGCACCCTAGGGGAAGAAAATGGAGAGAAAACACCCACAATTTTAGATTTTTCCCTCTCATTCAAACAAAAATTTTTACTTCTTCGAAGTTTTCCACTCAAATTTTCATTCCTCCCATTTGCCTGCATTCCCCAAACTAGCATTAAGGATTGCTGGAGAATGTAGAGTGAACAGCTCTTGGTTGTAATACTTTTTATCCGAACCTTCTCTGTTTAAGACAGACTTTCCCGACTACATCAGTTTTCACAAACCAAAATGATGAGACAATACTGATAAGAATTTTCTCTGAGAAGAAATTTTCATGAATACAAAAATCAAGACTGGAGCATAAAATAGATTCAATCGTCTTCAAACTGACATACTGTAAGTACAAAAAGACCGGTTGTATCACAAGTAAAGGAGGCGGACCCCCAAAGGGCCTTTTACTATGACTGGATAAAGGATGCTGAGTACTTTGTGATAACCCTAAAGATAAACCAAATTGACCATGCTATAAATTGCCAAATTGTTGTACAAAATATAGCTCTCAAATATCTTTCAGTTTTCTGAACAGAAAACCTCTTGGCAACGCATCTTTTGTGTTTGAGGCATACCTTTCATAGAACTACCCCAACCTATCTATTCCTGTCCAGAAGGGGCATATATCCTCGAATTGTTATTCCACTGCGTTTAAACTTCACGCAAAATTCTTCAAAACGTGAAGCTCTAGTAAACAGTGAATGTGGAAGAAAAATAAACAAATGATGGAAGCTAGGAGATCTAGCATTTACTGGTAGAGGGAATGTAAACATGAAAGTTGAAGAAATACAAGGCTGTTGCTCATAAAATATGCCCTACATCAAGTGTACTGATAGGATAAGAACAAGGAAAAAGAAAATAAGTAAGCACACTTCAATATTTCCTTCTACTCTTTTTTTTTTTTTAATTCCCCATGTTCATATCATCCCTCACAAATCTGGAATTTGATTTTCTTGGCATATTGTAATAGCAATGCCTATGCTATGTAATTTGATGTAAAAAACCAAAGGAAAAGAAAACACACCCCAACAGAAAGACGCATTATGAAATGATTTCTCATAAAGAGGTACTAGTAACCAACATTAGTAAGAACATAAGCTAAGAAAAGTAGCAATCTCCCATTGTAGGAACTAGAAAGTCATATCAGCCCTAGATAAATGTGACTCACCACTTCCAAACCTTCTATCCACCTTGCGATCCATCATTTTATCAATGTAGGGACTACTGACCAGCAGTCTCTGCAATGAGAAAGTCCAAAAGTTCCATTGGAAAGAGAGAAGAAGATAAAGAATTCTTGCCAATGATTATATAGAGATTCCAGATACTTAATCTCGAAAACCAAATTTTACCGGAGTCATCATAGAAACTGTCAAATTACTTATCATCAAGGTGGAGCCAAAAAGATACTTATATAGATCACTACGCCATCTATTGTGCTCACTATTTGTGGATGACAAACATACAATGGCAAACTCAGTCATGATCTCCTTAAATACAATTTGAAGGAAAGCACCAACAACGGTGAAAGGTTCTAAGAGCCCCGATACTATATACTGAGTAATGCCACTCGTTCCCACAAAATTGGACTGCTAAAACAAGCCAGCCACTCACAGGAAGGTCAATAGGTAGCTTTGGGCAACTTCAATGGCACAGGTGATCTGTGGCCGTATTGGCAAGCGCCTCAGCGCACTAAGTCAAAACAGGAAGTATTTTCGGGAAGGAGGCAAATGGTCATTGAGGATTGATGGTAAAATGAACCCATAAAAGTTTCCACGACACGAATAACGGGTAAACGCCAGCATCCAATGGCGATACTTACACCAAACTTTTCGCATTCAATTCTTTGCACTCCCAACAAGTACCCATCATGAACAGGCAGATTCTTTGGGAACCCATCTCCTCCATTCAGGACTTGGACCAAAAATGATGCTTGCTTCAAAGAAATTTACCCAAACACCAAACGGGTGCAAAATTTGATACAGACCCAGCAAATCAAACACTCCAGAGATCAAGCAAAACGTGCAACATCAAGCGTCATTCCGAAATCAACTCGATATATAATCAAGAATCACCCAAGAAAGAACCAAAAAAGTCGCGAACTTTGTACCTAACTTGAAGAAGAGAGTGCCGGGCCTCGCTCCCACGCCATCAGCAACGGCGCATTGCGCCGAGAAAGGGAGGATTATGTCGGGGTTTTGCAAGGTATTTAGGGTTTTGGACGAGGAACTCCGAAGGGGTGCTGATTCCGATTCTAGGAGAACAAACAATATGACATTCGCTGCCTGAAATCGCTATATAAACTGTGGCTTACTGCAATATGAAATTTTTTCAACAAAAAAAATGAATAATTTAAAAAATATCCCCTTAAAAATCATCATTTATAAATATAAACATATAAAATATGTATTTATTATCCGCGATAATATTTATAAAATTATTTATTTTTTGTGAAATAAATTAATATTAAATAATATAACTTTTAAAATATTTTTATTTGAGACGCATAATATTTGTTTGCCGAAAAAATTTGAATTATTATCACTTTAATAATATCTTATGTGATTAAGGACGTGAAGGCATCAATCCCATGTCAAAATCGATTGAAATGTAGGAACATCTCGATTTAACATGAGTTATTTTTTTAGTGAATAAACCTAACTATTCAGGCCCAGGATTGGTTACCAGCTGCCATCATTTTCCTGTACCACGCCCGGGATTGGTTACCCGTAGAAGGCATTGCGGGAATCAGGCCTGAGGGGCTTATCCCCTGAGGGGAGTTACGCGCGCCTCGACGGTTGAGATTATATATTTTTTCCCCATAATCTCAGGAGGAAGCTGTTTTTCCAGCGCCAAAACCTTTTAAGGTCTTACTTAGGATCAATATTAAATAATATAACTTTTAAAATATATTTATTTGAGACGCAGAATATTTGTTTGCCAAAAAAATTTGAATTATTATCACTTTAATAATATCTTATGCGATTAATCTAGGACGCGAAGGCATCAATCTCACGTCAAAATCGGTTGAAATGTAGGAACATCTGGATTTAACATGAGTTATTTTTTTAATGAATAAACCTAACTATTCATGCGATGGTCTTCCTATTTTGGTTTTGAGGTCCAGCCTCTGATTCAATATAGGAGTGTACAAAATGAAATACCCAAATCAGAATGTCCAGTTCCCAATTTCTAAAAATTGAACTAGTGTTTGGTTTAATTTCCGATTCCAAAAAGAGATCAGATCAGACCAAACCAACTACATATATTTTTTTATTTTTTTCATTTTTTCAAAAAAAAATAGTGGGTTTCATCTATTATTTTCTAGAAAATAAGAGTTTGTAGTCAGACAATAAAATATCTAGATGAAGGCATAGAATTTATCTTGAGCTCTAAATTTGTTCCTGATCATAGTTTGAATAATAAAAAATTCAAATGAAAACATCATAATAATAACCAGTTCCATTGAACCGGACCAAACAGATATCAATCCCTAGTTTCATTAAAGATCAAGTGACCTCAAATAAAATGTCATGACAACTTGAATTCGAGTTGCAACTTTTGATTTGAGACTCCATCTCGAGAGAAAGACGTCAATATTTGTCATGACAACAACTTAATAAGCACTGATACCCATGTCAACAAATATTGCTAACATAGGCAACACATCGATCCACATTTTGAAAGTGAGGGTGTTTATTTGAATGAGAAAGCTCTTGTACAAGCAAAATTCAAATACTAGTGATGTGTGCGTCCATTATATAGAAAGGAAACAAAAAATTACTAATTTGAAAGATATTTTTGTAAAATCGATTGCTTTTACTAACGACAAAAATGAATAAACGCAAATTAGTTTTGCCATCTCTTGAAATGTTTAGGGGATGATTACACCCAAGAACCCTAAAACTAGATCCTAATGTTTTCTTTCCTTTCTCTCTTCTTCTTCCATTAAGAAAATTATTATAAAAAAAGTTTTGAACTTATTGCATTTATATCAATTCATCATAAACATTTTAATTTAGCCAATTTAATTCTAAACATCTATGATTAAGTCCTAAATATGTCAATTGTGCCTTAAATATTTTGACAATTTGTCAATTTAATCATTCAAGCCAATTTGGGCTCATAAACACTGATGCAATGGTCTAGTCAACGTTGATTGCCCCACGTGGTATAATTGGTGCTAACGTAGATAATTTTTTTGCATTTTCAAAATCTTTTTTATGGATTATTTTATCATTTTGCTTTAAATTTTCCTTCTTTTCCTTTATTTTTTATTAACTCTTGGCTGGCGAAGTCATTACTCGACTTTGATGGTCATCTTCGTACCCTCACCGGCCAAGAGTTAGGAAAAAAAAAGGAAAAGAAAAAAGAACAAATAAAAATTTAAAAAAAGAAGAAGTCCATATTAGCATCAGTCATAATGCATAAAATAGTCAGCACTCACTAGACCACCACGTTAGTATTTTCTAGTTAAAATTTGTCAAAATGACTAAATTAGCAAATCATGAAAAAAAAAAAAAAAAAGTGACTATATTGGCATTTTGTCAAAATATTTAGGACTAAATTATTGAAAGGTTTGGGACTCATTTGGCAAATCATCAAAAGATTTAAAATTAAAATAATGTAATTGAAAGGTTAAGAACTGAATTAACATTAACGCATTAAGATTTTTTTTTTTTTTTGGGTAATTTCCCCTCTTCCACTCCACTAGATCTATTTTTGCCCAGCTGAACGGGAATTGGTATATGCAATATCCCAATCACCTCTCGTGGATTTTCTTTAACACTTCAAGCACCATGACCTCTCAAGATTCAGAAGATGAGAAGTACTTATAAGGTCGACCACCACCTTCAGCCTCAGGTCTACCTATAGACGGAGGAGTCGAGGTCATGGAGAAGCATAAGAGAGACAGTGGAGGATATGTGGCCGTGATGGTAGTGTAATGAGCAATGGGGAAGCAATGACCAGGACGACTATGCCGACGTTGTAGATGACAATGGAGGGGCGTAGCGGTGGTGTTGCCGGCGATTAACCAGGACGACTATGCTGATGTTGTAGATGACAATGGAGGGGCGCAGCGGTGGTGTCGCCGGCGATTAAGAGGGGAGAGGGGGGGTGGGGAGAGATTGGTTTTGGGGTAAGGTTGGTGTTTATGGTTTTTTGGTGGGCACGGATTGTTTTAGGTGTACATCTTGTTGATTGAATAACCCACGAGCATTACCATATTGTTGTTCTACTGTAGGCTAACTCTCCACCTTCATGATCCTAACTTAATGATAACTTTATGTTATTAAGTCATAGGGAACATGGAACAGTGGGGCTACGCTTGGTGCATAGAATAAAAGTTAGGATATAATAAATCTTATAATATTTATTGTTCAGTTGCCATGCAAAACCGAATAAGGCCGGATATAAAAAAGGATATAATCCGGATTCTCATATAGGGATGGAATAAAGATGGATAAGATTTCTCGTGTCTATGATATATAATGAGCCATCAGGCGAGGACCACCATCTCGACATCCAATCATTGTTACCTCTAACCACTACTAATTGTCATTGTTGGCCAACCGATCACCCTCACCGGCCAATCAATCATGTTCCATGTTACCTCTTAACATTTACCAGGCATCGTATAAGATATCACAAGTCCCATCATTACTTTATATCTTATCTAACTTTATCCTATTCGTCAGAAAAGTTCAGGCGAGCAAACTTAACTTAAGGGTTTAGAGAAGTTGGGACAAGTTGAGGTTCAAATTTGACGGTTCCTAGACTCAATTCAATTTCCACATCACCACCAACTTTTTGAGTTTGTTGAGATGTTTAAGTTGGCTACAAAAGTTTCTTAATCTTAAATTGCTTGAATCATACTAATTTAACTGTAACAAAGCGATGGACCTAAGTAATGGATTTGATACACACCACCAACCCCTCATCGCCCAACTCCAAATCATGCTCCTCTTGACCCCTCCCCCAATCGTTGTCCGCTCTCAAACTATATATACACCAACACGTTGAATGGATAGATTTTAAATAAAAAAATTATATAACATTGTAGTAAATTTGAAAAATGCCAGATTAGAATTCAATTCTTCAAACGCAATTGATGTAAAAATTTTGAAAACAAATCTTAAGTGGTCCATCTTAACTCAATTGATGAACCTCATTGTAAATTTAATACATATAACAGGATGCAATTTTGAGGGTTTTCCAAGCGGCTTTTATTATTGGCCTTTTTTCAATGTCTCCTTTTACTTTTAGCATTTAAGATTCGACTTTGTTTATATTGAACGACTCAGATATAAAGATTCAGATGTAAAATCATCTTGAAATCATCAGTAATTTTTCGAAATTGAATTTTGTTTTCATTTATTTTGAAGAGAAAGCATATAGTCCAATCAATCACAATCCTCAAAATGTAGGACAACAAGTATCTTTTTTTTCTCCAAGCAAAACTCTTCCAAATACTCACCTAAATTTACATCAAATTCTTGGGCCCCACAACAAAACTTTGCGTGTGAAAATTCTTTATTCACCCTCCCCCCTTATCTTCCAGTGAAATCGATATATTAAAAGCCACCCATCCATAAATAAATAAAGAAATACTTCAAAGGCCAGTCTCACCAAAGTAGATGCTTTTGACAAAATAAATAAATAAAAGTAAAGGCAACAAAAGGGAAAAAAGGAGGAAAAAGTGTTAAAAATCGGATATTTCAATCTAAGCCCATCAGGCCTACACCGATGGGCCCATCAACCATCACGCCCACCATACACCAGAAACCCAACAGGGCCACGCCCACATCCAATCGGTGCTCCCCTTCAGTTGATCTGACCAATCAGATTCTTCCACGTGTAAGTTATGGCATTGCTTCTGTTGTGCAACAAGCATTTCTGTCACTACAATACTCGTACTTCTACTACGCAAAATACACGTTATTTCAGTAATTTTAGTACAAGAATTTCCCAAGCGTTGGCTGAATTTCCAGAAAAGTACTTTTTTTATAAATAAAATGAGTTATACACATATGTAAATTACATTGTGTGCATTCTCGGGTAAAAATACTCCTAGTTTTGGACTTATCTCATACTTTTTCATCACTAATTAAAGATTTAACTTGTTAAGTTTCTTTTATGCTAAAATAATTTTATAATGTCATCAATAAGTACGACATTGTTTTGATTTCCTCCCAGATGGAGATAGGGTGTGATGGAAATTCGTACAATATATTTGTTTCATCTATCAATTCAAATGGTCCCATCGTTACATAAAAAAACATTTAATATTTATAATACAATTAATTTAAACTCATGGTCACATTATCCTAGATTCCATTATACAAATATTGAATATTTTCATGTACTTTTATGGAATGACAAAGGTATCTCGTACTACAAAATACTATACCCATACATTACTAGTAGATGTAAATGCATATTCCTCTTACAAAGATTTTGGTTTGCATCATGAGTAATGCCAAGAACTCTAAAACTGACATACTAAATTAGTACTTATATTGGGCAATACTTCATATTGTAAAGTTATTCTATAAGAGAGTCATATCCAACAATTAAGAAGATTTGTTACATCATCTACTATCAATATATGTGACATTATTTCCGTACTATTAAATTGTGCATTGTTTCCACCCACTCTAAAAATTATCATACTAAAAAAATTGATAGGGCAATCATAGAACCTTAAAATTCCATTGTTCGGGTAAAGGAATTGGTTGAAAAATGGTGAAGTTGGGACTAGTCGGTGCACTAATCCTCCGCAAGCATATATGTACGAGAGTTCCACGCCTCTTTTCAAAAGCACTCGGTTCGTACTGAATATGTCAAATTTGAGTGAAAGATAAAATTTTTCTTGAATATATAAATCAAATATAAGTTATATAGGTTCAGAAGGAGGAAGGGTTACAATTAGCACCGGTACTTTCCTGTACTCTTTGAAATACTTATCTCGGGATCGAATTTGCTCTTTTGTCTTCATTCTTTTATTCACTCGAATGAAAAGTACACAGCTCTCGCCTTGTGTTTATCACGTACATATGTACGGATTCCATCGGTCGGGGCGACGTGCAAGCGAGCCAGCGAGCCGATCCCGCCCTTGTCGCTCTGCTCAAAGAGAGTTCTCACAATCGTGATGTAGTGGGTCGGCTAGCTCTAGCCGATGACCCACCGGAATGCTCGGGATATAAAAGACAGGGTGGCCTCCGACATAAATCGCGAGGCGGATGTATAGCCGGTGTATGATCTCGGGGAGCAGGATTTCGAACAATAGGGTCGGAACTACATCGATGAGACCGCACCCACCGGACGTCGGCCCGGCCCCCAAGTGTACGCCGGAAGCGTGTCTGCTCCGCCCCGGGTTGCTTCCTTCCTTGGACCGTCGGCAACCTCTCTCTCTCTCTCTCTCTCTCTCTCTCTATCTCTTCTCTGTGCTTAGCTGTCACCACAAGCTCAGCAGACAAGTCAACACATGTGGCACGCCTCCCATTGGTCCACCCGCGACCAAAGAAAGACACTGCACACTACACTTCCATCTCCATGGTTTCTCTCCCTACATCTCTCTTTCTCTCTCCATCTCTCTCGCACCGTCACATGCCTGTACTTGACCAGGAAAACAGAGACCACTACCCCCGCTCCACACGCTACGCACGCAATCCTTTGTGTCGGCAGAGCAAACCCCGTTTCATTCAATGCCTTAGCGAGAGAGAGAGAGAGAGAGTCAGTCTCACAGAAGTCGTCCCCAGCATTTTCTCTCGCTTTCCCGATAAAACTGCCTCGACCCAATTCGGAAAGCAACGAGGAGACGACGTGGGAAGAGGGGCAGAAGAGATGATGAAGAGGGGGTCGAACGTGTACGGGAGGGTGAGCGAGAGCTCCTCCGCGGCGGCGGCGGCGGCGGCGACGTCGTCCTCGAGCGGCGCCGCGGGCGGGGACGAAGGGGTTGAGTGGGAGATGCGGCCGGGAGGCATGCTGGTGCAGAAGCGGGACGAGAACCCGGATCTCCCCGCCGCCCCGAACGTCCGGGTCCGGGTCGCCTACGGCAAGATCCGGTACGAGATCTCCGTGAATTCCCAGGCCACGTTCGGTACGGTCTTGAAAAGATGCGTTCTTTTTTTTTCATTCAAATTGCTCCGTTCTTCGGTTCTCTGTTTGTTTTTTCGCGATGCTGAATCGACCCGCATTCCTGCCTGCGCGCCGGGCACAGGGGAGCTGAAGAAGCTGCTGGCGGCGGAGACGGGGCTACAGGCGGCGGAGCAGCGGCTGGCGTTCCGCGGCAAGGAGAGGGACGACGGCGAGTACCTGGACAAGTGCGGGGTCAAGGACCGGTCCAAGCTCAGCCTCGTCCAGGACCCCATCAGCATCGAGCGGCGGCTCGTCGAGATGCGCCGCAACGCCAGGATCCAGACCGTCCACCGCGCCGTCGCCGACGTCGCCGCCGAGGTCGACAAGCTCGCCGACCAGGTAAAATTCTTTGACCATCGATGCCGGTCTCTCCACCGGCGATTCTGACTTTTTAGGGGAAAAAGACCACCGGAAATTAAATATTTTGGGAAGAAGATATTTTTTGGCCTTTTTATGTTGATAATTACGCACTACTAATTACTAAGGAACTAAAAAGCCATCGAATAATCAGACAATTTAAATCTTCGTCATGCATGCACTTTTGTAACTGGTTTTACGGTTTTGCCATTGCTCTTTAAGGTCATGCATTACAACAATAGGTGTCATGGGTAATTCGATCTTGGTCGACGCCAGTTTTAATCGTTCGCTTTAAAGGGTGGTATTGATCCTGTGATTTAGAAAATCCATTCATTTCGCATGTCACACTTTCAAGCATTTTTTTAATAATATTTAAGCGATCGATCGATTTAGAAGTGACGGTGTGAGGTAAATGTTTAATAGGAGGATCAGTGTTATTTTGAAGAGATCTTTTCCTTAAAAAATTTCACATTTCATTGCGCGGGTAAATTTGCAAAGTGAAATTGAAATATGGGCAAAACGTGGATTGCTCAATGTAAGCTTCTATGAGCAGCAATTTACTATTTTTTGTCAAACAGAATTAGTTCACCTTTCTTACCAGAAAGGAAAAAATTAGGGGTCTGGGGGCAACATTGGAAAAAGGAAGTCCTATGGAAACTTTTGACTTGATATTATGGAGCTGTAGTGACATCTATCCTCTCTCTTGGGGCCTCCCAAATTGGACAAAATCCATCAATCCAAAGCGATCCTAGTGGTTGGGCAAATTGAGGTAAAATTTGAGACCCACACGGGTCCATTCTAGGAGCTCAGCACCACCAAGGGAGAGCCGAAATCGCCGTCAAGGGGCGAGTCGGAACCCTTCACAAGACGAAAGCCTGGACTCAGTACCGCTTAGCCTTACTTGGAAAGGGATGCAGTCATGGACCGACATGTTCAAAATCTATAACGCTCTATATTTCTGATATGCTTTAATACCACGTCGAAGTATAAAATTAAAGTACTTATCGATAATCTGAATAGTTATAGCTCAAAATAAATATTCCATAGCAATTGCGAGGCTCTTGGGCGATGTTGCTCGGAGTTCCTGCACCGATTGCTCTGTCTTCTTCTTATTTTTTAATAAATAAAAGATACATAAATCTCTAGAATTGGGAGATGATGGATAGGGACAAGGGTGGGTGGAAAACAGTTGCATTGTCATGATCAAGCAATAGCTGGCAAACTTGTTTTGTTGTGGGGGCCAGTGACAATGGAAGCAACCACATAGATTGGCTTTTCTGCTCCATCAATATCAATTGGGAACAATTTTTCTTATGCATCGAAAGCATGCGAAACCACTCCATCTCGGTGTTTCAATACTAGGGGCTCCATATGAGATTCATATAATCTGATAGTTCATATAGAGCGGGCTCACATATAATAGGTGCATGCAATATTCAATTTTTGTGAAATCGAAGTCATATTTTGACCCCAAAAAAGTTGTATACCTGATCATAAAACGAGCAGCTCGATGTGGGCCACGGCCACACTTGGCAATGTCTGTGGGTCCGTCGGGTGGGTCGGGATGGTCTGCTTCGAATATCTTCCTTTGACATGGTGGGTAGTGCTTAAGCAATCGACTCCTTTTGAGGACTATTATCTTGTCGTCCAGACTCTGTCCAATCCGGCCACGGATTTTAGACACGGGGCAATCTGTCCGGTCCTTTTCCTCTCTCTCTCTCTCTATAATCAAGTATAAAATGTGGACCATGCATAGGGTTCCATATGATCCCTACTATTTCAAATGGTTTCTGCTGTGTAAATTTAATGAAAATGATGCGATTGTCCGTAATGTGACCAGGTCTCTGCCATGGAGAAATCGATCGCCAAGGGAAATAAGGTGCCGGAAGTTCAGATCACGACGCTGATAGAGATGCTGATGAGGCAAGCCGTCAAGCTCGATAGCATCTCCGCCGAGGGCGACGCTGCTCCTCTCAAGAACTTGCAAGTACGCGCCATGACGACCCGTTTAAATCTCCTCTCTTCCTCATGTTCCTATCTAATTTGATGCTTAGAAGCCGCGTATAGTTTCGAGATCGACCTATATCTTCATGTTGACTATCTGTAGGTGGCTTATCAATATGTTGGATTCACGGTTCACAAAATGTGATTTAGGATGATGACTCGAGGCATGTTTCTCGAGTTAATGAGGTTTCTACCTCGTGACTTGGTCTCGATCCGAAACAACCGAAAATTGATAACTAGGCTCTAGGAGTTTGCTCAAGATATTAGTAAGTGAAAACGGGAATAAATGTGTCGCGGGTGTCGACCAACATGGACGTCCATCTTCCAAAATGCATGCCTTATGTACTAGCACTAGAATTGGATTGAAGATTACATGATTCTCCATGGTTGTTTTTACAGGGAAAGAGAGTACAGAAATGCGTCGAGACTCTCGACATGCTGAAAGTGTCGAATGCCAGAATAAAGCCCGTGATCGTCACGACAAAGTGGGAGACATTTGATCATCCCCCACCGATGGCGACGGCGGCAGCGGCGGCGAACGCCACCAACCCGTGGGAATTTTTTGATTGATCTCGACATTCCTCTTTTCTACATTTCTTTCCTTGATTTTTGTTGTGTAAATTGGGTGGAGATAGACATAAGCGAGCTGCATGCTTGTGGTTTGACAAAAGAAAACCTAGAGCTTTCTCTCCACGGTCTTTTGCCAATAAGGGTTGGTTATCATATGGGCGTTATAAATTTTGTCATATATGTAGTGATTTATGAATGCTAAGATGTATGTTGCATATTCAATTAGATCGGTCCATTTTCATGTAATATAGTTTTCGCAATCCATGCATGATTCAATTGCAGAGGCACAAGAAACAAACGAAAAACGCAAAGGGAAAGAAGAATGAGGAGGAGGAGGGTATTCACGTATAGCATACAGCTGCTCTTACAAACTACTCATAGTGCAATAGCCATGTGGCGACTATTTAAGAGCGTTAAACCCATAGATGCATTGAATTTAAAAGCGTTATCACTTTCCGTGAGAGAATTCTATCGTTTCATCTAGTGAAATTTCTTTTATTTTTTCCGTCGTTTCTTTTCGTGTATGGTGAAGATGACAATGGCGACACTGGCAAGGATGGAAGAAGAAGATAGAGGTTTAAAAGAAAACCAGGGAGCCATTTTTATTTTTTTTTGGGCAATGCAAGGAGAGGGGTTGCTTCAATAAGAACAAAGATGGGTTCAAGGCTCCAAAATTCATGGTATTTTTTTATTTTATTAAAACAAGTTAGAAACTACCCGAGTCAAGCCAATTTAAACCAATATCTAGTCGGGTCTTGTTTCTTATACCTCATTTTGACCAATTCATAATATTGGAGCGACCCACTTCGATGAATAGAAAAATGGGGTAGTGGATCCATTATGTTGTGTTCAATAACGAAAGATGCGAGATGTATCACAGAGAAAAGAGTTTAGGCAATTCCCCTCTATATCTGATTTCTTCATTCAAGGATGAAAACAGTGGGAAGAAAAAGTAAAAAAGATTCAAGGGGACACCAAATTAAATAAAAAGAGAGAAGGTCCCACCGAGATTTGAACTCGGGTTACTGGATTCAGAGTCCAATGTCCTGACCACTAGACCATGGGACCGTGAAGTTGGATGCCTCGTTTTTCTCATTCAATTTAAATAATGCTTGCAATGGCAAGGACTTTCAACACACCTTGCTGCTTCGTCGGACCGTCACTTACGAATCCCCTCAGCCCTTAACTGAGAGGGAAACGAGGCGGCGCATGATGTATGCTGATCATAGATCAAGCAGCTCAACGCAGGTTCACCGCCACATCTTGCAATGTCTGTGGGTCCATCGGGCATATTGGGATGATCCGTTTTGGGTGTCTTTCTTTAATGTGGTGGGCGGTGCTTAATCAAGTGACTCCCTTTTGAGGATTATTATCTAGCCGTCCAGACCAGTTATCTACTTGGTCCTTTTCATAACTCTCTCTCTCTCTCTCTCTCTCTCTCTCTCTCTCTCTCTCTCTAATCGAGTATAAATCTGGACCATGAGGTTCTATATGATTCCTACTATATTTCAGTTGGTTTCTGCTACGTAAATTGAAGAGAATGATGCAGCCGTCCGCAACGTGACAAGATCTCTGCCATGGAGAAGGCAATTCCCATGGAAAATAAGGTCCTAGAATTTCAGATCACGACGCTGATAGAGATGCCGATGAGACAAGCCATCAAGCTCGATGGCATCTCCATTGAGAGTGAGGCTGCTCCTCTCAAGAACTTGCAGGTACGCGCCACCCCCCTCTCTTTCTCATGTCCCGATTTAGTCCATCCTTACAAGCCGCGTATAGTTTCGAGATCGACGTCCTTGTGTTGACCGCCCATACGTGCCTTATTGATATATTTGTTTCACAATTCACATCATATAAATTTGAGATGATGATTCAAGGCGTGTTTCTAGAGTTAACGAGGTCCCTACCTCATGACTCGTGGACTTGTTGGTTGATTGTCAATCCGAAACAATTGCAAATTGAAAAGTAGGCTCTAGGAGTTTGTTCAAGATATTTGCAAAGTGAAAACGGCAATAAATGTGTCACGGGTGCTGTGGAGCGTGGTTTTCATCTAATCTCGTCTCTTTCAACGAACGTCGACATCCATCTTCCGAAATGCATGCCTTACGTATTAGTACTAGAATTGGATTGAAGAGTACATGATTCTCCATGGTTGTTTTTACAGAGAAAGAGAGTGCAGAAATGTGTCAGAGACACTCGGCATGCCGAAAGTATTGAGCGCCAAAATAAAGCCTGTGATCGTAGCGAGAAAGCGGCCAACCCATGGGAATAATTTGATTGATCTCGACAAATATAGTATTCCTCTTTCCTATATTTTTATGTTAGGATGTACATATGAGTGAGTTATGTTGGCGAAGTTCCACGTCAGAGAATTAATATAGTGTAAAGCCGTTAATATATCCTAATTGGCTCATAATTTATTGGCTTAAACTTTTGAGTGAATATGGATTCAACTGGATATATTAACAAACTCAAATTTGGGTTTACTATTTGCAATCTCCCTAGGCAAAAGATATTAAACTTCTATTCTCTCAACAATGATATTAGCTTATGATTGCGGCTTCTAGGCAGGTGGACATTGTGGTATAACAACGTGGGCCTGTAAGGATGATGAATTAAGAGAGAGTGGGCTTAACACTAAGCTTACACGTGAGGGGGAGATTGTTAGGATGCACATGTGAGTTGAGTTATGTTGGAGAATTCCTAAATCGGGGAATTGATATGGTATAGAACAGTTAATATATCCTAATTTTTTTTTGTCAATTTTACTCTACTTCTACCTCATTACAAGACGTGGGAGTCAAAACCAATACCTAAAACTAAATCATCCTTACCCCAACCTCCCGAGAATGTGGGGATTCAAACCCCCCACATTTCTCTTTCTATGTGTGAAAAGGGTGGTCACTATGGCAAATTCTAATTGGTTATATACATCATAATTGGCCATAACTTATTAACTTAAGCATTTGAGTGAAGATAGGTCTAATTGGATATATTAAGGTAGCGCATGGTAACGATCCTGTTTCTCCCAATATCTGTTCTTTTGTTCCCCGGAACAAAAAAAGAACAGAAACCTGTTTGGTAAAACATTTGTTCCCGAGAACAGTTTTGAGAAGCAAAAAAAAGTTGTTTCTTGTTCCCGGGAACAATTTCTAGAAATAAACCAATTTTCTTTTCTTTTTTTCTTTTGTTTCTCTCTCTTGCCGCGGCACCTCCAATCGCTCGGAGCCACCGCCGACGGCCGCTGCCGCCGGCCGATCGCCAGCTGTCGCCGCCCGACGGCCGCCGTTGCTGCCCGTCGCCGCCACCATTGTCGCCGCCGCCACCGTCGCCGCCGCTGCACGACTGCTCGCCGCCGGCCGATGGGCTCTACGGAGGCGGTGGCCGGCGACGGCCGGCGGCGAGCGGTCATGCAGCGGTGGCGACGGCGGTGGCAGGTGGCAGCAGGTGGCGGCATCGGCGGCGGCCGACGGTCGGTAATCCGTGAGCAAAAATAAAAAATACAAAAATACAAAAAAGAAATTGTTGCGTTACCAAACGCATTTCTATTCTTTTCCTATTCCAAGAGTAGAAATTTTATATAGTTATCAAACAGGTTCTTTTACTAAGAAATTATTCCCCGGAACAAAAATAGAAAAGAACTATTTCTGAAAAAAAAACTTTTCCTCGGAACAGAAGCGTTGTCATGCGTAGCCTAACAAGCTCAGATTTGGGTTCCCTCTTGGCAATCTCCCTAGGCGAAAAGATTTGAACTTCTAGTGCGCACTCTCAACATTTTGTCCCTGATTTTTGTTGTGTAAATTGGGTGGAGAGAGACATAAGCGAGATGCATGCTTTTGCCAATAAGGATTGGTTACCATACACATGTTATAAATTTTGTCATATAAGTAGTGATTTATGGATGCTAATATGCATGTTGCACATTCACTTAGATTAATCCATTTTTATGTAATACAATTTTTGTGACCTATACATATTTCATAGTCAACTCAAACTCAAGCTCCTGTTCTTAACCATTTTGGGTACTAAAATAAAACAAGCAATTAAAACCAAATTAAATATGAAAATTGGTAAATAAGAAATTACCAGAAAAGTCGATGAAGCTCTTGAAAGACCAATTTATAAAACGAGCACTAGGAATATAAAAAAAATCTGAGGTGGACAACAATGTCGAGTGGGGAACGAAGACCAGGAACGATCACCCAAAGAGCAAGATAACTCCAATTGGCACAAGAAACAAAAGAAGACCGTGAAAAAAAAAACATTGTTTAAAAATTCTTAAATTTATTTCACTTTTATGAATTTACTTTACACTTTTCAATTTTATTAATTTTTTTGGCCAAAAAAATTGAATTCATTACTCAAAAGGATATAGAAATACATAATTTTTATGATAAAACAAATTGAAATAGAGCAAGAATACTGAAAAATGAAGCCAAATCTAAAAAGAAAAAGAAAAAAAGAAGGATCAATGGAACTCCGGCAAAATTAAGCACATACTCATTCCACAAGAACAAATCTATTAAACAAAATTGGTGATCAATTATTGAATCTTGTGTCTTTGTTAATGCGAAAATTCTTTCTCCAATAATTACGATGTTGCAGTTGGCGATGCACGCCTAAATTCAATTTCCTCTACCCCATCATCTTACGGAGACAAGTAAATTAGGTTAAACAAATACAGATATAACATGTGGATAAACAAATCTTCATAATTCAATGAGACGCAAAAAATCCCATGATCATCATTGAGGTTGGAGGTAGAGAACCTATACACGAACAAAGTAAAAGGGTATCGAATCTCCAAAAGCATATTTACTAAACTCTCAGATTTAAATCGAGAGAGGATAGTATCCAAATCTAGAAGTAGATCGAGAGAAAAGAGCTCCCAAATCTAAATCGAGAGAGAGGAAAAAGCAAGAAAAAAACAATAAAACGCAAACAAAATTGACAAAAGAGGGAGGGGGTGAGACTATCACGACCTAACCTCAAATGAACTACTTAGAGTTTGGCTAATGAATTACTGAATCTAAACTTAACTCGGCTTTTCCAAGCACATATTAATTTGCGACTTAGATTTAAGTTTTTAACATGCAAATGATTTTTAATTAGAAATCACCACTAATCTATATTTAGTAGGTCGATTAGAAAGTAACGGGACGATTACTTTACTCAGAGATTACGAGAACGGAACGAAGACTTGATTACGCTATATTTTTCTAATGCATTTTCGATATATTTTCTCTTATTTGAAAAAAAAATGTTTTGCATGCAGCTTGCATTGATTTTAAATTACTCTTAGCATGTAAAATGATTAGGCGAGTGCACAACCATTATTTAACACTCAATAAGCAAAACATTAAATAAATTGCGAGAAAATGGGAGAATTACTTACTTTGAAACAATGAAAACATCCGCAATGCTAGTTAGAAAATCACATTAATAACCTAAATATAATATCTAATTAACTTGTAGTTTCACTCAAAAATTTTTTTTCTTTTATTTAAATGAAAATTAAGCTCATGCAATTTAACTAAATTGCGTAATTCTAATGACGGACAAATATTAATGCAACTATTCTAACATGTCATGCATTACCCTAAACATGCAATTTTCTAAATAACGTCCAATGAATGAATTAATCTTATATGACATGCACATGATATTTTTATTTTTATTTTTTTACTAAAATTGGTAATTGAAATTGCATGTTGATTGGATAATATCCAACTGGTGGACACTGAGAATATCAAGCACGTGTTAGGCAGCGGCTTCGGACAAGACACTGAGGCTGCAGAAAATTCGCTAGACATTCTAGTAAGAGGGTCGAGAACGCTTGATTGCAAAAGGCTGACCAAAAGACCACGTGGATCTACTGGTGCAATTGTTGAACCCTCGGGCTCCTTGATAATTGCCAAGGAAGTCTGCTGGATCACAAAAGTAGAAGACCACCGCTGTCTCAATTCGGCAAGTGCGGGCTCTTCGCAGGTCATGCCAATGTGGCTAGTGGAGGCTATACGATGAAAGGAACTGCAGCAAGCCGTCCTTGTCGGACCGGACAGCAAAAGGAATGGCACCATGAACGGTGAGGGTGCGACTGTGGCAGCGGTGCCGTGGGGGGGTGTCGCAAAAAGCTTAGTCTAGAGCCCTCTCTCTCGTATGATCGCGTCTCTCAATCGTGAAGCCCCCAACTTTTCTCTATCTTTCTTCTTGTGCTTTTATGGTGCCCCTCTTGCATCTCAGAACCAGTAAGAAAGATCGTCCCTTCCCTCTTTCCTGTTTTGTTTCTAAACGCAATAAAAGTGGGCACCAAAATATCGCAAAATAATATCGACTTCCTATTCTGTTCATGTCCATCGACAATCAAGGGCACAACACTCAATTCTTTCTTCACGGATTGGTCAGATAATAGGCAATTTCTTGTCCTTGAGCTGACCAAATATAAGATATGCAAGATATATTGCTCCAGATCAAATATGCTTCCATACATGATATTGCCTCTTATTATTTTGACATTTCATCCGAAAAACTTATAGTCTATTATGAAATATATCACTCAATGTATATATCATATGAATATATAAAGATTTACCAAATATTAAAAGAATAATACGAATCCTTTTTTAATATATTAAATCACCATTCCTCGTAAGTCAGTTTTCGGTCATCAGAGAATAATGGGCTTGGGCTAATTCCTTTTCTTCATGGACTTAATCCAACTCGTCATATTAAAGCTTAGAACCATCAATTTAAACACATTTGTCACTGGTCTAATGCAAATACAATAATAAAAAGTAAATGCTCCTAAACTATATGCTATGTAATTTAATTTTAATATTTTTTTTTTAAGGTTTAAACATCAATCCTTGATTTTCTATACAATAAATGAATAATTAGGTCACCAAAATTTAGATTTCAATAGTTACCTCTCTTTAAAGGTGAGCTCGCAAAGGTTGCATTTAAGAACAAATTGAGATCTAAATTTTAACCATACGAATCCAATGTGATGAATCTTTTTATGGGGACATGTGTTTTGATGAGCCCATGCCCATTTTTTAATGCAACATAATAAAATATGGTGCAAATGTTAATATAGAAATAGAAAATGTCCATTTAGTTACTCATTTGCGGATTTGAGAAAGTAAACTTGGATTCGGATGGATTTTGTAAATCACGAGCTACGAAAGCTTGCCGTGCAAAAGACTCTAGGCTATAGAAGCTTGCCAGATTGATGAAGTGACTCTGGGTTGCAAAAGTTCACTAGACCGATGGAAAGAAACTATAGACTATGGAAGCATGCTATGTCGATGAAAGAGATTACCATATCGGTTAAGAGGAACTCCAAATTACGGAAGCATGCTAATTTGATGTAGAGACTATGGGTTATAAAAGCACGCCATGTCAATTAAAAGAGACATCTGGCTATAGAAGCACGCCAAGTCAATGAAAAGGACTCCATGCTACAAAAGCACGCCAGGTCAATATAAATGAATTCCAGGTTATGAAAGCACGTCATGTCAATTAAAAGGGATATTGGACTATGGAAGTGTGCCGAGTCAATGAAAATGACTCTGAGCTATGAAGTACACCAAGTCAATATAAAATAACTCTGAGTACGGAAGTATATTGGGTTGATGGGGAGACTCTGGGC
This sequence comes from Eucalyptus guilfoylei, assembly GCA_016097605.1. NCBI lineage: Eukaryota > Viridiplantae > Streptophyta > Magnoliopsida > Myrtales > Myrtaceae > Eucalyptus > Eucalyptus guilfoylei. The sequence goes on along the minus strand of CM027863.1, from coordinate 3,334,536 downwards.
TATGAAAACACACTACGTCGATTACTTGTAGAGATAAAATTCAAGAATGTTTAGGATGAATCTTGAGGCTTTAGAGAGTAACTTGAATGTCAGGTATTACTTGATCTTCAAGGAAATATTATCTGTCAGACATGATTAAAGCAAAAACTTATATGCATTCATAAAAAAGGTAGACAATCTTAGCTACTCTGAAATGCACATTTTAAAGTTTAGTGAGATTTTCATCAATTCAATGAAGGTTTATGCATAATGACTTTACCATATTTGCATCACCCAAATTTTCACAGAAGAGAATTGTTGTTCAAGGCAATGACATGGATTTCTTAATAATACTAAATGAGAGACTTTCAGTTAGAAATGACTTTTACTCACTCTCATTTAGAAGGTTTATTTTATGATAATCGCTCCATCTCACTATCATCATATCAACAAGAGTCTAAGTATTCTCGCAAGCGATACGACCTTAGCAATCCAAGAGGTCTTTAACAGGGATCGTAATGTGGGCTTGGTTAATAGCTTAACAAATGGGGTCTTTGAGTCAAGGCTATTGAAAGAAATGATATTCTATGATCATCTTCGGGTTTACAAGTCAAGAAAACTGCAAAATGAGAAAGAAATAATCTTGTCCGCACTTCTTCAAGTGATGCTTATAAACATATGATCTCATACATTAATTCAAGTGTCATAATCTAAAGAGACTTTATAAGGGACATAACATAAGCTAAGTTCATGGGTTGAGAAACGAAATGATCATTAGGCTCAAAATATGTGTAAAAGAGTTAGAGTTAATGATCATCTTAGCATCACCACTAGTCTTCTTCTTTACCATAGAGGATAGTCCTCATAATGTGCTCCATGGACTATAAAAACCCAGCAGCATTTGAGTTCTTTGAGTATTGCTCCATTAGGGATACTTTTTACAACTGATAGTCATCTATACCGACTTGTTTTCTATTTTCTCCTATGGGCTTTGACTTTGCTTTTACTAAGCATAGTGTTTTTTTGAGCCCCCTAATTTTCATTTTCTTTTTTTAACTCTTATGTCTATGGTCATTGGCCTCACTTTTACAAGGCACGCTACTTTTTCATGCCCTCTAGTTTTATTTTCTTGACTTTTGACGCACTTTCTAAATGCATACATTGAACAGCCACGCTTTAGTTTGTTTTTAAGGAATGATCAACATTTGGACGGGGTCTTCATCTTCTATCGACGCACTGGACCACATTGCTTGAATGATTGTCATTTGCCTTGCCCCAGTGTGGGGGGATGATCATCAACTAGGTTTAAATAATTCGCGACTTAGGTTCAAATTCTTAACATGCAAATGATTTTTCAATTAGGATTCGCCACTAATTTATTTTTGGTGGATCAATTAGAAACTCAAATAAAGTAACATGAGGATTACTTTACTCTTATGAACAAGAGACTATGGGAACGAAGACTTGATTACGCGATTTTTCTATATCTTTTCTCTTTTATTTGAAAAATGTTTTGCAGTCAGCTAGCATTGATTTCAAAGTATTGCTAACATGTGAAGTGATCAAATGATTGCACAACCATTATTTAAAACTTAATAATTAAAGCATTAAATAAATTGCGAGAAAATGGGAGATTTACTTACCTTGAAGCAACAAAAGCATCTGTAATATTAGTTAGAAAATCACATTAACAACCTAAATATAATATCTAATTAACAGGCAGTTTCACTAAAAAAAAATGTTTTCTTTTATTTAAATGAAAACTAAGCTATATGTCATGCAATTTAACTAAACGGCTTAATTCTAATGACGGACAAAGATTAATGCAACTATTCTAATATGTCATGCACTAACCTAAACATGTGATTTACTAAATGACGTGCAATGATTGAACTAATCTATATGACATGCACATGACATTTTTTTTATTATTTTTATTATAATTCGTAATTGAAATTGCTTAAAATAAAAATCCACCTAAAGTGAGGTATAATATATTTCAAGTTGGGAAATAGATTAACCTAAATCCTATCTTAACCTAGAAACTTATCTCAACAAGAAAATCAATTAAAATATGCTATTTAATCTAGATATTATCTAAAGATGCATTCTAATTTAATAATAATAAAAAAGTAGCTAAACTATTCTATTATGCAATTCTATCTAAGAAATCAATTCTAAGCTACACGATATGCAATTTTTTTTTTTTTTTTTGTATTTCAACATAAATAAAGCAATTAAAGCAAGATAAGCACCAAATCACTGAGGATCATAAATCATCCAATCAATGCAAATAAAGAAATAATATCCAATCAACATGCAATTTCCCAAATAAAAACAATGAGTTGATCTTAAACTTTAAAAATCAAAACATCAATTTTATATTTTCTCGCAGAATCGATAATTTCATCTAAAAAGCTTAGCTGGAATCAAAGATTATATGCGATTGCGAATTAAGAAATAAATCCTAATTTGGGGATATGCCTATCACTCAAGTATGAACATCGAATATTAAATAATCAAAACAGGTCATAAAATATTCAATAAAATCGAGTAAGGAATATTACATAATTGTGATAATAACTTTTCAAATTCGAGTGTAGGACAATGGATCACAAATAGTGACCGGGGACGGTTCGCGGTGCTTGACGGTGAAAACAGCGAACAACAGCAAAGGAGGATAGCGAGCTCAAATAGCAAGGACGTCGAACTTGCGATGGCGAATTGGCACGGCAGCAAGGCGCCACGGCTCACGTTGGCTTGAGACAGCGGTTGAAATTTCGAGCGACTCCGCGGCTAAAGTGATGCTGGCCACGATTTGGGATCAGTAACGACGTTGGATTTGCCTGAGCACCAAAAAGAAATAAAAAAATATATAATATAATAATAATAATAATAAACTAGAAGCTGCTGGACACTGAGAATATTGAGCACGTGTTAGGTAACGGATATGGATAGCAGTGGCTTCGAACAAGACACCAGGGCTGCAGAAAATTCGTTGGATCTTCTAGTATGAGGCTCGGGAACGCTTGACTGCAAAAGGTCGACCAAAAGACCACGTGGGTCTACTAGTGCAATTGTTGAACCAAAGTGGAAGAACGCTGCTAACTCAAATCGGCAAGTGTGGGATCTTTGCAGGTCACGCCAATGTGGCTGGTCCGGGCTGTGCGATGAAAGGAACTGCAGCAAGTTATCCTTGTCGAACCGGACAGCAAAAGGAACGGCGTCGTGTGTGAAATTTTATGGGACCACTGCCAACTGTTCTAAAAGCTTAGACTGAAAGTTGTAATACTCCCTCTCACGCTTAGTCCGGTCTTTTGCCTACTAAGCATGAGAATTTAATTGGAAAGGCAAATAGGGACCTGGAAGATTCGAACTTAGGACCTCTTAACTCTCATACCATGTGAAATTTTGTGGGATCACTGCCAATTGCTCTAAAAGTTTAAGCTATTAGATAAAAGCGTGATTTATTTATTAAATATTCTAACATCGTGAACCGCACGACTACGGTGACAGCACCCTGGAGAGTTCTCGTAAAAAGCATGCTCTCTCTCTCATATGATCGTGTCTCTCAAATTGTGAAGCCCCTCATTTACTCTGTCTGTCTTCTTGTGCTTTTATAGTGCCCCTTTTGCATCTCAGAACCAGTAAGAAAGGATCGTCCCTTCTCTTTTTCCCTTATTTTTTTCAAACGCAACAAAAGTAGGAACCAAAATATCACAAAATGATGCTGACTTCCTGTTCTGTTCATGTCCACCGACAATCAGGGGCACAACACTCAATTCTTTCTTCACGGATTGGTCAGAGAATAGGCAATTTCTTGTCGTTGCGCTACCAAATATACGATATGCAAACTATATTGCTCAAGATCAACTACGCTTCCATGCGTGATATTTTACTTCTTATTATTTTGACATTTCATCCGAAATCTTTCAATTTACTGCAAAATATATCATTCAATATATATTGCATGAATGTATAAAGAATTCAATGAATATGGAAAGAATAATATGAATCTTTTCCAAAAATATCAACTCACCATTCTTCATAAGTCAGCTTTTGGTGATCAAAGAGCAACAGACTTGGGCCAATTCCTCGTCAGATTAAAGCTTAGAACCATCAATTTAGACACATCCGTCATCGGTCCAATGCAAATGCAATAATAAAAAATAAATGCTCTAAAATTATATGCTATGCAATTAAATTTTAATATATTTGTTTAGGGTATAACAACAATATATAATTTTCTTTGCAATAAATGAATGATCGGGTCACCAAAATTTAAATGTCAATATAGTTCAAACCCTCCTGTGGTTGATGGTGGAAGAAGAAGATGAGTAAAGATAGAGAGGAGAGAGAAAAGACTTTTTAGCTCTTCACGGGAATCTTGTCAATTAATCTATCCAACTAATTTTGATAAAAAAATCGCGGATATGGACACCAACTGTCCTATGTTGCACAATCGTTTGGCACTAACATGAACAATTTTTAATAATTTTAATATTTTTTGAATTTTTTATTTAATTTTTCTTTATTTTCTTCTCTTTTTCTTCTTTTCTGATTTTCTTTTTCTTTTTTTTTCCCCTCGCCAGCCACTGCCAGGTGTCGTCAATGGTTGCGGAAGTCGTTGGCCTCAGGCCAGGGCTGCCTCCTCACCTGAGGCCGACAACCTCCAGCAACCATTGAGGAGGACCAGCATTTGCCGATGGAGGAAAAAAGGAAAAAGAAAGAAGAAAAGAGAATATTAAAAGAAGAAGAAGAAGAAGAAAGGAAAAAAATAGAAAATAAAAAATTCCAAAAAATATTAAAATGTTTTTAAAAAATCTGTCCACATTAACGCCGGCCGTGCCACGAGACGGTCAACGCCCACGTTAGCGACTTTTGGCAAAATTGGCTGAGTTGATTCCATTGACAAAATGTGAAAAATTAGGACTTAATTGACAAAATTGAAATATTTATGATCAAATCGGCAAAAATGCAATAAACATAGGATTTTTTGGATAATTTTCTCAAAAATAAATAAATAAATAAATAAGGAGAAGGAGGAGGAACAACTCCTAGTGCAAGAGCATGTGGCACCTATTCAAGAGCGTTAAAGTCGTAGGGGCATTGGATTATAAAGCACTATCATTTTCTGCGTGCGAATTCCATCATTTTGCCTAGTGAAATTTCACTTGTTTTCACCGATTCTTTTCGCTTATAGTGATGACAACGGCGACGGTGGTGACCATGGAAGAAGGAGAAGAAGAAAATAGAGGTTGGAAATAAAATGAAGAGAGTTTTTTTTTTTTTTTTTTTTTTTTTTTTGGATGGGGGGTGGGGAACAATGCATGAAGAGAGAGGTGACCTCAACAAGAACGAGGATGTGAGTTCAAGCTCCAAAATTCATTGTATTTTTTTTTCCGATTTATACGAGTTAGAAATTGATCAAGACAAACCATTTAAACCAAAATCTAGTTGGGTTTTGTTTCTTATACCTCATATCGACTTGTTCATAAATTGGAGCAACCCATTTGATACTCAACTCGACATATGAACAAAAAAATGGATTAATGGATCCATTTCATGGAAAAATGGTTTATGCAATGTATCAGGGGAAAATAGTTTATGCAACTCTCCCTCTGCATCTGATTTAAGGATGAAAACATCGGGGGAAAAAAAAGATTCAAAAGAGCACAGAATATAAAAAGAGAGAAGGTCCCACCGAGATTTGAACTCGGGTTACTGGATTCAGAGTCCAATGTCCTGACCACTAGACCATGGGACCATGTTTGGCTGGTCATCGCAAAATCTTTTTTATTACCTTTTCCTCTCGAGCGTTTGGTTTCCTTTGGAACCAACTTTTGTGGACGATTATTCGCAATTTCGCCCTCGAGGAATTGCTGATACGTCATCAGATGCTGGGTTCTCGTTCTACATGTTTCTTGTAAAATCATTCTGAGTGTGTCGTGATACATTTAGGACACATTTGGCAACTTATCAAATGGTGTTTCATTATATTCTTTTATTTTCATAAATAAATTTGGAGCAGAAATTCGTTTGATAAATTTTTTGTTCGTAAAAATAAATTTGTTCTTGGAAATAGATTAGGAATAGAATCAAGGAGTACAATAAACTTGATTATTTGTTCTCGGAAATAATTTCAAAACCAAGTTAATCCATTTTTTCTCTTTTCTCTTCCTTCTTTCTTTCTTCTCTCTTCCTCTTCCTTTGCCATCGCCATTAGCCACTGTCATCACCACCGTTCATTGCCGCTGGTGGCCAACTACCAGTTAGGCGAGGTCTGGTGAGCTCGCTAGTGGCCAAGTGGGCCTCACCCAGGCCTCTCCTGACCACCGACAAGCCTCACTTGGCCAAGCAAGATTCGACCTTGCCCAGATTTGGTGAGGCTCCTTGCTCAACCAAGGCTCAACCAACCAGGCGCAACCTTGCAGGGAGTTGGCGACACTCTGGCAAGGTCACCAACCCTCATTTGGCTGGTCGTCAGTCAAGTTGCTAATCATCCCCAAATTGGGGACTGGCCATAGCTTGAAGAAGAGGAAGAAAAGGAAAAAAAAAGTAATAAAATTATTAAAATATTAAAAGAAAATGATTTGGATTGGAAAGTTTGAAAACGGAACCAAATAAATTTTATTCTGGGAATATAAATTTTGGATAGTTATTAAACGCCTTTAAAATGCTTAGAAATTGTTCTTGTGAACAAAATAAAAAGAATAATGTTTTATCAGAAATTATTCCCCAAAACAAAATGATTACTATGACGCAATCACAATTAAGTTCAACATGGACAAAGGTAACCGCATGTTGTGTACATCTCACCACCAATGATTTGTTGTTTGCAATGTTACCTTTAAGCCATCATACTATCTAACAACATCTAAAAATCGTTAGGGTATTTAATTGTCTCTGAATTTCTAGCACAAATATATATATATATATATATATATATGAGTATGCTCTTAAAAGACTATCTATACCTTCCCACTGGCTCTGATACCATAAAGGGGTTAGGATCGAGAGTACTATATGAGAGAACAAGGAAGTATAGAAATTAACAGATCTATAAGAACACTATAAAGATGTATAAAAACTTAAATAAAATCGCGAGAATTAAAAATAATGTAAAGGGCAAAAACAATATATAAAATATAAAGCAAGAGTATGCATAAACAAAAACCAACCATAACGGTGGTATGAACTTGTATTATATAAAACTGAAAAGCGGGGTGGACTACATCATATAGAGATTCGATCATGGATCGATAGATATGAGCAATGAATTAGAGCTCTATAGATTCATTTAATAAATAAATCCATATCATTTAGGTCTTGAGTCTAATAGAATCATGATACATGAATTCTGAGTCAATAATATAAGTAATTATACCAGTTACTACAACTTAATTCGAGTTTCTTGATGGCAAAAGAAGAATTCACTTCCAAGGAAGCAAACGCAACTACTCAATCCTAAAATAAAGCATCATTTCATGCCTAATCCAATGAATAAAAAAATGACAGTTGGTCCGTAAGGGCGGGGAAAAGGCACCATAGATATTTATATCCCAAAATTGCCTTCATTTTAATTGCAACCTTGCATATTAAACCACGCCTAGGCCGACAGGATGATCGAGGGTGGATTTGAACTCAACACTAAAGCAAGAATCGAAGCCACACAACCACACAAGCATTCCGCCGTGGGGTCAGTGCTAAAAATCATCTGGTAGCAACAGAAAAATGCTTCCCTCTTTTCTGGTGGCAAAAGGGTACGAAGATTCCTTTAGCATAGGAAAAAAGGCAACCACATTGTTCTTTTTCAATTTGATCTACAAATTTGTAATTTGCGTAACCAAGTTCTTGAATTTTTTAGAATTTTCCCATCAAATACATCGGTAGCTAATTCCAGTGAATTGAAGTTGGTGCATTGATTAATGCCAACCAAAAGTACGATGTGGAAGGAATTATTGCCATTGTGACGATTAAGTTGTGCTAACAACCATAGGAATGATACCGTGATCAAATGGAGCAAAGATGAAGATGGCCTCGAGATTCTGCAATAGAAACAATAAAGATTGATCATGTTAGGTTTACATTGAAGTCCACCGCCTTCAACCTTTTACAAAACAGGAGAAAAAAAGGAAGAGATTTGGCCAGTTACAGTGTGGTCCTTCCAAGAGTGTGTTGTCTTTTTGTGATCAATTTGTGTTGTTTGCATTGGTTTCCTCGGATACGATACGTTGATGGTTTGCTGATCTCTTCATGAATTTTGTTCTCCTGAAGTAAAACTAGGGTTCTTTTTGGATTGGGTTTTTTAGATTTTGGCTGATTTATGTGTATCATTTTAGATGAAGAAACGACACCAAGCAACAACAACATCATCTTGTTGAAAATAACTCACATTACGCCACCGCCACGATATGCAAGATAGCCAACAATGATTGAACTAGCATGTTAGAAAAATCAAGCTAGACTTTGTCGAGAGAACTAGATTGCATCTTCCCTTAAAAATTTAGATTACATCGGTTTTACTAAAAGGTTCAAAACTTGATATGTTCTGGTACAATGGGTTTAGGGCTGATTATGCAATTATTCAGAAAACAATATAAGATAAGGGATTATTATATGTGCACTTTTTTTCTTGAAAAGTTGGCTGATTTGTGTGCATCATTTGAGACGAAGAAACAACGCCATTTAACTAAGCAATGATGCATAGTCTTTGTTTAATATAGCTCATATTATGCCGCTGCCATGATATGCAAGACGACAATAATGATTGGATTATCATGTTAGAAAAATCAAGCAAGACTTCGTCTAGAATGGATTTAGGGCAGATTGTGCAATTACTCCGACAGCAATATATAAGCAAAGGTATTATTATACGTGCGTTTTCTTCAATTACTCAACAAGACTACAAGATGCATTGTAAACCAATTTCTTAATACGACTTTCGTACTCCAGACGAGTCATTTTTTTTTAACTTTTTACTCTGTTCACTTCCGAAGGCACGACGAGAACCACATCCCTCAGCTATTATTTGCATATCATCCAATGAACTTCCGTTTTATTGTCGTTAAAATATGTTTAAGAAATGCAGTTGCAACTTGCGATTACATTGAAACATCCATTGGTGCGGTTATGGCATCTAGACAGCCTTCTGAGCGTTAACGTCAATGAAATTTGGCACATAAGAGGATACAAAATCTTTGCACTCACTGAGTGGCCAGCAGCTTCACATGAATTCTGTAGAGATGCAAGTAACACCTGATTCAGCAGAGTGAATCCGTCTGGGAAAAGGAAAAAAGAAAGTAACTTGCGCAGAGGATTTGAAACACAGTTCTATTAGCAACCCACTAAAGTTTTAAGTATGGTGCTTCTACAGAACGTTTAGATCTACAGAAGAAATGGTCCTTTTGACCTGTGTAAGTATTTCTGCTTAATTGTCGTTCTAAAAGTAAAAACAGGTAAAGAATTGAAATGTACCCAAAAATTGAGTTCCCCAAAACTTAATTATTTCCCAGACGACATATCGGGTTCTTCTTAATAAGACCGAGATCAACCTGCATAAGACAAAAGTGCATGGATTATAGTAGTGGAAGTGCACCAGGTAGATCTCGGAGAAAGGGAAGAACAGAGTGAGATCGTACCTTGTGTCCAAACAGATCCCGGATGTTATCAATCCCATAAAGTATCATCGTGGGTCTGGTCCAAAAACCACAAAACATGAAAGGAATCAAGCAACGAATAAGCCAAACAGCCTAAGCCTTCAGTAGCAAAAGAAAATGGAAAAATTGCACCAACTTCGGAAATCAATTAAATTTGCATTTATCCTAACAACAAAACAAGCCCAATGTGATAATAGCCCTGCAGCTTCACCATCCAATCAAGCCACAAATAAAAATATGAAAGACACTATTTACCTTTCGAGAGAAAGTCCCCAGGCAATAACACGAACATCCTCAGGGAGTCCCATAGGAAGCAACATTTCAGGTCTGAACATGCCAGAGTTCCCTATCTCCACCCATTTCCCAAGGCCCTCATGGTAACTGGCCAAAATGTAAAACATTTTCCTTAGATAAGTATAGGGATGGGAAGGGAAGTAATATGTAGAGGAATGTAGAATTGAACGGAAGACCTCTTGGGTTAGATTGATCCCTAATTCACACTAAAAAAGCTATAAAAAGCTACTTCACCTGAAAATCTCCATGCTAGGTTCAGTATACGGATTGTAAGCAGGCTTGAAACGGAGCTTTGACATGCCTGGATAAGGAATTGGGCTACATCAAATATACATATTTACCAAGACTACCTTAAACCTGCCCATCATCATCTGAGGGCTTCCCAAGGTCTTTTTGTTGGCTGATATTATAGAAATACTCTCTACCTATACGAGAGAAAAAATCATGTAGGACTCCAATCAAATCTCCAAGAGTAAGTCCTCGATCACATACGAGACCTGAAACCAGAGTCAAGATTCAGAAAGGTCATCAATACAAGAACCCATGTGATTTCTACCAGAATACCCAAATTTGTTTCTACTCACTTTCACTAGAAAACATTTCTATCTAGAGACAGTATACCTGTAACTTTGACACCACTTGACTCCTAATCCCACAGATCTAACGGATTTTATTTATTGTAGAGATGATTGGAAAACTAGGGACAGATAACAGACGTAAATTCCAATGAAGTATTTATTCTGCTTATTTGAGAAACAGCATAACAGAATATCCCACAAAATCCAGATATATTCTCTTAAGTCTCAATATGCAAGGATAATCAAATAATTACCTTCAATCTGGTGGAACTCTGCAAGATGGGTTCGATCTACCGCCTCATTTCTGAAAACACGATCAATTGAGAAGTACTTCTTTGGTTCAAAGGGTTTCTTCTGCAAGTAATGTCAAGAAATCAAACAATAAACGGTCCATTTGAATTGACTTCCTCTTTTATTTGCGACTCACATTTTAGGTTTATTGAATTCGGAACTCCCAAAACCTTTCAAAAATATCTAAACATTGATGTTTAGTAGTTTTTCGTTAATTAAAAACGATTCATTTTTTTTTCATTTTAAATCTTCTGAGACTGAATCTTAGATAGAAATAGTAAGTTGTTCTTTCGCTTCCCACGATGCCCCAATAATGCTTCCAGCTCAAAGCAGAAAACACTAGGACAACTTGCACGATTACATCACAAAGTCATTTATTGTGTAAATCAACTTTTACTTCACTTTTCTAGTTTTTACTTTTTAGCAACTGACATTGTACTTTTATCTAATCTTGAACACCCTGATTCTTAAAAACTATGGAGAGTTATATTCATTTGCAAAATTGCAACCACGTGCTTATTTTCATAATCTATTTTTTTGGGTTTTGGAGAGAGAAAGTTGAAACAGGTGGGTATGAGACAGTTCTATAGGAACATGAAGAACTGCAGAAAATATGTTGACAATATTTACCAAGCGTCTAAACCAACATTCATTATGTTCAACAAATTATAGTTGTCTATGAGGTGGTACAACAATGCAGCAAAAATAAAAGGCTCATAAATGGTTCTAGGTCTTGTTGGCAATGATGCATGTTATACTAAATTAAGTGATCCATTAAAATACTATGCAACAAGACAATAAACAAAATTAAATGCATATTCTAGGATTGGCCAAACAATTGCAGAGTAAGCTTTTTGTCGGGAAACATCAAGCACTACCAAACCTGTGCCAACAAGTAAAGCATCCGTGTGGAAACAGCAGTCGTGTGAGTTCGTAAAAGGTTCTTATTTGCTTCATCTCTTTTCCATTCATATCCATATCTGTGCACCCAAAAAGAAAAAAAGTCTATCAGCAACAGAAATGTAAGGCAATTCTCACACCAATTGGAGAGATAAATACAGGAATGCAGTTAAAAATGAACACGAATTGATAAAAACATGAAACAAACAAACATGATACCCTCGAGACTGGTAACCACCCAATTCATGAACTCTCTTCACACGTTCAAGATAATCTTCAGGAAGTTCTCTCGTGGTGGAAGGAGCTATATGCATCACAAGCCAAATAATTATGAGAACAACACCACATAAAGTGGAACTACCAATTATGCAATCAGATAGGACAGACCTTTTAGAAAGAAAGTATCATGTGAATCACGAGCAGGGTGTTGCTGAGGCTGGAACAGAGCATCAAAGTTCCAGAAACTGCACATTAACCAGAAATTGGTAAAACCCCATGGACTGGTAATCGACAATAAAGCTGGACAACAGCAATACAAGGCAAAAGCACCTCATGCATGGTAGACAATAGACGACTAAACTCATATTTAGTTACTTAGCCGTACGCTCACATGCATCTGCTTAGCCCTCAATACATCAGATGCATCATCAGTTACAAAAAGTTGAAGAATGTAAGCATAAAAGCCCCCATTTCAGCACAAACAGATAGAATTCATGGACAATTTGAGATGACGTTTCAATTGAGGAAAGATTGTGTACTGCGTGCATAAATATATTCATTCTCATTTCAATCTCTCAGACTGGACAGCATGCAAAAACCAGGAATTGGAGCATGATGTTGTTTGGCAGATTACCAACTAATTTTACCATGATAATCAGTTTCTACCAAATGTCTAGAATATAGTATTACCTTAATAAAGATGTATTATAGATAGGACCAATTGGCGTAAGTTTTGTGATCATAGTAATGAGTGCTTAACATATCACAGAGCACCGACCATGACATGAAGCATGTATATAACTGCAAAGCAGAGAGATGAGAACCTATACCTGCTTTCCACATAGTTGTTTGTAGGCATTTCCTCGAAACTGCAACCAACGAAAGAGCCACTGTAAGCAACTATAGAACCAAGGAACAAAAGGATAAATAAACTGTCATACTTTCACTAGCAAAAGATATTGCCACGTCTTACCCCATATAAAGAAAAATATTCTTCAACTGCTGCCTCACCTGAAAATGAGGAAAAAAACATATTCATAAGCAAAGCTAAGAAAAGTGATGGGGAGTAAATTAGTCCAAGTTTCAATTTAACAAATTAAGCTTAAATTGCATATGTTGAATTTGCAAAATCTTTAAACGATGGACATATGAGAAAATATTAGTGGCAACAACATGAACTTGAGGATGATACTGCAAAGAGCTCACTGTCATATGGAAGTTTCACCATGTTTATGAAAGATTTCAAATGAACGTTGCAAATGGAGCAGCTTTTAGTTGCCACAAGAATCAGAAAAAGCAAGATGATAGGAACCATGAATTACATGGACTTTCTTTCTGGATTGTTATACTTGCTTTTAAACTTCCAAAAATCAATTAAATACTTTTGACAGAAAACTAAAAGCTTTGAGAAGTAATCAAGAAGTTCAAGACTTATCCTTCGCAAGTCGTGGAACTTGCCTCCAGATAATGTCGTCACTTTTTGATAGGATGCACACTTTGTAAAGTGTGTTCAATTAAAAGTTGAAACTTTTCAGACCTTATGGAGTGTTGTCAACAATATGAGACCAAGACCCTTGAGCGATATTCATGGTATCGCAGCATAAAAAAAAATTCAAGATCTAGCTGAACACATTCAGCATATGACAAAATAGATTTTCCATGACTTAATTTTTCAGGGTAAAGCAAATCATAGATTTTTATGCAGATTTCATCTCCCATCTTTCTTCAATAGATGGCAATTTATTGGTCCAGACGGTTCCTATGAAAGTAACAGTCTGACTAAATGTGCTCTTTATAATTTTTGCACGACTGAGTACCTAGCTCTGTATTTCTTTATGCAATTGATGTAGAATTCATCCTTATGATTGGCTAAGGTTTTCCACAAAATGTCATGTGACCAATATACTTCCAAATCTCGATTCCGAAGCAGTACCATGATTATAAATGATACATGCAACAACCAGTTGCATTGAACATAACATCAAATCTCAGTTCAAGCCCGGGGGAACACAAAGTTTCCTTGACACTAGGCACCTCTAACTTTCTAAGAGACTAAATGTAGCCATGGTGACTCACGGTTCTACTTCTGTCACCAAAAGAGACCAGGGTTCTGAAATAGTTGGTCCTCTGTGCTGATTTGACCACCAAGTAGGGACCTTTCAGCAGCGGTCAAAGCTAAGGATATGATTAATTGATATTCTCCTTAGACCCTATGTCCACTTATCTTGGGTCTGGAACCAGCCAAACACAATATTAATATCCTCAATAAAAACATTTAAAGAATAGAATCCTTGCCTTAAGAAGTGGATGAACATGGCCACCTTCAGAAGGTGGACCCTTGGCGCTGAAGTTATACTCTTTGAACTCTAAATCCCTCCAGTCGCCCCTGCAATAAAAGTGCATGCTTCATCAGTTAACAAGAGTGAACCAGACACAAGCACATCATATCGCATCTAAAACAGTATGAGCTACCAATTTTCAGGGCCTGCATCCATCAACCAATCAGCCTTGTGTGATTTCCTCAATTTAAAATAGGAAAAGTTACATGTAAACGAACAAAGGCAACCCATAATAGCAGAAACAACCCATCTATTACGAAAATGGAGAGTTGACAGTTAATAGGTAATATCATTTATAGATTATAACAATGTGAGAATTGCTTGGCTGCAGCAAGAAATTCAAATAAGCAAATAAATTAGCAAAGGAAAATGCAGAAACTAAACACAAGAACTTAAAGGTTATGTCTGGAAGGCCAAAATCAGCTTTCAAATGAATCGCCATTAAGGGTCAAATTCCCATTCCTCTGTCGATAAGGAAAGTGAGAAGCATTTGAAATCCACTCAAAAGCTAAATATATATTTCTTTTTTCTCTAATGATCTGAAGACTTTCATACAACAGCAGACTCCTCTAATTTTCCTGATTTAATGGAACTTCACATCATTAGGGATATGCAGCTGTAAGGTGGGGGACATTGGGTAAACAGAAACTTTCACATGTCAAATGATTTCCCTCATAAGCCGACTAATTTAGCAACGTCAATGCACAACTTTGTCAATGAATTAACTAAAACATAAAACTAATACCTCTGGAGATTTTCCCGAGTCAAATCTGTAGCAGCCTTCTTCCTTTTAGGGGCATAACTAGGACCTCTCTTCACTGAGTAACCCTTCCATGTCCTTAAAGAAAACAGGTTTTACATGGATGTGAGCATTAAAACAAGAAACCCAAGAAAGTTCACAACTTCTGGACAAACCAAGTAATTAGTAAACCAAAACTCGAGATGTATTTACTGTGGAGTAATAAGCTTTCTTGCTTTGAGAGCTTTGATGCTGTCTGCATCAATACCCTGAGAAAAAACAGATATTAGGCAAGGAGACCGTTCAAACATTAAATAAGCGGGAAGGAGAAAAGGACAAAATAGTCTGTATAAACTACTAAAATATACATCTGGATCAAACAGAGAAGAACAAGAGAGGGATAAGTCCCCAATTTACTAATGTGTCGATTTTATTGTAGTAAACCCCATGCTACAATCCTTAAGCTCGCATCATGCACAAGCACCAGATACTTACAAAAAGCCTACCAAATATCCACACCCTATTATGCATTACTTAAGGTGACTTTGGTGGAACAAGGTGACTTTGGTGGAACAGAAGGTATTCCATGTGAGAAGTACAGCATTTCCCAATAACTCGTGGTGTGACAAGCCAATTAAAATTGAGTGATTTAGCATTTAAACACCAAATAGGATGAAATGCATAGCAAGAAAAGTGATTGGTCAATCACACTAGATCTGCTGTGTGACCCAACACAAAAAATACTTCTCCCGGATGGATAAGCCCACACTCTGAACCTCGATAACCTACAGCACCCATTGCAACTCAAACAATCGCATGTCTACCAACCACAGGAATTTCCGTAGTATCTCCAGCAAAAAACTCAGACCATTTGCCACAATAGGTTTAATGACGTTTATGACTCCTTACCATACAATGTATGACATGGACCAATTAAACAAAGATTTTTCTCAAGCATTTGGTATTATTCGTATGCGTCTTTTAAAGAAACCCCCTACATTGAAGATCTTACCCTTATATGTTCATACATCAAAGAGATCTCTCATTACATACTAGATGGTACTTATTACATGGAAAGTAAGTCTTACAATGACAAAATAATAATAATAATAATAATAATGTATGAATGATTACAAAGGAAAAGGGGAAAACATGAAGTGGAAAGAAAGAATCACGAGCAATTCATTCACCTGCCCATCTTTTATCCGGGTAAGCATATCTTTGACTTTGTCATCCACGTGTTGAACCTAAAGAAGTTTTCCATTTCATTTGTTAAACATAAAAAACAAAGAATACTAAATGGGCGCATGCAAAACTTAGAGCCAAGAACAAGTAGGTTTCCTTTTTTTTCCCTTAAAAAAAAAAAAAAGCTCAAAACCAATAATAAATGTATCTGAAACTAATACATTAACTAAAATTCAAATACAGCCACTCGAGCTCTCCACAATCGCATTAAACAGTTGACTTCACTCTTAAACTTATGAACAGAAGATACAAAACCATAACTATCACACCTTAAGTATCACTCTTAAACTTACAAACTGGAGGAATACAGATCAGAGGATCTAATCAATTCCATAAGTATTACACCATAAGTTAACCTAAATAAGCAAGGAAAAAAGCTTTTGAACAGAAGATACAAAACCAGAAAATTCATCAACAAAATAGCATAGCTGCTTACCTTTCTAGATATATGTTTGCCCATCTCGACCCATTTATTCTTCCCTGCTTGTGCACTACCTATTTTGAAAACTGAGGGGTCAAGCCTTTTCTGCATCCACGTAATACCTCGGTGATAATTCATCCATTCTTAGATATTCTTACATAGAACTTGAAAAGGAAAATCTCTTAGAAAACAGCTTGAGAAGCTATACACACAACCGCAGGATGAAATCCAAATTTACCCCCTAGAAAGCAAACTTGCTAAGAAAGACTCACTCGCCAGGCACAGCATTCGACAGCATCGCAAACCCAATCAGGTTGAAAGTGGTGATGCAAACCTGAAGTTCTTCACGAGAGATACCCTCTGGCGGTACAGCCAAAAACAGCTGCACTTCAGGTGATCCGGCGTCCGCATATGTCTTCCCTTCCCCAGTAAGCACCCACGTTTCCCTCTTGATGTCCTGCACGTCCAGCCCACAACGTTAACACCCGTGTAACAAAGACCCGAAAACACAAACATGCGACCAAAATCCGCAACCCGGCGGATGACCCATTCGCCAAGACAAACTGTAGGTTCACCGAGATTATCGGCGTCCACGCTCCAATGTCCCCATATCAACACCAATTCCGCCCACGTCCAACCCCATTATCAAGATGTGGCATCACAGGAAACAACACCCAGTCGACGGAAATGCGCGCACGACGACCGGAAAAAAGCAGCCGGCGGGCGGGCGCTGGGCAGCAAGAATGTACTGAGGAGAGAGAGGAGAGGTGAGGCGTGACCTGAGCGTCGATGTATCTGAAGCCGTGGAGGCTCTTGATGACGTTGACAACCTCGCTGTGGTCGAGCCCATGCGCCGCCGCGAACTCGCCGGAATCGGCGACCTCCTCGTGGGTCTGCAAGAACCCTAGGATCGCTTCTTCGGCCATTTCCGCTTCTGCAGACACCGTCAAAACCCTCCCTTCTTCTTCCCGGTTGAGTCCAGCGCATTAGGGCAGAGAGGGAAGAAGACGATCCCGTTTGGGCCGTAACTGCCGGGCTCGGGCTTGGGCTTGATCTTGATTTTGGGCTTGGGCTCGACCCGAATCAATGGTAGATGATTCCGTTGTCTTTTCCGTCTTCTCATGGCATTTTTGGAGAAAATATTAATTACCGCTGTGATGCCACCGTGTCAAAATCTGAATCCATTTGACGGGCAACACGTGTCGCCCAGCCCCACCATGTCAAAAGCTCTCCTAATTTCAATTTCAAATGGAGGTGTTGCTCAAGCTCACCATGTCAGAAGCCCTCCTAATTTCAATTTCAAATGGATGATATTCTCTCTCTCCACTTCACTCTTCTCTCTCTCTTCATACCCTGATCTTTCTCCCCCCCGGTTCAAACAGCCCTTTCGACTCACAACGACACTATTCAATGAACCACGCCGAACGACACCATCTCTATATTGACTCGCTCTATTCTTTCCCTCTCTCTCTCAACTTGCTATGTTCTCGCCCTCTTCGTCGTCCAAGGAACCACGCCACCATTGCCTCCGCCTCCAAAGATACAAATTTGCTTAGATTCATTCCAAAAATTGTATAATTTTTGCATTCCATTTGTAATTTTAGGGTTTTATTTTGAAGCATGCACTTAGATGTCATCTTCTACAACTGTCTCGCTAACTGCAATGCTGTTGTCTTTTTTCTTTTTCTTTTTTTTCTCATACTTGTCTTGTTAAATGGATCTCTTTTTGAGGGCTCTATTTTCTCTTTACAATTTTCTCTCTCAACTCACTTTGTTCTCTCCGCCTCTCTCTCGACTCGCTCTATTCTTGCCGTCTTCGCCGTTCGACGAACCACGCCGCTACCACTATGCTCTATACCATGCCGTTGGCTCTGCCTCGAAAGGTATAAATTTTCTTAAATTTACTCCAAAAATTATGTAAATTTTGCATTCATTTGTAATTTTGGGGAATTTAAGGGATTGAAGGATATATTTTCCATTTATTTATGTCGTTGTCGATGCTTGCCTTCCTTATTATGGTTAATTAACTCTCCATGTTTTTATGGTTTCGTGCATAGTTACCTACTTTAGAGCAAATGATGCTAACAAAATCTTATGTTTAAGAAAGCACAAAGAAGCGACTTTCCTATATATGAGCAGGTAGGAGAGAAAGAAGAATCCGAATTTTTTAATACCTTAGGATGTCTATTTTATTAAACTAACATATTTATGAGGAATCTTCTGTTAAAAATTAAATTTTTTTTATAACATATCCCTAACCTTTATGTTTTTCTTGTGTAATTTCATGATTTTTATGGAGCACCTGAAGCAAAACTCTAAAGATGCATTACTTACCAAAAAAAAAAAAACTCTAAAGATGCATTTAATCTACTTTATGTTGTTTATGTAATTAGGTAGATTGTTGTTTTGGTCATTACTGAAGTTAAACCTACTAGACTTATCTTTCAAGCTTGCTCGTCTGAACTATTTTAATGTAATCCTAACTCGATGCAATTTTGGTGCAAATTTGCACATATAAATTTATCAGACAACTGAATCAAAGGTAAATTTATTTGGAATGAAAAACGTTTTTTATGTTAGTTTGATGATAATAGCATTTTCTCATGGGATCTTGATCATGAGATATGGTATCGGAGTATTGTGATTAGACTTATTTCTTGGTGAGCATTACTTTTTTTTATTGAAAGATTTCATAGTCCTACTTGTATTTGCACTTATATTTTCATCTTAACAATCAAATGAGAGATAAAATTGTTATATTTCATATATATATATATATATGATGTCTTCATCCAATGTGAATGAGGATATCTAGAACAGATTAACTTTTCAAAATAAAATGTGTAAGTGTGGTAAGTGTACTATGGCGAAAATATCGGAATCTACAAGAAACAAACACAAGCTCTTCTATAATTATGAGGATAAAACATGTGACTTCTTTTCTTGGTGTTTGCCTACAAGCGTGTGCCTTATTTTATCACAAAGGCTCCACCTGCAATACTTGAAGATAATATGAGAAATGTTAAGTATTTGGTAGAGCATTTGAGAGATGAACTCGAGAACACTAATGAGAAGTTGAATAGATTGAGGCATAATGTGCATTATTTAAATGTATTGCTACTTTTTGTTTGTCTATTAGTTGTTATTTTATTATGACTACTTGTCCAAAGAAAGTAGATGTTGGAACTTGTAACTTTGCTAGCTTAAGTAAGTCTATTTGCCTTTAGACAGATGTACGCACACTTGCTTTCGCAACCGAATTGATTTGGTATACCACAATCAGAAGAGAATCTTTGACAGTGTTCTAGTATTTCAATTGGTCACTAATAACATTCACAGTTATTTTTGAAGGGGTAAGATGTAATAGTCAACTCTTTCCAGCCTTACATGATTTGATGTTTCTTCATTGATTGCAAGAGGATGATGATGAGTGGATATTTGGTAGAAAATGTAGTTTTTGTCTAGGTAAACAAATCGATTTAGTTATCTATTGTCAAGGCATTTATAGTTTGATGTTCATTTATTTTTTTGGTGGCCTTGTGATTTTGTTCCCTTTGAAAAATGAAGATGACTACTTGTGCAACTAAATGACTCCATGAGCATAACGTAACTAAATTATCCTAGTGATTGTAACTTTTGAGAAAAATGAGTTTGTCCATCATAACTACATTTATATACCAAATTATTAATTATCTGACTAAGGAATTAACAAAATACACTCATAATCCCCAACAGCATGATGTATGGTGGATGCCACTTCTATATAAAAATTAACCAAATTAATAATATGTAAACACAAATGGAGGACTAAGAGCGACATACCTAATTAACATAAGCGAAAAATTCACCCAATCATATTAGTTAGAATAATATGTCATTCATCTCAACTTTCTATTTGCGTTTGGGGTGTTCCTTGTTTAGATTTTTCTTCATTTTCTCATTTGACCTTTTATGCCTTTCACGAGTTGTTCCCCTTTCTTTCCTTCGAAGGGGGTTCAATACCGAAACATCACACAAAAAAGCCTCATTATCATCATCAGTCACAACCACACTTGATTTGTATGATGATAACTTAGCCTTCGCATTTTTTTTTATGTTTTTCATCACTATTCTCATAATATTTACATCTTTGGTATCCAAACTCATCAATTCAAAATATTGTTGCATTAACATGAAAAATCAATTAAATTTAGATGTATTTGATGATATTTGATGAGATTCATCATTCATAATCCCTTGTTTGGCCCCCTTAATATATCTTTTCAAAATATAGGTAGATGGAATGCTCGTTACCAATATGTTTTCAATCAACACTTTCAAGGCATGATGATACAACTACCATTTTGATTCAAATAATTTGCATTCATAAAAAATTAAAAAGTCTGTAAAGTCAAATTTGATAACATGTTCACATTGAATCCCAATACACTTGAGAGTATGTAAATCAATCAATCCATCAAATGTAGCACTTGAAATATCTTGGAAAGACTTTGCAAAAATTCTTTATTGAACCTTTTACAAATGGTGCGAGGGTACACTGAAGTAGCATGGTTTAATATCCTATTATTCGAAACCTACAATTTGGTGTTTGTATGAGAACTGTAATCATTTTAACTTTTAATTTCTTTTGTGTGCTTCAATTGTTCTTCATAGTGATAGACAAATTTTATAAAGGTTAATGTTTTTCGTCGAATACGTTGGAAAACATTATTGGTGTTCTCACTGCTTTGATTTGATATTTTACCACATGTAAAAGTATCACAACCAAAAGCTAAACTCCATTTATGTCTAAGGTCATAAAACCTCCGAAGTCAATTGTTATTCTTAATATCCTACTCCTCTTTCATTTCCCTTCAAGTATATTCAAATTTGTCCTCTGATTTACATCTATACATAAGCACTAAGAAATATTTATTCTTAAAATTTGACTCATGGTAAAGATGTAGAATATTTTAATTGTCATTTTTCCCAATGTGCCAAGTTTTTAAACAATGTTGTGTATTCAAAAAAAAAAAATTAATGGCTTTCTCCATGGTTGCGTCGTCATTAGTGAACATGTTTTTTAGAGCCTTATTTTACATAAACTTTAAAAACGCCTCAAATAACCAATTAATTGATTACGTAGTCTCGTTCAATAAAAATGCACTTCCGAACATAATATTCATCCAATGGTGATTAACCCCATCAAAAGGTACACATATCATGTTATGTTTGTTAATATGATAGATGGTATCAAATACAGAACATCGTCGAAATAATCATAATTAAATTTGGACAAACTATATTTTCAAAATAAATTTGTCAAGATACTATCTTGATCTACTTGTCCAATGTAGGAAAACATTGGATTTTGCATTTGTGTGCAATGAAAATGATTTAGAAGAATTTGATAATCTCTCCCATTTTACTATCGGATTTTTTCGTCTGCAATCAAATAGATTGAAAACCAAGTGTTTGCTTTTTTCGGCTTCATTTGCTAAAAATTCATATGCCGTAGTCCTCCCAATACCAGCTTTAGTTATGTCACATAAATCACTCTTGCAAGTATCAAATATCAACCTTCCACATCTAATTAAATGCTTTTGATCTTCCAGAATAAATGCATGATTATGCTCAAAAACATAATTTATGACTTCATAAATACCATCATCAACCTTAAATTTGATATGAGCAAGACAGTCACATTTTTATGACTTTAGGTGCATTTGGTTGAGTACTTTGAAAGCTTCTTGGAGAAAATTTGGGATGTTTGGCTACCATCCCCGATGAACTTTCAAGTGAAAGCCAACATTAGAAAGGTTGAAAGCTAAAATTAAGTGCAGGCTTACTTTGAGCTTTTAGCATTTTCGGAATGTTGAAAGCCTCAATTAATGAAAATTTGTCATTTGCCTATTTTGCCTTTAAATGTTATTGAAAATCCAATTTACCTTTTTTTTAAAAAAATGAAACTCTAGATCTATACTTCATCGCTCCCATTGGTCACTCTCTTGTGCTCTACACTTCTCACCTCACCTCTTTTTTGCTTGCTCGACTTTGCACCATCGTCTCTAGGTTTTCTTCGCTTGTTCAATTATACGCCCGTCCTCTTCAATTTGCTTGCCCTCTAGCACGATCTCCTCTTCGTCTCCAGGTGAGACGGTTTTGCTTTTTCGGACTTCCATTGTGTCACTGTTTAGCTATGGGGTTTTCACTTTTGCCATGGATGGTTTGGCTTTGTTGAAGTGTTGTTGCTGTGATTTGTTTATTGTCGTCGAGATTGAGATTCTAATAGGGCTTATGTTGCCGTTCATTGACTGTGTAGAGTTGAGCATAACGTTCAGCTCGTGAATGATATGGACACTTCATGTGGAAGGGTATTGACAAATAATTGTTCCTGTTGTCCTGCATCCATGTTGTTTGTGTATTTTAGTGATGGATAAAATAGTATAATTTAATTGCTTTACCATTCACACTTTTAGCATGAACATCGTGTTGCCCTCCTCCTCCTCCTCCTCCTCCTCCTCCTTGATATGGGTCATAAGTATGATTGGTGTGCGATTTGCCTTTTGTTTCTTGTTAAAAGTTCTCTCTTGTGAGGATCATGGATGTAATTGGGATCAGAAACACTTAAATGATGAATTCAAGTACCTATGTTCCTTTTTGCTTGAAACACTTCAATGATAATAGATTCAAGTGAAAATTGAATTGAAACCTCCCATGTTCTGAGTTGCTACGTCCTAGCTTTTACTTAATGATTAGAGATATCACAACTTTCAAGATTACAATATGATTTACTTTCCCTTGATTTAGCATTCTAGAATTTTGAGGTAATTATCTTAAAGATTTGAATAACTTTATTTTCTGTCATTTGTTATCCGAATAGATTTAGGGATTTTGTTTACATTTTTTGAATAGTTTTCTAATTATCTTTATTAGAATATCACTAAGAGAGTTCTTTTTTATTATATTTTATGAGCTTGCAGTTTCTCATATAAGTTGCAATTGTTTATTTGTGTTTGCCAATTACAGTTCCAAATTATTGTACCACTCAAGCAACCTCTTGAGTTTGAGAAGAGATTTTGAGGAAATATTGTCATAATGAACTTCTAAACTGTCATCTTTAAACTCAAATTGCATTTGTTTATGTCGCTTTATTAGTAGATGGCAAGTTGATCAAAGGAAAATGCATTTAGAAGCCTGAAAGATGTGGAAACCTTTTTTAAATTGTGTGTTGAACAAATTGACAATGTCAATCATCCGATTGATAACAAAAGGGATGGATGGATAGTTATAATTCAGGTTTTTCTCACTTTCTTTTGTTATTTTTTTTCAACTCACAAAAATGTTTATTATAACGAGAAAACCCTTAAGTTAGAGTTTTTAGAATGAAATGCATACATCCAAATATTCAAGTTTTATTGATTAGAATGTTTGGAGATATAGTTGCTATTGGAAGCATCACATGGAATCCTGCATAAGGTATATGTGTTTATGATGATACTATGGCCATATAACTTGATACCGGTGATCGCATAGGATCTATTGATACTAATATAGAGGGTGCATTTGATAACGTTTCTGTTCAAAAATTGTTCCAGGGTCTGTTCCCTGGAACAATTTTTGAACAGAAGAAGGTGTTTGTTCCTGGAATAGAAAAAAAAAAAAAAAGAAACACGTTTGGTAAACTTGTATAATTTTTTTGTTTCTTTTAATTTTTTAATATTTTTATTTTATTTTTCCTTTTTTTTCTTTTTTCTTTTTTCTTTTTTCTTTTTTCTGTTTTCTTCCTTTTGGCCAGTCGCCGGCCTCGGCCATGGCCGGTGACCGGCCGATGAGGGCCAGCGGCCTCGCCTAGCCACGGCGAGGCTCTGGGCGAGGCCACCGGCCCCCGGCGAGGCCGAGCCTCGCCTTGGCTGGGCGAGCTTGAGCTGGCCCAGATCCGGCGAGGCCGAGCTCGCCCAGCCACGAGCGAGGCTCGGCCTCGCTGGGGGCCGGCGAACCCACTGGCGAGGTTGCCAACCATGGCCAAGGCCGGCAACTGGCCAAAGAAAAAAGAAGAAGAAAAGAATAGGAAAGAGAAAATTGTTTCTTAGAAGTATTCTAGAAACAAGAAACAAGTTTTTCTTGTTTCTTGTTTCTGTTCCAATTTTGTTCCCTAGAACAGAAACAAGTCCCAAGAACAAAAACGCAAACAAACACATTTCTGTTCTTTTTTTGTTCCCCGGAACCAAAAAAACACGAATTGTGTTCATAATCAGAAATAAAGAACACTAACAAACAGGGCCAGAGTGTAATGTGGATGAAAAGACTACTGAACAGATTCAAATATTAGCATTTAAGACATCTTTTGAGCTTCAAACGAAAAATCCGATCATGTGATGGATTGAAGATTGAATAGAATAAAATTTTATCTCTAAAGTTCTTATTAATAAGGGTGAATTATCCTTATAAATAGAAGCCCTAAGGGAGCCAGATAGGGGGTGTGGTACAAGAAATTGAGTGAGAGAGAGTTCGGTCATAGTGTTCATAGCTAGGTTTGTCCTCTCTCTTTCTCTCTTATATATTGTCAAAAGAGGGAAACACCTTTTGCAAAAGAAGATAAAAGGGGCACAAAAGGAGGAGAGAGAAACTTTCTTCTTCCTTAGGCGTGCATACCTTTCTCTAAGATTTGTGCTGCTGCCAAGGGTGTCTTCACGCCCGAATCATTGCCGCTCACTTGCGCTGCCATGACCGAGCCTAGACTAGTTGCGCTGTTCAACCTTGCCACTAATGCGACCAAGAGAGGCCCAGATTAGCTGCTGCTCAATGCTGCCGCTTAAGGCCATTGCCTGTCATTGCTCCCATCGCTTGTCATTGTGACCAAGCTTAGACCAGCCATTGCTCGTTGTGGACCAGTTATTGCTTACTGTTGCTACCTTGCCACAGCCCAACTCCACCCACTTGACACCGATGCTCGCTGCTCGACACCACCAACTACCATGAATGATACTCGACAACGCTGTTGAGTTCCTCACTCGATTCAACCACTCCACTACTTTTTAGTCTCTTGACACCAAAACTGTCGTTGTTAGTTACTGCTCCACCGTGACCAAAAGACCAAACCTATCGCCACTGTTTACTACACTGCCATGATTGAGAAGCACATTCGTCGACCCAATAGCAATTCTTTCGGTGGCTAGCAATCAAGAATAACGCTGTCCACCGCCCATTGTTGCTATGCAAACGCCGAAGACTCGGTTTCCAACGCAACCCACCAACCGCGCTTTCTTCACTCTATTTTGTAGGTTTTCGGCTGAATCCGACAACCCCTCACCGTCAATCTCACCGAGATAACCATTGTTGGCCAACACCATGATCTACATTCGGTTTGCATTTGCAAGTGACGTTCTCAAATTAGGTAATGATAATTATCTTTAAATTTTATTCCTTATTTTGAATGATGGTTGTCTAACATTGGTTATGTTGAGATTTTAGGCATTATGTGATAGGATTTTATTGATAAAGGCCGTTATAATTAGTAAATTTGATCCGTAAGATTTCGATCACTTTTTCTTTATATTATTGATTTTCATACATATCGATAATGTTTTTAGGGTTGAAGATGATTGTTAATCTAATTCATGAGGCAATGAATTATTTTTCAATTATCTTAATTCCTCGATGGAAATGTTGATGAATATTCTAAATTTAGACGTATTAGTTGATTGTTATATCTTTTTGAAAATATCAAAAATTTGGCGCAATGGATAAGATGCTTTTTTTTAAAACTTGATTAGGATTGCGTGTTTAGATTTTATCAAGTTATATATTTGTGGGATAAATGCATCAAAAATCCTAAAACTTATCAGGAAAGTGCAATTGAGTACTAAAACTCGCAAAAAATGTAATTGAGTCCTAAAACTTATCAGGAAAGTGCAATAAAGTCTCTCCATTAATTCCGTCCAATTACACCAAAGGAAAATGCTGAGTTGGCTTATTTTAACAATTTTTCTCTCTTACGTGGCAAATACTTAAAGCCCAAATTCAATGTGTGCAAAACGAGAGCGTTTTGGACCATTTACTGATCTAAATATCATCATTCTCCTCTTGCCCCAAGCCCTCATTCTCTCTTCATCCTCTTCCCTCTTTTTTTTCCCGAATCCAAATTTTGAGCCCTAAGTCCCAAGCAAGTTCCTGCGAGCCCCAAATCGAAGCTATGAGTTACCTTCTTCGTTAATCGGGAGTTCGTGCAAGCCCAAAATCGATAGTTTGAGATATCTTTGTCGTCGTTCGATGGTCCTTGCGAGTCGTCCCTCCTTGTGGTGTCGTGATGGCAAATCGAAGGCTCGCATCAAACCTCTTCTTGTTGCGTGCAACTCATCCCACGGAAGCGAGTCTGTTCAAATCATGAGTCGTGCAAACCCTAAATTGTCATTTCGTTGTGTGGTGGTGCCAAATCGAAGGTCCATGTTCAATCTCATGCATCCATGCCATTTTCCAGAATGACTCTACACTATTCCAACTTGCATGCATCCACTGAACAAGCATAAGCACATTAATATTGCGCTCGAGTTTCTCCTTATGTTGTTGATCAAGTTTGCATATTATTTTTCCATGACTGGCTTTATTTACGAAAGAAATTGTGTCGTATAACTAGGTTTCGCTTGTAAAAGGCATTGAAAATGTTTCAAGTAGAGTCGACTAGAGAAAGAAAAGTGGGAGAGTTGCAGCTTGAGCATGATGATGTGTAGATGAGGAGAGATGGAGAGAGCAACATGACTATAACAAGTCGTATTGCTAGAGCAAATCTGTGCAAGTTGTCCATTCTCATTTTGTGGTGTCAAATCCCTTCTCATTGCTGCTTCTCTGTTTTTCGGAAATTGCATGTAAGGAAATTAGCGAATATCATGTCAAATATTGGCTTAGTAGAGGATTAAAATCAACCAGTCATTGAATACTTCGAGATGGCAATGGTTGTGTGAAAGATCTAGCATTCTTGTAAGGAATCTATAGTGGATATATAATTCGCCATTGTCACTAGATGAAAATGCAACTTTTTCCCTATTACGTTTTTTTAGGGTTGTCCACAATCTGAATCCAAAAGATTGTTGCCAAAAAGAGATAGCTACTTAGAATCTATTCGAACACTTTCTCTGTATTTATTTAACATAATGCACACGGTTAGAGAACATTGCTATAGTGTAAAATGCTTGAATCAGTAGGAAATGTTGGTTACTTTTAGATTTGTGCAAGTTGTATCGCTAGAGCAAATCTGTGCAAGTTGTCCATTCTCATTTTGTGGTGTCAAATCCCTTCTCATTGCTGCTTCTCTGTTTTTTGGAAATTGCAGGTAAGGAAATTAGCGAATGTCTTTGTCAAATATTGTCAATATTGGCTTAGGAAATGTTGGTTACTTTTAGATAAAATTTATTATTTAATTGACCATCATGCTGGGGATTGAAGCATTCTTTACTTGATATTAATCTGAAGACTTTGTTCCGATCATATAGGTATAGTCTTTAATATTCTTATAATCTTGATTTGCTTTCTCCAATTTGGGCAATCTCTTTATTGCATACACAAATGAAAAGATTGCTGAGGTATGAGTCTAGGTCTCTATTGTTCCACAAGATTTGTTTTTAATGGTACTATTCAATCAGTCAACTTATGTCTATTTTTCTGATTAAGTGTGGTTAGTTTGTCAGACTCTTCAATTGCTAAATCAAATAATGGCGATTAGAAGATTGAGGCCAACAACATCTAAATCAAGTGGGGTAAATTCTAAGGAGGTTGAGTTAGAGCTAACCTGCTATTGTGGTCTTAAATCACCAATTCTCATAGCAAAGACAAAGAAAATTGCAAGAAGAATGTTCCATGGATGTGCTAAGTTCGATGGTTCAGGTTGCTACAATTTCTTCATGTGAGTTGATTCGAAGATATCAAACCAAGTAAGAAATATGATAGTCGACCTCCTCAAAAGGAATCAAGCATTATGTGAATCAAGTCAATCGAGGCGTGATGAGGTCGAAGTGGGATCATTGTTAGCTAAAATTAAGACTCAAAAGGCGAAGAATAGATGTTTAAAGGAGGAACTCACACAAGTGAAGAAAGAAAAGATGCTATATCAAATGTCATTTGTTCTATGCATGTGTTGTATCTTTATGTTGGTTATGTATAACATGAGAATTGGTGGGAAGCTTCTTGATCTTCCATAGTACCCTGTTTCTAAGTTTGTAGGTCTAGTTGTGGATTAATGAGATGAATGTGTCCTATTTAGATTTTTGGTGCTCCCTATCATGTTCCCATTAAGTTGCTTCATGTTTGGAAGAACTCATTCTGCACAACTTTCTAAAAAATCCACTAAGACTTGCATCTATGTTCTTATATAAAAGAACTTATTCTACAAGTTTATATATCAATTGTTTTTGTATAAAGCTTGAGGTCTGAAACTGACCCATTTAAAAGAGTACCTTAAATACATAGTAACTTAAAGATACATAAGTAATCAATATTTAGCATAATATTTCTATTAGTGATCTATCTGTGGTGCATCACTTAGCCGATAAATACAGTCAGTAAGTATCAAGTGTATCGTGACTTAAAAGCCATTAAGACGTATGGGGATTGAGGCATTAAAATGAAGCAACTAAATTGATTTGCTTAAATATCAAAATGATCATTCCTCCATCATCTTACATCAAATCCCATATTTATATCAACATAATTAGGGAATCTAAAGAAACAAAAAATTCACCAAAAACAAGTTTGCTCAACAAAAAATGCAGAAAATATATTAATCCAAGTCTATGAACTTTGATGGTCTTGTAGGTTTGGCCTTCACTTGATTAAAAAATTTAGAGCTTTTCCTTATATATAGTGCTTTTGCCTTTGTAGCAACACTTTTATGAGAAAAAATTGTTAATGACTGAGGTTTGGAACTAGCTTGAGGCTATGATGGTGCATTTGCCTTTGTAGCAACATGTTTTTGAGAAGAATTTCTTAATGATTAAGGCTATGATGGCACCTTCGCCTTTATAGCAATATGTTGTGATGGCGCTTTTACTTCTGTAGCAACATGCTCTCGAGGAAAATTTGTTAATGATTGAGGTTGGGAAGTGGCTTGAGACTGTGATGGTGCTTTCATCTTTGTAGCAACATGCTCTCGAGAAAAAATTGTTAATAATGGAGGTTGTGCTTTGACTTGGGATTGTGATGGTGTCTTTGTATTGGAGGCTCTTGTAATTACCCATTTATCTAGTACACTCAATAATCTTGCACCGGGTGTACTAGGCTACATTATAATGGACATATTTTTAGCTCAATGAGACAGTGACTTGTCATTATAAAATGTTAAAACATCACTCACATTGAGAATTTGAAGGTTTGTCCTAAGGTTTGTCTAAACACCAAATCCTATCATTTTCTTCTTCTTTGGTTATGATTGCCCTTGCATCTTTTCCTTTTTAGTTGCAAGTCTCTTAAACTAGAAAAAAAAACAGTTGACATAAGAATAAATAACAACACATAAATGCATGGGAATTGAGGTATTATTCACTGGAATTTCTTGAGATCTATCATGTACTATTATACTTGCTTGAGCAGAATAAATTCATTGTCCTTGATCAATAGTGACTTCAACAAAAGCATTGGCCCTACTACAAACTTGAGTTGAAGCATTGGCTTGCCCACTACATTCTACACGTGCCTCTGCAAAAGTAATATCATGACCTTTAGATCCCCCTGCACTTGTACTTGGCGTCGCTTTAGCTTTGGCTTAATGTTATGTTCCTTATCATTAAATGTATCATTTACGTATTCATATATTGCATATCAAGACTTGTTTTCTTTTATTCGCAAATCCGAATGCATTGGCATCGGCACTTGATGTACATACTTAACTTGAGCATTGGCCTGAGAAGCACATTACAAGTATTAATTGACAACATATTAAGATAATAAACTCAGTATCAACATGAAAAAATACATTTTTCAATAGACATCCCTTGTTGTTATGTCCAATGATATTGAAAGTAGAACAAGTTATTTGTTCACATTCTTTAGTCATTCTATCACCTCTTACAAGCTCAATTGGTTTTTTTCTTTTTTTTGCTCCTTTTTGGTCTTCCAAGCATCTTCTTGACTGGTGGGGGCTGAAGAGCATCTTTGTTGGTTTTTTTCCAAAACTTTTGTCCTCTCACAGTAGGCATCATGAATTGATAAGCACTTAGATATTTATCCTTGTTGAAGCACTCAGTTAGGTAGTCACATGGATCATTTTGCTTGTGATGTACTGAGCATATTACATGACAAAATGGAATTCCACTAATGTCCCAACTTCTGCAAGAACAAGTCTTCAAATTTAAGTTAATCACATATTTGTCACCACCTTCCATAATCTCAAATCCATGATATCCATTCCATATCAAACGGCAATACCTACTAACAATTGTATGATGATGTAACTTATGTGCAATTCTTGGACCATAATTTCTTTTCCACCTAGCACATGCATTTCTCTGATTGTGCATTCTATTCATGATCATGATTCTAATATCTTCCAGCATACTAACAATGGCTTTGCACCTAACTCCGACACATCTACCATTGAAAGCTTCACAAAGATTATTATCAACAACATCGCATTTTGTGTTGGTGTAAAAGAAGGCTTTGCACCAATGTTTCGACTCAGTTTGGAATAGATCATCATGACCTTATGGAGTCATTTCCTTCAATCTCTATCTATGGACCTCAAAATCTGCCATATTAGTACTCTTGCATATTTTCAAAACTATTTGATCAATTGTTTTCCTTTATATTTTTTACCCCAATTGGAATATATGCCTTGCACACGTCCTGTGTTCTGCCATTGGTGAAAGTTCAACAACCGAAGGGATTAGACCCTGACAAATACATAAAATCGAAAAAAAATATTAAAACTAATCAACATTACGTAAAGTGTCGCAAACAATTTCAAGATGAGTGATAACAAAGTATTACATACCTTTTGTTGGTCACTTATTAAAGCCCAACCACTACCATTATCCATATTGAGCTTTAACCTCAACTAATCGATAAACCATATCCATGTGTCCTTATTCTCAATTCTTACCACTGCCCATGCCATTGGATACATTTGATTGTTAACTTCCCTCCTTACGGCACACAATAACTCACCCTTGATTAAGCCTCTCAAGAAACATCCATCTAGTCAAATGACCTTTCTACATCATGTTAGAAATCCTTTCTAGCAGGAATCAAAGTAAATATAAACTCTATCAAATAATGGAAGGGAATTTGGTAGTGGCTTTTCAACTTTCAATTTAAAAATACTTGCGAGGCTTGCGATGTAAAGCTCCATCAAGTAGTGTCACATTTATGCATACTCTTTAGTATAATTGCCTTTCGATTCCTTCAACACTTTTAGTTTTGTTCTCCTACATTGACTCACAGTAACATTCACCCCTAGTTGTTCCCTAACTAGTTTCTTCAAATCTGGTGCCTTAACTTTAGGCATTGTAGAAATTAGAGTCATGAAATGTTTGACTAAGTAAGCATTTGATACTTTCTTATTACTACATATATGCTTATCCATGTATTTTTTTTCAAATGGAATGATCTAGTGTTGTTATCAAGAGTGCCATAAATTATCCACTTACAATTGGTTTATGCACACCTCGCTCTCACAAATTTGTTAGTATTCTTGGTGTATTTAATTGCTCTTTGCTCAGCCACCGAATACCTCGAAATTGCATCTTTTAACTTGATTGCATTCTCAAATGTTATGCCAACAACGAATACTGGATTAGTATCATTTTGAATATATAATAGGAACCTACTTCTCTTCCTTGAAAGAACAACATCTTCCTCCTCTTCATCCTCATCATTGGAACTCAAATGAATACTTTCTTCATCATCTTATAATATTATGTTTCATACCTAGATTCATCCAAAGACTGAGGACACGTTACTATTGGTAAGTTAACCTTTGATTAGGAAGTACCAGCTAGTTCAATATTAACCCCAATCATGAGCCTATGTACCGTTGAATATCCCTTTAACTTTGTCCTTGCTTCAATCAGTACAAGATGATCATCATCACTTGAGTATTCCATATCCACCAAATTACATGTATCATCACCATCCTCATCTCGATCCCAATTACCAACCTCAACCTGATTCTTGCCATCATCAGCATTCCCACTCACATTTTCGAAGACATTACCAGCATTCTCATTATCATCTAGTTCCGTATCACCAACTTCAACCCAATTCATGTCATCTTCAAGATTATTAATCACATTTTCTAACACTTTACAAGTTACCTTATGAACTCTTTCCATATCCACATTCTACAGACCTTCATTTTCTCTCTCAATAATTGTCTCGTTATCATCAACATATGCCACGTATAGTTCAATAATTTCATAATATAGATGATGATAGAAGAGATCTATTACAACATAATCATCCCATAATTATCTAAGACAATTTTCAACGACAGTACTTCTGGGAACTCTGTAAAGAGTTTCTCTATTTTGCACCCACCCAAAACCTCGATAACTCTGGTTAAATTAGATCATGAACCCTCACTTAAGTCTATTTCGACAACATTGACCTTTCCACCTATGTATTCCAATGCTAGTCCAACTTGAAATTTACCTCCAAAGAAAACAGTAACAAGAACTTTGTTGTCAGCCATCAGACCTGCAAGGAATAAAAATAAATAGTACTTTAGTTTTGAAATTGGCTTTGCAATGAATTCATTATAGTGGCCATAATTATTTCTAATCTTAATAAAGCGGTATTAGCTGATTTTGGATTAAAAGGGCTAAGTGCGATACCTACACAAAGGAGAGAGTCGGCCTTTGATTTGCCACCGTAACAACTTTACAAAACACTACATGGAAAAAGTTACATTTCCATCAAGCAACAATGTCGAATTATATATAGGAACCTCACAATCTAGGCTTGTATCCACGACAGATTCTTGTAAATATGCTGGTTCTTTCATACAACCATTGCCATCTAGAAGTATTTAGTGATTGGTCAGTTTCAATCCTCTACTAAGCCAATATTTGACAAAGATATTCGTTAATTTCTTTAACTGTAATTTCTAAAAAAACAAAGAAGCAGCAATGAGAAGGGATTTGACACCACAAAATAAGAATGGACAACTTGCAGAGATTTGCTCTAGTAATACGACTTGCTCTAGTCATGCTGCTCTCTCCATCTCTCCTTGTCTACACATCATCATGCTCAAGCTCCAACTCTCCCACTTTTCTTTCTCTAGTTGACTCTACTTGAAACATTTTCAAGGCCTTATACAAGCGAAACCCGGCTATATGATACAATTTCTTTCATAAATAAAGCCAATCATAGAAAAATAATATGCAAACTTGATCAACAATAGAAGGAGAAACTCGAGCACAATATTAATGTGCTTATGCTTGTTTAGTGGATGCATGTAAGTTGGAATAGCATAGAGTCATTCTAAAAAAATGGCATGGATGCATGAGATTGAACACGGACCTTCGATTTGACACCACCACACAACAAAATGACAATTTAGGGTTTGCACGACTCACGATTTGCACGGACTCACTTCTACAAGATGACTGGCACGCAACAAGAAGAGATTTAAAGAGGTTTGATGCTAGCCTTCAATTTGCCATCGCGACACCACGAGGAGGGACGACTCATAAGGACCGGCGATCAATGACAAAGATATCTCAGACCATCGATTTTGGGCTTGCACGAACTCGTGATCAACAAAGGAGGTAACTCATAGCTTTGATTTGGGGCTCGCAGGAACTCGCTTGGGACTTAGGGCTCAGAACTTGGATTTGGGAAAAAGAAGAGCGAAGAGGACGAAGAGAGAACAAGGGCTTGGGGCAAGAGGAGAATGATGATGATTTAGATCAGTAAATAGTTCTAAATGCTCTCATTTTTGCACACATGGAATTTGGGCTTTAAGTTATTTGCCACGTAAGAGAGAAATTTTTTTAAAATAAGCCAGCTTAGTATTTTCCGTTAGTGTAATTGGACGGAACTAATGGAGAGACTTGATTGCATTTTCCTAATAAGTTTTAGGACTCAATTGCTTTTTTTGCAAGTTTTAAGACTCAATTGCACTTTCGTGACAAGTTTTAGGACTTCTGGTGCATTTATCCATATATTTATCTTTAGATCAAACTGCATGTTAATATTAAGATAAGCTTTTTTAATAGGGCTTAACCTAGATCGTTTCCTAGTTTGAATAGGATAGCTTTTCGAGTTTGGTAGTTAATTTTCATAACCATTTATTTCGAATTTTGAGCTAAAAAACAACCAAAAAAAAAAAATCACACGCATGTCATATAATTCACATGTTTAGCCGCATGTCGCATGTCATATTAAACTAGTTGCATAAAGAGAAAACCCAAAAAAAAAAAAAAAAATTGTTTTTGGCAAATTTAGTTCATTTGGTGCAATTTTTCTTTGATTTGTTTATTGAATGTTATTTTAATGATTGGGCACTTGTATGGTCACTCTTTGCATATTAGTGACTTAGGTTAAAATCAATCTAGGTTGCATGCAAAAAAAAAAAAAATTAAAAAAAGGAAAAGAAAAAATGTACCAAAAGGGCTTTAGAATATTATAGTGTAATCAAGTTCTCGAACCTTTTGAATCTCTAGTTCATAAAAGTAAAGTATAACTCCCAATACTTTACTTGGGTTCTAGTCGATCATGATTGATTCATGACGACTTATAATGAAATGACATGTTTAAGTTTGAATACCAAGTTGCGGTTGATAGAGCTTGAGAGAGTATGCGCTAAATTTTCGGATTTAGTAATCCATTAGCTTTCCTCGGGTGTTTCACCCTCGGGAAAGTCGCAACACCATACCACATCTGTTGTGATAAGAGTTGATCCTTATAAAGAAATAATAGAGACATTGAAGGCTATACCTAAGATTAATCAAGACCAAGAGTTATACTATTTTTTTTGCACTATATTATTTTACAAAAAAGAAAGACAATAGGCAAACTTTCATAAACTTGGATGGTGACTAAGAAAAAGTCACGTGGATCAAGCACAAGTTCGCACATCGTAATGGTTACTAGGATGTCAGCTACTTAGTTGAATTTTTTGATATACTATATTGTTGTAATGTGACACTTATTTGCACTACTTAGTTATATTAGTGACTGAGATATGTTTATGTTCTATTGAGACCTATTTTTAATTGGTGTTCTCTTTAATGAGTAGAGTTTGCATATATATAATATCGATAAGTGTCCCATTGATGAATGATTTTTAAAAATTGTTATATCTCTTATTCTAATTCTATTTTGTTACGTTAACCAATTATGGATAATTTTCTAGAAATGGGAAACTATGAAAAAGAGGAAGAGAAATATTGGCAACTCTGTGCAGCCGCTCATACCGTAGCTATTTATCAGGCAACATATGGTTACAAAATATCATACATGATCTTATCATATACATGAAATGTGTGATTAAGAGAGTTGATGGATATGGATTCTAATCCTGAAATGTTTTATCGAATGTTTAGAAAGGATAGTACTATATTCAATAATTTAATGCATGATTTGGTGACATGATATGATTTCCAATAATCTATGAATATTGATGTTGCAGAAATGTTAGAATTATTTTTTCATATTTTACAACATAATATAGATAACAGGTTAGCACAAGAGTGCTTTCAGCATTCTAAGGAAATCATATGCATGCTATTTAACTTAATTTTGGATAAAGTGTGTGAAATGGGAGCAAATTTAATCCAACCATCCAATTGACAATTTAAGGAAGTTCCAAATTAGATTAGGAATAATAAAAAAAAAATTATACATTTTAAGATAAGTTAGAATTATACAATCAAAAAGATAGATTAAATATAAATCAAGTAATATTTGTGTTCTTTTTTTAGAACTGGATTGGAGCTATAGATGGTATTCATATCCAACGATGGTACATATGGGCAATCAACTTCGTTTTATCGATCAAAAAGGAATGCTGACGCAAAATATATTGTATATGTGCAATTTTGACATGAAATTTACTTATTTTTCGGCCGGTTGAGAGGGAATAGCTCATGATACTTGTATATTTTATGAAGCCATAAGGAAACATGATTTACAAATTTTCATCTTTCAAAAGGTTCGTTAATTAATGATTTTTACTCATTAATATATGTATGTGATGTATGTTGATTAAATTTATAATATTTTTATATTGGTAAATATTATTTAGTAGCGTTAGATATCCAAATTCCACGGGTTATTTGAGGTCATACAAAGAAGTTAGATATCATTTGTTTAAGATTCAATAAGGTCCTCAACCAATAGGTTATAAAAAATTGTTTAATCATGTACATTCCTCACTACGATCAGAAATTGAGCGAGCTTTTGGCATATGAAAGAAGAAGTTGAAGATTTTAAAGAGTATCCAAGTTATCCATACAAAAAGCAAATGAAAAATGTGATTATCGGGCATCCACACTCCAACAAAGAAGCGAAAACACAAACATGCAACAAAAATCCGCAACCCATCTAACGACTAATTTGCTAAGACAAACTGTAGGTCCGCTGAGATTATCAGGCATGCACACTCCAACGAACCCATATCGACACCGATTTCGCCCATGTCCAAATCCATAATCAAGACTCTCGTGGCGTACGAGCAATTGAACTTACATGCATTGCCCGTGCGCTTTCCCTTTACACTCGCTACAAACAAAAACGCAAGAAAAGAACACCTAGTTGACACAAATGCGCACTGGATAGTGAAAATGTACTGAGGAGAGGAGAGGTGTGACCTAAGCTTCGACGTATCTGAAGCCGTAGAGGCTCTCGACAACGTTGAAAACCTCGCTATGGTCGAAGCCACGCTCCGTCGTGAACTCGCGAGAGTTGGCGATCTCCTTACGGGTCTGCAAGAACTCCAGGATTCGCTTCTTCGGCCATTTTCTCTTCTGCAAACACCCCAAAACCCCCCTCTCTTCCGGCCGAGCAATGATCAGACAACCGTCATTGCCGTTTTGAGTTCTCACTATTTAGACCCTGTTTGTTTGTGTTCTTTTTTTCTGGTCATGAACACAATTTCTATTTTTTTGTTACGGGGAACAAAAAAAGAACAGAAACGCGTTTGTTTGCATTTTTGTTCCAAATCTATTTTTTTATTCTCGCGAACAAATTTAAAACAGAAACAAGAAACAAAAAGAACTTGTTTTTTGTTCCTGGAACACTTTCGAGAGAAATAATTTTTCTATTTCCTATTTTTTTCTTCTCTTTCTTTTCTTCTTCTTTTTTTTTTGGCCAGCGACCTCGCTCCCAGCAAGGCCAAGCGTCGCTGGCCCTAACGAGGCTCGGCCTCGCCAAATTTGGGTGAGCTCGCTTAGCCAAGGCGAGGCCGAGCCTCGCTGGGGGCCAGCAAGCCTCACCGTGGCTAGGCGAGGCTGCCAACCCTTGTCGGCCACCCATAGGCCAGGCCGGCGACCGGCTAAAAGGAAAGAAAAAGAAAAAAGAAAAAATATTATATATATATATATATATATTTACCAAACGTGTTTCTGTTCTTTTTCTATTTTTGTTTCCTGGAATAGTTTTTGAACAGAAACGTTACCAAACGTAACGTAGAGATGACGAAAAGAGAGAGATTCAGGTCCGGCCTTGGACTTGGGCTTGGGCTTGAATCTTGGGCTTGGACTCGGTCTTGGGCTTGATCTTGGGCTTGGTCTCGATCCATATCCACAAGGTAGTCAACGAGATTAACCCGTTGACTTTCGGAGCTAAAAATCATTTCTGAGCCGTGACGAAACCCATCTTCGTGGGGGAAGCAAGATCCGACCGCGTGAAGGGCCCCCACCGGAAAGCGGAAGATGGCGCCACCCCCGGCGGCGGCGGCGGCGACCCGGTGGCGCGCGGCGGCGGTGCTCCTCGCGTTCTCCCTCCTGGCCGCCCGATCGGCGGCCATCTACTGCGACGAGGACGACTGCTACGATCTCCTAGGGTCAGCTCCGCTCTCTCTCTCTCTCTCTCGCTACCTTATCGGAGCACCTTGCTGATTCATCGTTGCTTTGTGTTAATCTGTCTAGGGTTTCGCAGAGCGCGAACTCTTCCGAGATCAAGAGGGCGTACTACAGACTCTCCTTGAAACAGTACGTTCCCTGCCCGTCCGCGCGTTTCTTGGGTTTTGATTTCCTTTTGGGTTTTTTCTTGCGGTACTTCCTTTTTCTGATCCGATGATGCCGCCGTGAATGCTCAGTCACCCTGATAAGAACCCGGATCCGGAGTCGAAGAAGCTGTTCGTGAAGATAGCCAATGCCTACGAGGTAGGTTTGTAGCGCCGTGGGGCTCTTGCTGCTTTTTAGCTCGATCGCGATGTTGTTGGTCCAGTGGTGTTTTCCGTCTTGAATGGACAATGCGGCTTGGTTCAGATCGATTGGCTTCAATTCGTGACTTGCGAAGTGTGATGTGATTTCAATGCAGCAAAGCTTCGTATCAATCTTGCTCGAGTGATCTGAGTTTCGAGATTTCGACTGCTCTGTGAATTGTATGCCACGAGGCATTGACCAAGTAGTGTGGTTTCTACTCCTACTTTGGTGGGTTTTGGTGTTGTAGCTTAACTATGATTGTGAAATTGCAGATTTTGAAAGATGAAGCGACTCGCGAGCAATATGATTATGCTATTGCGCATCCAGAGGAGGTACTCTTATCCTTTTTTTGTGCAATAATGTGTCAAATGGGTCTGTTTCCTTCGATCCTGTCGATTGCTTTCAAATCAGGTGGGCATTTGACTTGCTATCCAGCAGTAGATAATATCGATGCGCATTCTATAGCTGAATACATTGCGTACTGAGTGTTTGACATAGGCAGCACCCTAGATTCTTGTATGGAAAATAATGTGGCTCAGCAAATTGCTGATTTGATTCATTGGAAGTGCGATGGTAGAAGCATGGAGCGCTAGGATTATGATGGAGCAAAATGCTTTGATTACTGTGTCATCAATGTGTATTTTGGTTCTCAAAATCATTTATGATCTGTTGCATATCTAGTTGGTGTAATCTATGTATGTTCAAAACTTATGCGTCGTGCTGCTATGCGAATTGGGTCTTCTCTCTTCTCCATTCTCTTAGAGTAGGAGGAATATGGCCTGCAAGGCTGCAATGTCTATCACTTTTACTGAAAGTGAAGGGCACCAACTAAAGTCCTCTGTCAATAAGAAGCATATGTTCAATCATTTGTCATTGTGATGAGTACTTACTATCATTACACCATTCAGGTATTCTACAATGCAGCAAGATACTATCAGGCATATTATGGTCATAAGACAGTAAGACCTTGCACTCTTTCAATGGCACATTGCTCCTCTTGTCAAACTTTCTTTCTCTAGCATTTTCTTTCTTTTTAATCATTTTAACAACTGATGGTTCACTTGTCAGGATCCCCGTGCTGTGCTTGTTGGCCTCCTTCTTATTCTTTCAGGATTTCAATATTTTAACCAGTGTACAAGGTACAACCAGGTACTCTCATATGTTAAGTCCCTGTTGTACTCAGTATCATATTAAATAATGATGCTTGCTGTGAATATTAATGATGTTTTCCTGCTCCCAGTGTCCATATGCACTATAGTTGAGAGTTTACTAAATAGTTTATATTCTTTATTGTACTCTCAAATCGAAATGAGCATGATTTATGTGAACACTAATTTGGATAGATTTCAAGTTTGTATTTTCTGGTATAATTGAAAATCCTTATGCCTGAAATGACACATCAATAAATCACATATTTTTTATGCTGCAGGCTGTAGCCATGGTAAAAAAGACTCCAGCGTACAAAAACAGACTTCGAGCTTTGGAACTGGAACGTAGTGGAGGAGTGACAAATAAGAAAAAGAATCAGAAACAAATGGACAAGTATGCAGTCTCGTGCTTCTTAATTGGTTACTTGTTAGTTAACTTTTGCTTGTGGACCAGAATTCAGTGATTTGATGACAATTGTTGACTGAAACAGAGTAAATTGAACATGGGAATCACTCCTAATTTACATGAATGACAGACTTCAGGACGAAGTAGTGAATTTTTTTTTTCCTCCCTTTTTTTGACATTTTTTTTTGTTTATAATTTACCCTCTGTTTAATTTTTATTTATTTTTTAAATTAGCATTATTTTCTCATCAATATTGAGTTTTTGATGCATCAGTTGGTGACTTAGTCGTTTTGCGACAGTATAGCTCTTCAATTAGTGGGATTTATAAGTCATAATTCTCTGCAATACAGTCATAAGCTTTTGATGCAGCAATTATCTGGAAAATGTTAAATTGCTTTTCAGTACCTTTCTTTTGGAGTTAACTGCAGGTTCTTATTATCGAGTCATGGTTCTTCTTTCGTGATTGAGGTAAAGGAGTGTCATGTGTTATTGCAGAAACGTGGAGGAAGAACTTAGCAAAGAACTTGAATTGGAAATAAAGGGAACTGAGAAACCCTCTTTGTGGAACCTTGTGGGAGTGCGTTTCATTCTCCTACCTTACACATTTTTCAAGGTAAAGACTTCTATTTGATCAACGAATGATGCATCTAATATGCTGCTATAATGGTTCACAACTTATCCTTCTCATCTTGTGACTCTCGGTTTTTAGCATGTGCAATTGAATAGACTAATTTGGTTCTTTTCCTCAGCTATTAGTGTGGTATGGATGTTGGTTTTGGAGGTACAAGGTGAAACAGGCTCCATATTCTTGGGAAGATGCTGCTTACCTCACACAGAGAGCACTTAGCGTTCCCATTGATGCCTGGAGCAATATAGGTAAATATTTCATGACCCTTTTTTCTCTTTTTTTGCCAAAAGAAGCCCTTAGAAGGTGCAAGAATGCTTGCTTAAAAAATAAAGGGTGGCAGATCATTAGTTAAATTTTTTACCAAAGTTGGACTAAATGATAGATTGGCGATGTTGAATGTATGGTCTAAAATGTCTGGTAAGAATTACTTCATGAATGTTGATAGGCTTATTCGGCAAGTTTTTTTCCTTCCCTTTATTGGGGGATGGGGTGGTTTAATGGAACATTATCATAAAGTGAACGCTTTACAGAGTCAATACTGATATTTTGCTGAAATCATAAGAATCTCATACTAAAAATTTCTGTATTGACTCGATGATGGTGCATGCTATCCAGATGAATTGACCAAAGAAGATCTGATCAAAAGACGTCTATGGAACAAGTCGAACTTGGATAGCTACTTCATGGAGATGAGGAAAGAGCACAAGCGCAGAAGATAGTGGGATTTTTTCGGTTCGCTTATGAGAGATGACACAGTTTAAAACAAGATTGACAAATAGAAACCCAGTTAAACCGCAGTTTTACCTTGAAATCGCAGGATCTTCCATGACAGGATTCCTCTTTTCTTATGACAAACTCCGTGAGTTATTACAATCCTTAATGGATATTATTCTTAGAGTCTTTGATGGATATTAGGAACAGAGATAATTTATGGGTATTGAGGGCTATTTTGCTTGTATATGCCATTTGATGTTCATCTGTAGCTTGAGTTAGCGGTTTCTATGAGAAAGTACAAGCAGCCTCACTGTTTCTTGTGCTTGGCGAAGAATGGATTGAGAATGTTGAATGACGTAATTCGTATGTAATAATGCTATACGTTTTTTAATAATTCACCAGATACATGGCAATAGTGACAAATATTGAGAAATAATATACAAATTTACAATTTTTGAAAGGTTCTAATTAGATTTGGATAGGTGTCACACCTGCCTTCAAATTTTTATTTTTTTATTTTTATTTTTTGGTTAGAGATGTCCACTCGATTCAAGCTCGTATAATAATCGAATAATTTTAATAAAAGGTTCAGCATTTTCAGCCTATGTGTATAAATTAAATCTTTTTTTTTAAATAATCATTTTACTTTTCTTTCTCGATTGACCTAAAATTAAAAATCTATTCATTTTTCTCGGCAAACTTTCTATTGATTCTTTTTATTTAGCGAAACTATTAATTAGTTGTTTCTACATTAGCTTTATTCATACTAATTGAGGTTCAT
This sequence comes from Eucalyptus guilfoylei, assembly GCA_016097605.1. Classification (NCBI taxonomy): domain Eukaryota; kingdom Viridiplantae; phylum Streptophyta; class Magnoliopsida; order Myrtales; family Myrtaceae; genus Eucalyptus; species Eucalyptus guilfoylei. The sequence goes on along the minus strand of CM027863.1, from coordinate 3,291,858 downwards.
ATGTTTAGTTCCTCAGTATAGGAACAATTACGGTGTCCCTTATATGATATTAAAAAGACTAAGTTGTGTTGTGTGCATGAATTAGCGAACTACGTTTCTAGTATCTGCTTGGATTTTTTCCCTTCTTTTCGCATTTCTTATTAAAATTTAAATTTGATAAACAATCACGTTTAAAACGTTGGAAAACAAAACAAAATAATGGCATATAAATTCATCTTTAAGTTCTCAAAACTTTTTTTTTTTTTAATTTGAAAATTTTGGAAAACGATAATATATAGTTAACGCCATTCTACTCCATACTATCTCATATTATATAGGATATTGAACATATAGGAAGAGTAACATAGAAGTAACCCAATTTACATTTTGTATACAATTCTCAAAAGAAAGCAAGAGAGTGGACTACAAAATAAAATAATACTATCAGATATGTTTATTTCAAACAATTTAATTTACCCATGTACACACAGTAAGCATGTGTAAGATAGCAAGATAGCAAAAAGGAGCGTCAAACAAAGAAATTTCCTGCTCAAAAAATGAAGAGAATCCAGAAATTATATTCGTTGCTCCATAATATATATAGCATTGTAATATAGGCAAGATTACTTTTTTTTCCAAATCTCAAAATTCAAAGAGTTTGAGGTGCTCTCATCTCTCTTAACATTTCCTAATTTCTACTCACCTATGTATAGACACAATAATCAAGAAATACGATGCTTGAAATTAATTCATGCTGGTCGAAATGTTGGTATTTTATCTTGTTAGAGTGATATTTATTAGCAAAATATATGTCTATTTATATAAGAGTGTGTCCTTTCGAAGTATGATATGACCATCCCATTCAAATAATGTGTTTCTATTTTTGAGTGGATAGTCACGTGAGATGCTAAACAATTTTATTTGTATGATTCATATTTTTTTCAAAATAATAATAATTACGGTTTCCCTTACTTAACAGTAAAAAGAATTAAGTCGTGGCCTATGTGCACGAATTAGCAAACTATGTTTCGTATAATTTGCTTAGATCTTTTCCCTTCTATTTGCATTTCTTATTAAAACCAAATTTAATAAGCAATCACATTTGAAATCTTTCAAAACATAATAAAATGCCAATGTAAATTCATTTTTTGAGTTTTTCAAGCTCAACTTTTGTAGTTTAAAAATTTTGGATAAAAATTTGATAAATTTATTATGCCATTATGCTCTGTATTATTTCAAATCATATAGCGAATGAACATATGGGAAAATGAAAATTTTGGAAAAAAAGTAGTAAATTGTTTATGCCATTGTTCAAGGTCAAATCATATAGTATAGGAACAAATTAAAGAAGCAACATATGAAATATGCAGCTTATTATGATGAAAAAAAATACAATTTGCATATTTGTATATCTTTTATAAGTTTGTGTACTCTACTTTGAAGAAAGCAAGAGAATAGACTATAAAAGAAACTAATGTTGAGTTATTAGTTATGCTTAATTTTATTTATATGATCGTATATACATACATACATATATATATATATATATATATATATATATATATATATATCTATCTATCTATCTATATATTTGGAAAAACCATGATGATAGGAAGTTCTCCTCTCATTGCCTAAAACAATATTAATTTCTAATTACTAGATAGAACTTATGCGTGCAAGATAGAAAAAAGGACCATTCAACAAAGAAATTTCCTATGCATCAAATAAATACAATTGATAAATTACTCTCGTTTTTCCAAAATATAAAAAGCACTGTAACATTATTATACACATACATTTCTGTGAAGATTTGTTCTCAACTAACGATTGAGAGAGGCATATAATAGGAGTATGTTATAAAAATACACGTTTGCATGGAAAAAATATTCGACTTAAAAATTTGACTAGTTTAGACAAAAAAATCAAAATAGGCTTAAAAATTATGACGACTTCCTTTTTTTTATATAAAAAAAAATCTAAAAACTAAAAGAGTGTAGAGATGTTTTCATCTCTTTTTAAAATTTCCTATTTCATCCTCACCTATATATACAGATGTAATAATTGAGAGACGCGATGCTTGAAATCAACTCACATCCGATCAATATGTTGGTATTTTGTCTTGTCAAAGCAACATTTATTAGAGTAGTATATGAAAGTTGTGACCTTTCAAATTATAATAGGCAATTAAAATGGAGAAATTGACACAAATAGTTCCAAAATTTTGGCTTGACATTTGATGTGGTCCTTAAAATTTTAATTCGTTTAATGTGATCCATAAAATTTTAATTCGTTTAATGTGATCCATAAAATTTTAATTTATCTAATATAATTTTTGAACTTTTGGTATAAGTTCAATTTAGTCCACGGATTATATGGAAATATTTAATATTATCCCCAATATTAAATTAATAAAAGAACTATATAAAAATTTAGGAACCATATTGAATATTAGATTAAAGTTCATGGATTACATTAAATAAATTAAAATTTAACGACCACATACACATTGGACCAAAGTTTATAAATTTTATGCCGCCATTCGAATAATGCGTTTTTATTAGTCCCGTGGGACGCCGAAGACAATTTCTCACGTGCAGGACACGTGACACGCTGAGACATCCGTAGGCGCTACAGCTTTTTCGAGCCCGCCACTCGGGGAGAGAGAGGCGGGGTCGCGGTTTTTTCCTTTTGGCGGCAGAAATTTCAAAAGGAATTCGTGAATCTTGGCTTCCCCAACACACTGAAATTCACTGAAATTCCCAGTCCAGAATCTCGTTCTCATCGTCTCTCGCAGTTTTCACCCCCTAAACCCTGTCCCTGTCCCTCTCGCTCGCTCGCTCGCTCGCTCGCAGCTCGTACTTTCCGAGGCGGGTATGGCGGACCCGATCCCGAGTCAGCTGGAAATGATGGGCAGGGAGCTCAAGTGTCCTATCTGGTGAGCCTTCCATACCCAGATGAAAAAGAAGAGAACTTGTCTCCGTTTTTGCCCCACAGCAGCTTCTGATGTTCCTGTTCTGTTCGTTTGATTCGGAATCGATAGGATCTCGAGACGGATTAATTTCTTTATTTTTCTTTTTGGGTTCGTTCGCATTTGTTTGGCGAGCCTGTCGCATTTGAATTTGAGCGGGTGCTGGATGAACCCGTTGAAATGTTAGAAAGAAAAAAATTGAAGTGCGAACCCTTTACTTATTGCTGTTCGGTGAATATTCGTTTCTGGCGAAACTTCCATACCCACATGAAAAAGAAGAGAATTTGTCTCTGTTTCTGCTCGATAGCAGCTTCTAATGGTCCTGTTCTGGCCGTTTGATTCAAAATCGAGTGGACTGATTGACTCGAGACGGATTCGTTTCTTAATCTCTCTTCTTTTTTTTTTTTGGGTTCGTTCGCATTTGTTTGGCGAGCTTGTCGCATTTGAATTTGAATTGGCGCTTGATGTACTCGTCGATATGTTAAAAAAAAAATGGAGTGTGATGAACCCTTTACTTCTTGCTGTTCGGTGATTGGGTTTGCCTATTGGGAGTGCTGATTGCGGTGCTGTCAATCTCTTGCAGCTTGAGCCTGTTGAATTCTGCGGTTTCGCTCCTATGTAATCACGTGTTCTGCAAGTAAGCCGACTGTGCCTTGTTTTTCATCATTGGTTCCTTCGATGAAATGTTGTGATAGACGTATATCTGGATACTTGACAACCATCTCTCATTGCTCTTGTCCAGCTCATGCATTATGAAATCAATGAAATCTGGCTCTAATTGTCCGGTTTGTAAGGTGCCCTATCGTCGTAGAGGTATGTTTTAATGTTTTCCCTGAATCATATGACATCAGAATTTTTCCTGTCAGGGCCTTTTTTTTTTCTTCCCCCAGTTTCTAGAGACACAATAACTCTGGCGAGAAATTGCAGAAATAAAATGCACATGATGTCGATGCTTTTTTAGGTTGCAGTTTCTGGAGTCGGGGGATTAAGTCATTTATATGATAAAATTGGAGCATTTTATGAGGGACTTCTCTTCCCCACTATGAGTTCTGGCATTTCTTACATTGATGAATGCTTAGAGGTTGGACCCATAATAAGATCTATTCTATATCTCGCACACACGTATTCTGTTAGTAAAGGATTTATTGTTCACACTACATGGCAATGGAATCTCTATGCTTTTAGTCCAACAAGTTTTTCTCTTCAGGGTTTTTGATTTATTTGCGCACAGATTACCAATTGTGTGCAAGCCTTTAGGTTAAGTAGCATCTACCTCTTGGTCTGGACTTAACCAATTCATGGGTGTTGTAGCGGGTTCCATGGGCCTCTGGGGAGCTGGGTTCCAATGTAGGTGCCCCTGGATCATAAAAAAAAATTAAAATAAAGAAAAATCTTAAAACTCCTATATTTGACGAGATAAGTGACTGTTCTTGACTTATAAATTGTTCAACATATTACAAAGATTTGTGAGAACTAACCCTTCGAATTTTCCAAATCAAAAGAGCTGCACCTTTGGATTCCCTTAGAAGGCTATAATGACAATGGAGGAAATTGGAGTTTTTGAACTGTTAAAGTATCTGCAGTAAGAGGAATGAGTTATTTAGCCATGCAAAGATTCTCAGATCCCAAATTTTGGTCAATATGTTGCACTTCATAGATAAACAAGCACATTCTGAATTGTAAAACTATGACTTTTTTTTTGTCTCAAAATCTGGAAATACATGATGCATAGGCTGTCTACCTTCTAGAGTTGCATTTGACGTTCTCTTATGCTAAATTTGTCTGGGTAAACAGAGGTTCGCCCAGCTCCACACATGGACAGCTTGGTAAGCATATACAAGAACATTGAAGTGGCTTCAGGAATAAACATTTTTGTCAGCCAAAATGCGGCACCCGATAAATTATCAGGTGATGTTTCTTTTTGGTGATTCATTCTTGACACAAATGATTAGACTCTATAATCTTGGACAACGCAAAAGAGTTTAATGCATGTCTGACATAAATAGCATTTCTTATCAGCTTCTTTTGGAGGCTGCTGTAGAGTAAATTTATGACATCTTATAGATAAAGGTTACATTCTTTTGTTGATACTTTTTGTATCATGCTTGTTCTCCTGATTTATTATTTTTTCACTCATGTCAAACTACAGATGGGGAGAACCAACTAGAGCATTGTGATGTTAGGAGTAATGGAGATGTTGAAGTGTCTGGTCATGAAGTATCAGAGGGCAAAAGGACATCCAAAAAGAAAGTACCAAGAAAAACAAAAGAAGAGTCCAACATGATAATATCCAGTCCTAATTGTGTAAAACCTTCCTTTCCGAAAAAGAAGAGGGTCCAGGTTCCGCAATATGCTTCTGCTGAATCTTCACTATGTCCTCCAAATCCAAAAGCTGGATTATGCGAAACTAAAGACAATGGGAAGAACACTTTGGCTTCAGAGAAGCAGAAACTAGCACTGAATGAAAAGGGAGAGCCATCATTTTTGCCCTTTTTCTGGTTGAGGGAGGAAGAAGATGCTGAGAAGCTGACTCAATCTTCCGACAATGAACAGCTCACAGGCATATCACCTCCTGATGTTCCTTCTTTCAGTGATATGAAGGACTCAGATGATGAGTCTCCCTTTAAGTTGACTACTGAGGTTAGTTTCCATTAATCTCTATTAAAGTCCATCTAACTTTTCAAACGTTGTATCTCACAGTAGCAGGACATTTGGTGAATGTGGTTCTTGATCATAATTAGAACTGTTTGTGTAATCATCTTTTAAGTTGCCAACTGCAAATAAACTTATATCTCAACATCTTGCATGAACTTCACTAGTTTTGGAAAACTACTAGTAATATCACCTTCTGATTTTACTACAACCTCTATGTTTAACAACTCAAACTCATTCTTGCAGTAGGCGCTGTTGCCTCGATTCGAAGTTAATATCAGTTGGACAATAGATTATTGGACTTAAAACTTTCTCAATTACCTCACCCTCAGACACAAATTTTGCAGGGAAAGAATAATGGTAATCCTGAGGCCAGAGAACTCTATGACAGTGAGATGTTTGAATGGACGCAAAGACCTTGCTCCCCTGAACTTTGTTCAAGTCCCATTAAAGTTCAGGTATCGATCAGGCCATGTTTTGTGTGCTAATAAGATTTATGATTTCTTTTTGTGTTTATTTTGTAGATTGTGACATTTTCGGTGCGGTGCAGGTAACTGGTAGTAAGAAAGATTTCAAGGAAGCCTCACAACAAAAAATTGTTATTCAAACAATTAGAAATTTGGATAATCGAATTGATATTGATGATGTGCCATCCCCGGATTTCCCTTCTGCGTCAATGACTGAGAATAATCATATGAGGAAATTTGCATCCAAAAAGAGAAGCAGAAATAGGAGTGGAAAGTCCCAGATGAACTCTATGACTGGCAATGCCAAGCACAGTCCTGCAGCTCGTCTTAGTTCAAATGAAACATTTGAAACCTGTCATGAACAGCCATCATGGCATAGTGATGAAAATATTTTGACCGAAAAAAACAAATTGAAAAAGAGTAAGAAATCGGTTTCTGTTATTGGTCAAATTAAGACAACAGATGGAGGTGTTTCTGGTGAGATTCCAGGCAAGGGCTGCAGTATCACTGAAGTAGCTGAAACTCCAGCTTTGAAACAGGACAATGATGATAATACTAGCTCTTTCAAGACTGGAAATAACCACAACCTTGACCTTCCATTCCAGAAAGATCATCTTACAATGTTGAATGAAAGAAAGCTGATATCTGCAGAAGAGAGAATCAATTTTGAAGGGCCTGCCATCCAAGACCTAACCAACGAAAACTTGGTGCACAACTCATCCCTTTCAACTTTTCCGTTGGTGAATCTCACAGAGTCATCTACAGTGAGAAACAAGGATGACAACAACGAGGGAATGAAGTCTGGAAAGTTGCTAACAGATGATCGAGGATTGAGACTAAAGGAGAGTAAGAAATGTAATTCTTTGGTAATCTCAGATGCTGGGGTGGATGATGGGAATCCAGAGGTTGGTGATAATGTGCAAGTTGAGGAAGCTCAAACAAATCATGACATGAGAGTTGCAAGTGAGCTTCCAATAGCTGAGAAACTACAAGATTCAGATGAAATGGTTTTGCGAAAATGTGGGACCATTCCCCGGGACGTCCAGTGTGCTTTCTGCCAGTCATCAGAATGCTCAGAGGTCCATTTGCTTTATTTTCATGCAATTTTTATTTTCTGGGCTGATCTGGAATGTAATGCCTTAGACTCAGAAGCTCAAAATGCTACATATGCTATGTACAATGGCAGGCTTCAGGAGAGATGGTCCACTACAGTAATGGGGAGCCTGTTCCTGCAGATTACAATGGAGGATCTAGGATCATACATTCGCACAAAAATTGCACTGAATGGTAAGAAACACTTGAAATATGACAAAAATACAACCACCTTCCCGTTTACATTTATATAACGAGCTAAAAAATTTGGTTAATGGATGTCAGAGGAATGTCTTGATGGTGATCATATCATATGTTTCTGCATCCTTCCATCTTTAAATTATATTAAAACAGCGGTTGCAGAAGCTTCAAACTTCAAAATTGTGACTGTCTTGTATCAAAGGCAGCTATTAGTTTTGATGTGGCTGAGCTTAAAGAGGAGGAACTATACATGTGCAGGGCTCCTAACGTCTATTTTGTGGATGGTAAAGCTATTAATCTTGAAGCTGAAGTACTAAGGAGCCGCAGAATAAAATGTTGCTGCTGTGGAATCAAAGGGGCAGCTCTTGGATGCTATGAGAAAAGTTGTCGCAAGAGTTTTCATGTCACTTGTGCCATGAAGATCCCCCAATGTAGATGGGATACTGTAAGTTTCACAGATGCACTCGTAATTTGTATACAACATTTGGTCGGGGACAACTTATATATGTTTTTCTTTTGCTGAAACTCTCATTGAAACAGGTTAATTTTGTTCTATTGTGCCCGCTTCACTTTTCTTCTAGATTACCAATTGAAATTCCCAGACCTCAAGAGATGAAGAGTTCTTCAAAAGAAGAGTATGCTAACATCCTTAACAAGTTTGATTAAATGACCTATTTTTGAGTAACATTATGAGCCTGATGAGATGGCTTACACATAACTTCAACAGGCGATCACAACTTGTTCATGATGAAAATGACGAGGAGCATCAGCATGGCTCAAGCTCGAAGCAGATCTATCGGGGATCTCACGACAAAATAGTTCTGTGCTGTTCAGCTTTAACAAAAGCTGAGAGGGTAATAAATTATTGATGGATTTGAGGCTTTTGATATTTGAATGTATTATTTAGGATTATTGAAAGTCATTGATTCATGAACTTCAGGAAGCGGTTTCTCAATTTGGGAGGGCATCCAGAGCAACAGTGGTGCAAAAATGGAATCCAACTGTGACCCATGTGATTGCATCAACAGATGAAAATGGAGCTTGCAAAAGGACGTTCAAAGTCTTGATGGGTATCCTGGAGGGCAAGTGGATACTGAGTGTTGAATGTCAGTATGGAACTGTAAACATTAAATATAGTATTCAAATCCTAGTGTATCTGTGTTTATGTTGCTAAGGCTAGTGTCTTTTGTGTTCATGTGTCCAGGGATAAAAGCTTGCATGGAAGCAATGGAACATATAAATGAGGAGAGATATGAAATTAATGCTGACATTCATGGAATGAGGAACGGTCCTCAACTTGGAAGACAAAGAGTCATTATCATGGTGGGCATCTATTTCACTCAACTGCATCATCTGTTTGACTATTTTTAGTTATCTAATATTCTCAGACATTAAAAATTTCTGTTGGCTCTTCCATTGATGAGCCCCTCAACTATATTTGAGTACTTCTGTGATGAAATCTGGCATTCTATAGTAAGAGGACTCACATGTGTCGTATTGCAATCTGACTGAAGTAGCTGCCACTGTAGACTGTCATGGCAGCATAACTGCGCTTCAAGCAAATAGCACAGTATCGAAGGGCTTCACACGTTTGTCTTGTAGTGAGCATTTAACTGAAAAATCATTTGGCTTGAAAGTCCTGTCATCGGATTTGATTATCTAACCTAGTAGTCTAAATGACTTGAACAATTCAGTTCCCGTGTAAACTTTCACTCTTAATGTGCTCATTTTATGCATGCTCATGCTATGCATTGGAATTCAAATATAGCATCTTATCGTTCATGCATGTGGATTGTGGACTTGCATCTCATTTTGGCTGGTTTCCTCCTATGCAGCAACCAAAACTATTTGATGGGCTTAAGTTCTATTTCATGGGAGATTTTGATCCTTCATACAAAGGGTACCTACAAGATCTTGTAGTTGCTGCCGGCGGTACTGTGCTTCACAGAAAGCCTATTCCTTGCGATGAGCTAGCTCCCTTACCTCCGTCCATCGCTTCAACCTTCATAATATACAGCCTTGAGATGCCAGACAAGTGTGGTCTGAGCAGGGATATGATCATCAAGCGCAGGTTGTCTGGTGCAGAGGCCCTCGCTAGATCAACAGGAGCAAAAGTGGCAAGCAACTCATGGCTTTTGGATTCTATTGCAGCATGCAAGTTAGGAGATCTCTGATGAAAATATTCCTCGTTTGTTATTTAAAGAGCTCTGCCATTCCTCATAGTTTTTTCGTTTCATCATAAATGACAAAGCGAATGGATCGGGGCTCTTCTTTAGAACTGATTTTAAAAATGAAAGTTCCATATTTTTCGGTATTGATATGATAGGTGAGCACTATCACCTTTTCTCTACTCTCTAACTTGTTAAATTTACAATTCCCCTTTGGTTTTCTTAACTTCTTATGAACTATGGCTTGCTAAACTTGGTGAAATTGCAAAAATCCTTCTCTTTGGGTATCTTTAACTTCCTATAAAGTGCTGCTTTCAGAAGGACATGTAGTCTGGCTTGACAAGAGGATTTCCATGAATCCTTACCCCAAACCGAGAGCTTATGCTAGTTTGATTGCTGGTCTAATTCCCTAGTGTCTTGGTTGGATATTCAGGACACTTGCCCTGGGGACATTCGGTTTGCTTCACATCTTTTCTGGAAAAGAGCTCAACCAATTGACCTAGGGCAAGATTTCCTCAACCACCTTATGTAAACTAGTTATTAGACATTTTCTTGGATTTAGGATACATTGTTTATTTAGTTTCTTTGTTCTTTGTTACTAGGTAATTTTCTCTGGTAGGAGTCTTATTAGATCTTGCCTAAAAAATATGGCCCAAGGCAAGAACTTTTTTGTGAGTTTGCTTGATCGATTTGATTATTGAATATTGCCTATCTAGCGTTTCTTCTTTCTCATTGGATTTGGTGTCTCTTTTTCCTTACGGCTTTCTCTACATTCTTCCCCTTTCTTGTTATCTGTTTTTTTCCTTATGTTTTTGCCATTCTGAACCTATCTTGCTACGTGCTTCTATTTTACTATATTTGATATCAAAGTGTTGTTCAATATGCAACCCATCGCAACATGACAATCTTAGAAATTTGTAGATTGATTTTACATGCCACTTTCAATACTCATGAAATTTGACTGGAAGTTGTGATTATTGTGATTATATTAATTATCAAGATAATTATAGTAACTTCAATTGTCAAAGTTCTTGTGAATAGAATGATAATTACCGAACATCACAATTCTCTAGAAAATCGATTGGGTCGGGATGTTGAATTTCAAGATCTCTGTTCTAAAGCCCTTAATGATGCTTGTCACAATGTCCAATATGAATTTAAAAGATTTCATAATGATTATCAAAGAAAATAAAATTGAGTGAAAACAGATGGAAATATACTTAAGGTGACTTGCCATATTATATAAATATTGATTCAATATCCATTGTCACGTGTATATTATCTAGGGTTATCAAATGGATGGGTCGGGTCAAAAATGATCTGACCCATATTGGTGCCACGTCATTTTTCTGTGGGCACCATGTCAGCATATCGCGCGCGGAAATTGACTGGATTCTGATTAAGGTAGTGACATTTACAAGAACTGCAATTTCGTACATTGAGTTCCTTTATGGGTCCCGTCGGACCACATACCGTTTATGCCATTTCCTATTTTCGTTGCTATAGCAGGTTGTCATAACTAATGGCATTTACGGGAAGAAGCTGGTCCCGGCGATCGGGGAAGAAACAAACGCGGTTGGAGCTGTCATTGAGGGTGGCAAGGTAAGGCCGAAGCACCGCTGCGGCCCGGGTCGAGCACTAAGGACGCGAAGCCCAGAAGAGCGAGAAAACAAGGGCTCTTGGTCGGCAGCGGCGGTTCTCGGTGTCGCTAGCCCATGTTTAGACGTTGAGGTTACAGGGAATGAGCAAACGAAGCTTTGGGGTCAGCTCCACGAGTGTTGTAGCTGAGAAAAATGGTTGCTTGGAGCTCCAAGAAACTGGTGAGCCGAAACCAGGGGATCTCGTTTGGGAACGCTGGAGGCAACGCTGGCAGCTATTGACGGTCCGGAAGGGATCGGCAACGGTTGCGATGTTGCCCCGAAGGCTTCTTTGGCGGGCGACACCAATGATGATCACGGTCATGGCTGAGTTCATGTGGAGAAGAAGATTGACAGAAACATGGGGGAGCATGAGTGGAGATGAAGAAAATAAAAATAAAAAGTCACATACGACGACAGATGTATATCGGCCTCCTGTCTTAAAAAAGTAACAAAAAGAAAAAAAAGCCACTTCAGCATTCCTGTTAGTTATATTGAATGGATTTAAGGGAGAGATTTGATCACATCCATCTGCTTAATTGTACTTTTTGATATTTTAAGACTCAATTACACTTTCATCACATGTTTTAGGATTTTTGACGCATTTATTTTCATCTTCTTTTTTATCGATCATCGTCAATTTTAAAATTCATAAGTGTATAGGGATGCTAATGATTACCATTATGAAAAAAACATATGGTGCGGGGCGCTGTCCCCAATGGAATCCATCTCAAGCCGTGAAGAAGGGCCTAATCTTTTGCCCGCTTGTTGTTCGGTAAAAAAGCCGTGAAGAAGGGCCTAATCCATCTCAAGCCGTGAAGAAGGGCCTGATCTACGCTAATTTATGAAGTTAAGCTAACCAAAATCAATTAACTAACATTAAGAAATATAAAAAAAATCAAAGAAAACATAAAATGACCTTTGCCATTAAATTTTGATGTTTTTTAGCCCGAAAAAGAAATAATTATAATAAATTATTTAACTTTTAACTTTTGGAATCCTTACTCCATATATGTCCACTTATTTAGGGGTGATCGGTTCTCGCTTATAACTAGGAATAGACCTTGTGACTCCTAATTCCGATATTGGATCTAGAATTGGCCCAATTTATGTTTTTGTATAAAAAATCAATTCTTATAGTAAAATATAAAAGTTGTATCATTGCACCACAAAAATCAATATCGGTCAAATGGTTATATTGTTATTTGTTCATCTTGAAAATGACGGTTCGATTCCCGATAGATGCTAAAATATGTATATTTTCTCAAAGAAGTTTTAAAACCGGCTTAGGAAATTGGCAAATACTACCTTAGAATTGGGAATCGAATTAGTCCTAAGCCGGTTCTAGGGTCGCGAAATAGTGACCCAAACCGGTTCTCTCCTGAATTTGACCTCGAACCGGTTAGTTCAGGCCGGTTTGGTGCAATTTTCAAGTTGAACCGAACCTGATGCTCACCCCTACACTCATTACCTTGGAAAGTTTCGGTGGGCTCTTTCTCTAGAGTCTACTTGGGCGGGCTTCTTTTGATGGAGCTGGTCACAAGTTGATCTTAAGATTATATTTTGCGTGAAAAATATTATTTTCTTTAAATCATAAATTTCCAACAATAAAAATTATATTTCTCGACAATACTTATTATTTTATAACTTTCCTAAAGAATGTTTGACGCGTAGTTATTAATACAGGCTGATAAATTGAGTTATGATACATATCTTGCATAAAATTCTAGCTGATTTTGGTTATTTTTTATTAGTTTATAATTATTTTTTCTAACTTGGTCATTAGATTTTGTATCTTCATTAGTAACCATCCACCAAATTTTCAAATGAAAGATAAATAGTCTCTTATTGTGAAGTAAGAAATATTGCAAGATGCATTTAATTGCCAAACTCATGGTAATTAATATTATTCGTATATTTTTATGAAATTCTTCCCTTCAAGAAAAATATTTATTTTCAACATTAGAATTCCCATCTGCACACATATATTTCTCTTCTAGACAACACGTTAAACACACGTCTTTTCAAATTATTAACAGATTGTAATTTAAATTTGTAGAAAATAGCCTCTTTGTTATGCTACTCCTGATTTCAACCGAAAAATTTGCAGATCTCTTACGGACATAGGCAATAACTATAAGTGACTATTAATTTAGCCATGAAATCAGTAACTTTCTACAATTAAAAATAACTTTTGACCTATTAAAATTAGTAACTTCACCATGTTAATCGTCACTTTTTATATATAGGTGAAGTTTGAGCATAATGGCAACTAGTAATTTCTTGATGTAGTCAGTACTATCTAATTTTGAAAGTTGCTTATCCATGCAATTAATGAAAGTGATAAAAGGGACTTTGGATATATCAATAATAAGTTACATCCATACGTGCTTAGTGCGTGTCAAAAACCCGTGATTAACAACTTTCCTGAAATGCTAAAAAAAGATAATATAAGTAGTAAGCTTCAGAAATAGCAGTGCTGGAGAATTTGCACTTGCAAGTTGCACCCCTAAAGAAAGCCAATACACACAGAGCTACATTTTTGGAATTGAGTGAGACTGATCCTACTGAAGCATTCTTCGACAATCTTGCTACCTGCACCGACCACCGATACATTCCCTCGAATCGCCGCATACTAGGAGGCCGAATCCGAAAGCTACACATCCTTATTCATCCACCAGAACAAACATATGTCTAGGAACCGCAAGCAATTCTAGACATCCCAGTACTTTCCTGTCAAGCTGCATAAACCAAGCTTTTCTTTGAATCAAATTTCCAGTAGCTAACCGGTTGCAATTCGTACAAGAAACAATAAAAGAGAAGAAGAAGAAACAAGTCAATTTATTTTGTATTCATTCCTATAGCACCAAAATAGAGTTCTAGTAAACTGACCGTACTCAAAAATGTATTGCAGGCCTTATGCTAGTTTAACATATGTACATATACGGATGGTGGAAGATAAACGACTATCATCTTTAAAGAAAGATCTTCAGTTATGTATGTTACCTGTACGCTTGCGTTCGCATAAACAATACAGAATGTATAGCAACGAGAGAAGAGAAATTTTTTAATAAAATTTATGCTATAAACCTGTTGTTCATTTTTGTCCGTGTAAACCCCTTGCGAAGAGTTTCTCTCTAATCTTTTGCAGCTGATTTGCAGCTCCGCTGATATTCATCCGTCTTCCAGGCACTTCATCGGAGCAAGCGACTCCAATATTGTATACTGTAACCAAGCAGTCTGGAAATACGCCATCGCTTTCAGAGACCCAATGCTGAGGATTGTTGGGGCTTAAAAGATTCTCTCTTTCTTGAAGTAGAATGTGATCCGTAATTTTCAACACTTGCCCAGGCAATGCTTCAGCCACAAAACTATGAATAGTCAAATTGTCTCTAAATATGTCATCGGTGGGACTCAACCCTGTGAACATTTCCAATAAGAGGATGCCATAACTATAGACATCGCCTTCTCTTGAAACCTCACATCCCATTGCATATTCTGTGACAAATGTAGATCATAGTGTAGGTGAGATTTGGAGTACGAATCATTAAAGCATAATGTAATGGGCATAAGAGGTATCATGCAGCTACCAAACTCACAAAAAAGACCCATCTGCTTTTTTTACCTAAATAAACTTTCTTAATTTGAAAGAGAGATTACCTGGTGGAGCATAACCAATTGTTCCTCTTATGCCCATTGAGCTCATCTGATTAGCCACGGTATCATTGGATGATCCAAGGAGGGACTTTGCCAGTCCAAAGTCACCAACATGGGCAACCATCTCAGCATCTAAGAGGATATTGCTTGGTTTTAGATCACAATGAACGATGGGGATGTGGCACTGGTGATGAAGATAATCCAATGCACAAGCAACACCAATAGCAACGTTTATCCTTTCAAAGAAATTCAATTTTGAGGTAGGCTCATTCCTAGGAGATGGTGTTGGGTTTGGGTGTAGCCACCTTTCTAGGCTTTCCTTTTCCATATACTCATAAATTAAGGCCTTAAAATCATTTTGCTGATAATCAACACCCGAGCAAACTGTCAATATCTTTAGAAGATTTTGATGTCTGATGTTCTTTAATGCCTCGCACTCCGCCAAGAAGCTCTTCCGAGCACCACGATGCACTAAATTAATCACCTTCACTGCAACTATTGTACCATTCTCCTCAAGTATCCCCTTGTAAACATAACCAAAGCTTCCAACACCGATCAAATTCATTGAAGAAAAACTATTGGTTGCTTTTGGGAGTGCTTGATAAGATATGTTTGGCCGTGAATCCTCCATGGAAGTTGAAATAGGTTCTTTTACTATCTTTTTCAACCAACGAAGATACAGAAAAACCAAAGTAAGAGCTATTCCAAGAATGCCAAAAATAACACAAGCTGATAATACCAATATATGGATTTTTCTTTTCTTAGAGCTTTTGGAGATGCATTTGGGGAGGTGAAATGCTGGCAATCCCCCACAAAGTGCATCATTCCCAATAATGGAAGTCATGGTAGCATTCTCAAAAACTCCTTCACGCGGTAGCATGCCTTCAAAGCTATTGTAAGACAAATTCAAAAGTTTTAAGGAATGAAATAATGCCAAGAATTTTGGAATTTGACTCGACAAATTGTTGCGTGAAAGATCTAGTTCTTCAATGCCTCCTAACGATTTGATCGATTGAGGAATGGACCCGTGGAAGAAGTTTCCCCCCATCCTCAGTGATGTTAATTCAGTGTAATCCCCTAAACCATTTGGGATTTCACCTACCAACATATTGTCAGAGATGTCCAATGCGGTTAGAGTTCTCAAGTTCCTTACTTCTGTGGGTACAAACCCACTTAGACGGTTGTGAGACAAGTCCAAAATGATTGTTATTGATGAGAGACCTATGAGTTGCGGAGGTATGGTACTGCTGAGATTATTATGAGAAAGATCAAGCCATTGGAGAGATTGACACTTGGATAGATGTGAAGGAATTTGCCCATGAAAGTTGTTCCAACTAAGACTTAGTCTCGATCAACTTGGTTAAATTTCCTAAAGAAATTGGGATCATCCCTCCCAGTTGTTACTAATTAACTGCAATACTACTAGATTTTGTAAATTCATGATATTTGAGGGGATCTCGCCTGAAAACTTGTTGGAAGCCATACTTAACACTTCCAGGTTGACTAGATTTCCAATCTCTTTAGGAATCTCACCAAACATTAGATTCTGGCTCACTTCGAATGTATTGAAATTGCTCGAGAAATTACCTATGCATTTGGGTAATACCCCACCGAGTCTGTTTTGGCTAATTTGGAAGAACTTTAATCCAGTGGAGTTTCTCAGCGAGCATACAAAGCTCAATTCGTCAGAATTTCCACTTCCCAGCTGGTTATCAAAGATGGAAAAACGCCAAAGCTTAGGCATATTTCCGAAAGAAGGCACTTTCCCTGAAAGCTTGTTATCTCCTAATTGAATAATCTCTAGCTTTGTCCAATTGGACACTGAGGTCGGAATCGGTCCCTCAAATTGGTTCCGGGAAATGCTAAAACCTTGAATATTTGGGAGCGTCAAGCCTAAGTCTGCGGGAAGACTCCCCTGCATCTGGTTATCTGCAACTTCAAACCAACTTAGAGAAGAGAGATTGAGCAATGAAGGCAGAATTGTGCCAGAGAATCTATTTCCCGTTAAAGAAATGGCATATAAATTTGTCAGGTGGCCTAGAACTTTGGGAATGCTCCTGCCCAAGTTATTTTTTGCGAGGAGAAGAATCTCTAGCGAAGACAAGTTTCCAAAGGAGGAAGGCACGTTCCCAGAGAGTGCATTTTTCCAAAAAGACAAAAATTGTAGCTTTGATAATGAACCGAGTTCTGTGGGAATTACTCCAGTTAGTTGGTTGAATGCAATGCTGAGGGCTACGAGTTTTGAGCAACCTGATATGTTTCTGGGAATTTCTCCGGCCAGTGAATTGTTGTCTAGCAGTAGCAAACGTAGGTGGCTCAACCGCCCGACTTGTGGAGGGATTACTCGAACAAGACTATTATTTGGGAGATACATTCTTCTCAAGAAGCTTAGATTTCCAATATGAGGAGAGATGGACCCCGAGAGTCCTAAGGATTGCAAGTTTAGGACTGTGACCCTCTGGTGTCTTAGGCCACATGTAACACCGTACCAATGGCAAAATCCAATGGTGCCATGAGTCAAGCACCCCATAAGAGTCTTTGACCATAGCCTTAAATGCAAGGAGTGCGAGTTTGTCGGTATCATTTGTGGCGGAGGAGACCAGGACAAGGCATAATGCAAGCACAAGAGAGAGAAGGAAACGACACGGTTGTAACTGCGCAAAAGTGAAGTGCGCAAGCTCCATAGCTTGAGCAGAAGTGGGTAAATATGAAAGGAGGGACCGTAAGAGGAAACAAGAGATGTGGTGAGTCTTGATGCAAACTGCAAAGAGATTTATAAGGATGGGTGGAGTCTAATGGAGAGCATTTTGAAGGGCGTTTTTGGTTTTCCATTTTCCAAGTTGAAGATAAAGCTAAAACAAGACTGAATGAGTAGCTGTCAACCATCAAACCACCCGACCTTCACTCCAGCACTCAACGCATGGGAGAAAGTAACACTACTTTACTCAACCATCAAACCACCCGAGCAGGGACCTTCACTCTAGCACTCAACGCATGGGAGAAAGTAGCACTACTTTACTCAACCATCAAACCATACTTTTCTCTCCAAACCATCGCAAGTAATAGATATTGACTCGGTAGTCATTTAGGATGTTGCACTACTTTTTCCTCCAGACCCTTCCAACACTCAACGCATTGGAGAAGTTGCACTACCTTTTCCTCTAGATTGTTGCAAGTAATAGATAATGACTCGGTAGTCATTTAGAGGGCTTGATGATGTTGATGCATGTATATACAGTTAGAGGGTCTTAGACTTTTCTCACTTTAAAAGTTAGCTCAAAAGGTAAGGCTTTCTTTCACACTTATAAAGTAACCACCGGCCCCTTTTACATCCGATGTGGGATAAACCCCAACATATACATCCCTTGTGTTCTCCATTACTAATTCTTTACTTATTTTGGTGTTCTTAACCATTCATTGATTTCTGCTTTGAATTAGGATGACTAATCAATCAATTTGAGGGAAAAGTCTTGCTCATATTTACTTTTGGGTTGAGCCCGTCTTACGGGTTGGATTAATCACTACAGTCAGATCCCACAACTTTTCACCGGTGTTCTTAACCATCCACTAATTTCTGCTTTGAATTAGAATGACTAATCAATCAATTTTGAGGGAAAAGTCTTGCTCATATTGACTTTTGGATTGAGCCCGTCGTAGGGGTTGGATCAATCACTGTAGTCGCGTCCCACAACTTTTCACCGATGTTCTTATGAATTTTGGTGTTCTTAACCATCCACTGATTACTGCTTTGAATTAGGATGACTAATCAATCAATTTTGAGGGAAAATTCTTGCTCATATTGACTTTTGGATTGAGCCCGTTGTAGGGGTTGGATCAATCACTGTAGTCGGGTCCCACAACTTTTCACCAGTGTTCTTATGAATTTTGGTGTTCTTAACCATCCACTAATTACTGCTTTGAATTAGGATGACTAATCAATCAATTTTGAGGGAAAAGTTTTGCTCATATTGACTTTTGGATTGAGCCCATCATAGGGGTTGGATCAATCACTGTAGTCGGGTCCCACAACTTTTCACCGGTGTTCTTGGGGTGGAAAACTGGGGGAAGCCCAATTGTTGGGATGTTGACTTCAAGCCGATCACTTTTTTGACTTGAGTCCATCATTAATACTCTTAATTATCCCCACAAGAAAGTGGCCATTTGATGTGGGAGCCAGGACATCACCCCGCCGCCGCCATAGTAGCTTCTCCTCGCTCGCTCTTACATATCTCTTTTCTCTGGATTTCTTATTTTCTGAATTTTGGAACACACTCATTCTATTTTGTATTTTTTTCAAACTTTTCTCTATTTGCCAAGTAGAATGCCGCGTAGGATACCATTGCAGCACTTCACAACAAGTTCATAGCCAGGTCGGCATTTTCATTTATTTTTTAAATGGACTGATCGACTTGAAAAAAGAAAGAAGAATATATGATTCAAGAGCCCAATTGCCATGAAAATAGATTTAGGGACATGATTGCGCAAATTCAAAATGTTTTGGGATTACCGAGCATTTTTCCTCAAAATATAATGAAAGTAGTAAGCCTCAGAAAGAGTAGCGCAGAAGAATTTGCTCCTGCACTTGCTAGAGAAATACAATACACACAAATTACATGATTGAAATTAAGTAAGACTGATTATATCGAGGCATAGTAGGATAATACCTACTACGCACATCGAGTGTCGATACATATCCTCGAATTGCTACATTCTAGAGGGCCGAACCTGAAAGCTATACCACCTTATTCACCCATCAAAGCCAACAGTGTTGCCTACATCTACCTGAACATTGCTCTAGGAAGAGATCAATTCGTGACATCCAATTATTTTGTCCTTTAACTAAGCTGACGGAGAGCCATTATTCCTAGTCACATTATAGAACCCAAGCTTTCGTTGAATCAAATTTCCAATAGCTTGTTGATGCAATTCGACTTAATGAGCACTGTATAAATGAAAAGAAAAAAAGAAGCAAGGGCATTTTATTTGGATTTATTTTAAAATAATATTAACACCAAAACTAGCATCGTAGGCTTATGCTAGTTTAAAATACGTACATGGCAAATGATAATCAACTATCATATTTAAGCAAAAATCTCCAGTTTTTCATTTGTGTAAATAAGACTAAATATATAGCAACTAGAGAAGAGAAAACTTAATAAATTTTGTCATACATGTATGTAAACCCAATGTAAAAAGTTTCTCCATAATTTTTTACATCTGATGAGAGAGAGAGAGAGAGAGAGAGAGAGAGAGAGAGAGAGAGAGAGAGAGAGAGAGAGAGAGAGAGAGAGAGAGAGAGAGAGAGAGGGGAGGGGTAATTTGGATGTGCTTTTAACTAAAATTGGTGTGCAAATAATCCCGCCCTTGTTGTTATTTTAAAAAATAATGTATATGATTTTAATTTGTTAAAATATTTTATTGTTTTAGGGTTTTGGAAATTTGCTCAATTTTAGTAAATTTTATTTAATATCTTTGTTCATATTTGATTTTTGTTTGTTAAAATAAAGATGTGGTTCTTATAACTTAAATCAGTACTAGTATTTTTGGCCAAACCAAACTAATACATTTGCCTTCACGCGGTAGCATGCCTTCAAAGCTATTGTAAGACAAATTCAAAAGTTTTAAGGAATGAAATAATACTCAGAATTTTGAAATCTGATCCGACAAATTGTTGCGTGAAAGATCTAGTTCTTCAATGCCTCCTAACAATTTGATCGATTGAGGAATGGACCTGTGAAAAAAGTTTCCTCCCATCCTTAGTGATGTCAATCCAGTGCAATCCCCTAAACTATTTAGGATTTCACCTACCAACATATTGTCAAAGATGTCCAATGCAGTTAGAGTTCTCAAGTTCCCCACTTCTGTGGGTAGAACCCCACTTAGACGGTTGCGAGACAAGTCCAAAATGATTGTTAACGATGAGAGTGATACCGTTGACATTGTTATAAGAAAGATCAAGCCACTGGAGAGATTGACACTTCGATAGATGTGAAGGAATTTGTCCATGAAAGTTGTTCCAACTAAGACTTAGTCAGTTCAACTTGGTTAAATTTCCTAAAGAAATCGGGATCATTCGTCCCGGGTGGTTACCAGTTAACTGGAAATGCACTAGATTATTGAGGGGACCTCACCTAAAAACTGGTTGAGAGCCATATTTAACACTTTTAGGTTCACTAGATTTCCAATCTCTCCAGGAATCTCACCAAACATTAGGTTGTTGCTCACAATGAATGACCAGAGAGTGCTCGAGAAATTACCTATGCATTTGGGTAATGCCCCACCGATTCTCTCTATAAAAAAATAATGTTTTTTGGCATGATATGAATGCCTAGCTGTAGTGGAATATCAGCTGCGCCCAATATGCGGGTTGTGTCTCGTGCTAGGAAGTATTACTCTTCTTTTCATTCCAAATTCAAGAATACGATTGATACGATTGATTGGTCTGTGCACTCGAAAAAATATTATTAAAGAGCGCAGTATGAATAAAATGAAGAACGATAGATCCTCGAGCCGTGGACTAGGCCCCTGAGAGACCCGTCTATTTGACTAACATACCCCCTTTTGTTTGGTCTCCCCCCATACCGGGGGCTTCTTGGCCTAATCCAGGTGATAGTAAGACATAGCCTCATCCTCTAGGCTTTCTTGGCCTGGTATGCCTAATCCTGAAGTTTAGGGATGGGATTCCACAGTTCATACAGAGATGCTGTTGAGTATGTGGCTTGACTGACTCAAAGGTGCCTCAAGTCTCGATTGAGTAGTCATTTTTGGCTCGTGCAATTTCAAAGCGGAGAGGTCCTTATCATTTCTAGTCCAGTCCTTCGAGTACGTGATTTGTGGGAATATCAACCAACCCGGGGAAAGAAAAGAGGAAAAGAGGATGGGGGATAGGGGAACTCCAACAAGTAATATAAGAGAGGGGAGGGGCCTCTGAAAAGGCTTTCTAGTTGATGACTAACCTTGGCATTCCCCTTTCTACTCGAAAGCCGCCCCCTTAAAGGATGCAACCAAATTCCCTATAGAAAGAAAGTCACTTCGGTCTCATGGGAAGTGACTTATCAGTGCATCGACCTCGAGTACTCAAATAGATTCCGGTTTTTGAAAGAAGGCCTTCGAATACATCAATAGCACCTAAAGATGCAAAGAAATGAAATAAGTGGACTTGAATTAGCAGTATAGTATTCTATGAGATCCAATAGCATGGTAGAAAGAAATATATGAATCTTCTACCATACTAGCTAGTTAGATTGCATGGGGTGTTTAAAACTATCACTTCTGATAGAGACACTCGTTTTGTAGATCTATCGTAACAACTCTTTTCCACCCACCTTTTTAGCGTTTTGGGGCCCTACAACATAGAAAGTATACTTTAATAGTGAGTACTCTTTCTTCCACCTCTAAAGGATGTATGGGGCACAGGGCAATAGCCTCTGACGCCCCCACACCATTGCAACAAAAGGGGGCTAGCCCATACATGCCTTCGGCCACTCAGCCATACCTCCAAGTTGTTAATCGGAATCAATATCTAAAGGAGGCAATATCCAAAATGAGAAGGAAGAAGTGAAAAAGAAGATGGGTACAGGAGCTTTGCTCTTGACCTGTCTTTTTGGTCTGTATATATCTATTATATATATAAAGATTATATCTATCGAAAAGAAGAAGAAGAATGTAACTATCCCTTATCCTTCTTTCGCAAAGGAGGTTTGTGGAGAAGTTGCTTTTTTGCAGCTGCTTGACTAGTAGCCTGACCGTAACAACCAAAAGGCATAAAACTTCCTAAGAAAGTAAGTATAAGGACTTTAGACAACATACCTAGACCATGGGATGCATGGGTTCTCTGGTGGGATTGGCTTGGTGTTCAGTGTATCTTAGTAAAAGAAGAGGAGTTGAGCATGCTTGGCGAAGAAGGTGGCTAAATACAGTTGGTTATAGGGCTCTGTCAGGACTAAGGAAGGAATGGGTACTGTAATTGAGCTAGAATCAACCAACCAAGATTGAACACTAGCCCCATTTTGTAGAAGGTTTGGAACCAAGGACATACTACATAGTTCTCTTCGAAAAGGCGTAGCTCAAATTATGACCAAAGAAAACTTGGCCCTCCCCGAGAGAATGACCCATTCGACCTAGTGGATAAATTAATTGATATGCAAGCAATAGATTAAACCATTCTAGAACCTCTTGATCTTATGCGGATATACAATCTATTAGAGAATATGATTATTTATGATGTGAACATCATTCCCTGTCAAAGTTGAATTCTTCTAAGATCCATTGCTCGATTTTGCATGCTCTGCTCCCAAAGTCCCCCACAAAAGCAAAAATGAAAGTGCTATCGTGGAACATTATAGACATGGTCTGTTGGAAGAAAAGACATACCATCCAATTTGCTTATCGCGGCAAGGCAAGTTTAGCATCTTCTCGTCAGGCAAGGAAGAGACAAGTAGCAAAAGGAGGAGTAAGGAGCAGGTAGTTGATATCAATTGCGAAGTGCTTTAATCCAATGGAGTTTGTTAATGAGCATACGAAGCTCAGGTCTTCAGAATTTCCATTTCCCAGTTGGTTATTAAAGATGGCAAATCGCCAAAGCTTAGGCATATTTCCGAAAGAAGGCACTTTCCTTGAAAGCTTGTTTATTGCAACTTGAATAAACTCTAGCTTTGTCCAATTGGACACTGAGGGAGGAATCAAGGAGTGCGAATTTGTCGGTTTCATTTGTGGCAAAGGAGACTAGACAAGGCACAATGCAAGCACAAGAGAGAGAAGACACGACTATAACTGCGCAAGCTCCACAGCTCGAGCAGTAGTGGGTAGATATGAAAGGAGGGACCGTAAGAGGAAACAAGACATGTGGCGAGTGCTGATGCAAACTACGAAGAGATTTATAAGTAGGGGCAAAGTCTGATGGAGAGTATTTTGAAGGACATTTCTGGTTTTCCGTTTTCCAAGTTGCAAACAAAGTCAAAACAAGAGCGAATGTGTAGCTGTCGACCATTAAACCACTCGACCTTCCCTCCAACACTCAACGCATTGGAGAAGTTGCACTACTTTTTCCTCCAAACCGTCATAAGTAGACGATATTGACTTGGTAGCCAGTGTTCTTAACCATCCTTTGGTTTTTGCTCAGTCCCTCGTAACGATAATACATAAAAATCATAGTGAAAATTCTATATGATTGATCCTTTAGGTTCAGCCCGCTTCAAGTCAGGATGACTAATCCAACCAATCTTAGGAGGGGGGCCAAAAGTCTTACTTATATTTACTTTTGGGTTGAGCCCGTTTTACGGGTTGGATCAATCATAACAGTTGGGTGGTGGAAAACTTGGGGGAGCAAAAATCTTGCTAATATTTACTTTTGGGTTGAGCCCGTTTTATGGGTTGGATCAATCACAGCTGTTAGGTCCAAAACTGGGGGAAGCTCGATGGTTGGGATGTTGAATTCAAGTCAATTGCTTTTTTGACTTGAGTCCATTGTTAATACTCTGAATTATCCCCATGAGAAAGTGACCATTTGATGTAGGAGCTAGGATGTCACCCCGCCACCACCACAGTGGCTTCACCTTCCACGCTCCTATTACATATTTCATTTTCCTTTCCGCTAGATTTCTTATTGTTCGAATTTTGGAACACACTCATTCTAATTTATATTCTTTTTAAACTTTTCTCTATTTGCCACATGGAATGCCACATAGGACACTATTGCAGCACTTCACAATAATTTCTTTGCTGCCATGTCGGCATTTTCATTTGAGGAAAAAAGAGAGTATATGACTCGAGAGCCCAAATGTCCGAAAAACAAATTCGAGACCTGATTGCATAGATTCAAAATGCTCTGGGATTACCTCACATTTTTTCCTCACAAACTAATGAAAATAGCAAGTCTTGGAAAGAGTAGCGTAGAAGAATTTGCACCTCGCACCTGCTAGAGAAATCCGATACACGCAAGTTACATGATTGGAATTAAGTGAGACTGATTATCTTGAGGCATATAAGGATAGTACCTACTACACACATTGAGTGTCGATACATATCCTCGAATGGCCACATTCTGGAAGGCTGAACCTAAAAGCTGTATCACCTTATTCACCCACCAAAGTGACAGTGTTGCCTCTACTTGACTGAACATAGCTCTAGGAAGAGAGCAATTCGTGACATCCAATTATTTTGTTCTTCAACTAAGCTGATGGAGAGCCATTATTTCTAGTCACACTACAGAACCCAAGCTTTCATTGAATCAAATTTCCAAAAACTCATTGATTGCAATTCGTCTTAATGAGCATCACACAAGTCACAAGAAAAAAAGAAGCAAGGGAATTTTATTTAGATTTAAGTAAACTGATAGTAGTCAAGAATATGTGTGCATTGCAGGCTTATGCTAGTTTAAAATACATACAGATACGGATTGAAAATGATAATTAACTATCATCTTTAAGCAAAAGATCTCCAGTTATATATTTTCCCTGTAAATTTGCATTTGGGTAAATAAGAATAAATATATAGTGATGAGAGGAGAGGACCTAATAAATTTTATCATACAACATGTGGCAACCCAATGCAAAGAGTTTCTCCCCAATTTTTACAGTTGATTTGCGTGCGGAGAGAGAGAGAGAGAGAGAGAGAGAGAGAGAGAGAGAGAGAGAGAGAGAGAGAGAGAGAGAGAGAGAGAGAGAGAGAGAGAGAGAGAGAGAGAGAGAGTATTCTCAAATATTCCTAGGACAATATTGGAAATGTATACTTATACTTTGGAGAATACTACTATTTAATAAGGTAAATGGTAGATAAGGAAATTGGATTTTCACCCTTAGATCAAGAGGAGATTTACAGTTGTAATTAGAAGGACTTAAGTACACATAGGCATCATTTCCCTCTCATTTGTATCATTTCACAAATCCAACACCATAAGAGTAATAGAGCATTCTCTCCCAAAGCACTTCTCTCTTGAGTTTCTCTCTAGGATCCTAGGTGGCCAAGCAAATGAGTGAGCGATGGAAGCCGAGCTTAGGTAGCAACTCTAATAAGAGGCGAAGGAGTCAAAGGAAGCCTAAGTGATACATGTAATCTCAAGTGTTGGCCCATAACAAATGATATCAGAATAAGTTGCACACAGTGTGGGTGAGAGAGTTGGTGGTGCATAGAGGTGATCAATTCCTGATTGGTCTAGTTCTCACCCTAAAACCGGGAATTGGACTAGAGGAATGGGTTCCTCATTTCCAGAACCGAGGACCGAACCGGAGAAGGCTAGAACTGGATAGAACCAAACTGATCAGTCCGAATCAATTCTTGAGCTATCCAATGGAATCGACCACCTCTTACGTTAACTATTCAAACTAGACTTGAGTGCACATTACCCCTACCTTTATCAAGCTTCTCACTTAGTCTTAGCCAAAAGGCCGAAGGTGGCTTGCTCGTTGAGGTTACCTCACTTGGTTTTATAGGCAATCTCTCAAATGCTCTTTGAGTAATTTTTCAATGTGGGACTGTTGGAGGCTTGAAGTAGACACCTGCAAGTGAGGGGCAACGAGAGAGAGAGCGCCGGGGGGAGGGGGGTGGGGGAGGGAGGAAGAGGGAGAGGGAATGAGCAACTTAGTCCCACTTCGAGTATTTAGCAGAGACTAACAAGCCGTTGGTCTCTATATATAGCGACGGACGAGCGAACGATTTTGTAGTCTCTCAGCCAAAATCCTTTGTTATGTTGGGAATACAACAGCATTGAGAATGGCCTTGAGATGGCACTTTAATTGTCCCATATATTCAAAATTAAAATATATTTTGAAGAAGTAAATTAAAGTTTCAAAAAATAAAAGTCGGTCTGGTCCAAGTGGTCGGTACTTATGCCTTTGGAATCAAGACTCGGACTAAAAATTGTTGATTCCATTTTCATGGAACCGGGAACTGGACCGGTGTCTTTGGGAACCGGACCCAACTGGTTGGTTCGGTCCGATCTAGGCGGTTCCCGATTTGGGCAATTCCTTTTGCTTACCCCTAGTGGTGCATACCAAGTGGTCAAGGGAATGTCGAAATTGGTTGTTACTGCCATTGCTGTTGCTAGAGACAAGGCTCAAGAGAAGTAGTTTCCTGCCAAGGGGACTCGATCGATAGACATGACATCCTCGTTCGAGGATAATCTCACTAAGGTGATGGTGGTCATGTGCGAACAGAAAGATACATTTGAGGATTTGAAAAAGTTGATCAACAAGGTTGGGGAGATGCTTCGCAATCATTTCTTAGCAACGTTGAATCATCTTGCAAGCCAATTGCATGAGAGGAATGTTGCTCTCGAGTCCATGATAAATGACCTTCTAGAGGAGTTGGAGATGGTCAACGGGGAACTCAGGACTGGCAAGATGGCCATGGTGAGTGGAATGTTCACCATAATGTGGAGTGTAGAGGTGGACGTTCCAAAGCCAAAGGAGTTCAAGGTTGATAAGTCTACCAATGAGGTGGAGAACTTCATATGAGGCATGGAGCGATACTTCAATACTATGGGAATCAAGGACGAGACACAGGTATGGGTTGTTGCCATGTACTAAACTGATGTTGTCATGCTTTGGTGGCGACATAGCTGAGACATTGAGAGGTGGCATGCCAAGATGATCAAGTATTGGGTCACGTTGGTTACCATCTTTGGGGACTAGTTCTTCTTAGAGTTTGCTAAGGATGAAGTGCGGATTAAGATATGCCATCTCATGTAGAAGGGTAATGTTTGTGAGTATGTATAGGATTTTACTGAGCTCTTGTTGGAGATTCTGAATATAAATGAGTTTAAGGCTCCATTCACATTCATGAGTGGGCTCAAGTCATGGATGAGGTTGGAGTTGCAATAGTGAGGAGTGCAAGAGCTATTCAAGGCTCTAGCAATGGCTTAGACTTTGATTGATCTCCATTAGCCTGACTCTTCTAAGTTTGGGTAAAAGGTGGGGAAGCATATCACCACCATGACGAAGAGGGGGAAGACGAAGTTATTCATGATTGAAGGGACAAATGGGAGAAGCCTCCTAGCAGCAAATGAAAGATGCCACAAGGAGACATGTCCAAAGATTGTGAGAGGAAGCCAATCAAACTAATATTGGTCACTAGAAGCATATTTCTTGCAATTAAATTATAAATTTGGCCACAAGAATTTCATCTCTAGAGGCCAAATTTAGCATATTTCCTGTATCTCAGACTATATAGGTCCTAAGGTGGGTGAGATTTAAGCAGAAAAAAGATAAAATAGTACCCCCCCTCTCTCTCTCTCTCTCTCTCCCCGCGTTGAACCCAGCCGTGTCGTGCAAGCCTTGCCGCCTCTATCGCCTTGCAGTTGCCAGGGTCGAACCTTCTTGCAGTTGCCTGGGTCGAACCTTAGGCACCACATCTCTCTCTGCCTCCCACCACGTCTCTCCTCACGCGACTTTCCTGTGGAAATTCTCCTATCTATAGTAAACTACCTCTTTTATCCTAACTTTTCAATGTACTTTGCATCGGTCTTCCAGTGATGGTAAGTTTAATTA
The DNA here is from genome assembly GCA_016097605.1 of Eucalyptus guilfoylei. Taxonomy (NCBI): domain Eukaryota; kingdom Viridiplantae; phylum Streptophyta; class Magnoliopsida; order Myrtales; family Myrtaceae; genus Eucalyptus; species Eucalyptus guilfoylei. The sequence continues at coordinate 3,263,553 of CM027863.1, read as the reverse complement.
AGTTTTCTAGTTTTTTGCTGCATTGATCGTAACTTTCTTTCGTTGTTCACAATTTTCCCCAATAGTTACAGTGGTAAATTTTCCTTATTTTCTCGTAAATTCCTTGTAACATAGTGAACTACTGCTACAATAAGTAAATTTCCTTCTCCTATGTTCTTAGTATACTACACCGTTTTATCGAAACTTCCTTCTAATGTTCGTATTTGTCGTCGCTAATAATTATTTTCTGGTTAAATATCCTTTTGTAAGCTTGGACGACGTAATTTTTCTTTCATCGTAATAATTTTTTCGTGTCCACTGTTATTCTAGTATTTCACAACAAATAAAAGTCTACCTTGGTCAATAGTAATTTCCTTCTCCTGTAGTTAGTATACTAACTAATCACAACTTTCCTTTGGAGTTCATAACTATGCTCAGTAATAAAAATTTACCCGATACTTATTATTTTGTAACTTTCCTTAAGAGATTGTTCATTTTTTTCCATCAAAGTACTTTTCTGAATATTACCGTTGGTAATTTTTCCAAGTTAATAGTAATTATTTTATAACTTTCTTTTATTGTAAGTAAACTATATAGATCATAACTTTCCTCACATGTCCATAATTAACCTCATTAATAAAAATTTTCCTTTCCTTACTTATCATTTTGCAGCTTTTTCTTTGAGATAGTAAATTTATCTAGGTCGTCGTAACTTCTATGAGTTTTTATGATTCGTAGTTTTCGTAAGTAAAGAGGAACTTATCATGTATTGTTAGCAAACTATAATCCCTAACTTTATTTTCATTTTGTATTTATCCTCACTAAGAGTAATTTACCTATTAAATATCATTTTGTAACATATGTTTAGAGGACGTAATTTATTTTTGCCGTCGTAAGTTACGTGGGTCCTGTGATTAGTAATATTTGATCAAATATAGTAGTCCACCTTAAGTGAATTGAAAATTCCCTTCTCCTATTATAACTAAACTACCTAATTGGTTGCAACTTTCTTTTGCCGTTCATTATTGTCCTCGCTAATATTAATTTACTTTTACTTATAATTTTATCATTTCTATATAGAACATAATTTTGCTTTCGTGGTTGTACATACGTAGTACCTATGGATTGTAATATGCCACAAAAGAATAGTAATCTATCAATGTTAACTGTAATTTTTCTTCTCCTTGTGCAACTAAATTACCTTATTGACCATTAGTTTCCTTTTACGTTCAATCCTCACTAATAGTAGCAGCTTATTTGTTACTTATAATTTGGTTAAAGTACACCGCAAGTGCCAAAACTTGGCATGGGTGGATATTTGTGCCAAAAGTTCCAAAAGTTATACTTAAATGCCATTTTAAAAAAAAAATAAAAATTGAGACACTGCCAACTTCGGCAAGGGTAGCCGAAATCTGACATACTTATTTTAAGAATAAATGTGGTCTACGTGGCTCATTGGAGTTGTCTACTTAGCAATTAATGTGCAAAGCGATGTCGTTTTGCCCCAAAATTGATTTTTCATATAAATATGAATTAAATTAAATTAAAAAAAGGGGCAACATTCAGCGAGGGCCTCTATGGCCAACGACGGTGGGGCGAGGGTTGGCTGGTTGTCAGGCCCTGGCCAATGGCTGAGCAACCCTAGCTGGCCCTCACCCCACCGTTGCCGGCCCTTTTCGGGGATGGTGGGGTGGTGACAACAATGAGGGTCGTAGAGGACCTTGCTGAATGCTGCCTCCTCCCCTTTTTTAATTAATTTTTATATTAAAAATCAATTTTTGAGGGCGAAATGACGTCGTTTTTGGGACTAGCTAACCACGTGAATAATTTTTAAAAAAATAATTGCCCCCTCAACAAAAAAAGTCGTTGGAAAATGCTATGTCAACATTTTGACCGAAATTTCTTGCCGTTAGTACTTAAGTGTATACTTTGGAAGTTTTGGCACTAATTAACTTACTTGTGCCAAGTTTTGGCACTTGAGATGTCCAGGTACTTCTTATAATTTTGTGCTGTTTCATTAGAGGATGGAACTTTCCATCAGATGTTGTAAGTCCTGTGGGTCCTATGGTTCACACTCGTCTTCCGTTGTTAGTACCCATACGATCATAAATTTTCTTTGGTAAACATAACTTTCTTTTGGTGTTTGTATTTATCATTACTAATAGTAATTTACCACTAACTATCCTTTCGTAAGATGATGTAATTTCCCTTTCATTGTAGTAACCTTTTGAGTTATTATCACAAAAAACCTCAAACTGATACACCTGTAATAAATTTACATTCCGTTAATTTCCATTAAATTTTATAGCCAAATTGCCGAGTTAAATTATACATGGCAGTTGATAGTATACTAGTTTGAGGTTTTACTCACAGTTTTTCAAAGGTGTGTTATTTTTCGTGGTATTAATCCAAATTAACGAAAATTAACAGAGGGTAAATTTGTTATAAATATACCGGTTTGAGATAAATTTGTAACGAGTGTACTAATTCGAGGTTTTTGATGATAACAAATTAGTTTGTGGTAAATCTATCATAAGTGTACCAGTTTGGTTTTTTTAAGATATTGAGCATAACTTTTTTGATTCCTACGGTTTGTAATTTTTTAGCAAAAAATAATATATATACCAACAAAAATAGTAAATTTCTTTTTTCGGAACGTTAATAAAATACCTAGTTGAGCGAATCTTTCCCTTGTTATTTGTAAACATGTTCAACCTATCGGTCAATAATTTTCTTTACTTGTCGTAATTTTCCTAAATACAGCAGGTTAACAGTGGGTTTCTTACCTTTTACCAAAAAAAAATAAAAATAGTAGAGTAGATGCTGCGGGAGCAAGAGCGCATTCCAAAGCAAACGAACACGCAAGTTTCCAGATTTCGAGCGCGGCGAAAATCGACCGAGATTCAGGCTCCACGGTGACGCCGCGGTCGTGAAGAAGACGAGGAGGGGGATTGTTTTCCTTTGTCGTTCCAATTTTCGAAAAATAGTTTCGTTTGATCGAATCGTTTCACGAGGGTGTTCGAATGCGAAATTTCTGGTGATGGGTGGCCGTAGATAGCCGAGCATTCGACCCCTGGTTGACGTGGTTGTAGATTCCGGAAGAACCCACATGAGAATTGATTGCTTTTTTCATTGGAAATCCCATTGGTCATGAGCTGTTCGATGAAATTACTGACCCAGAATCAGTTCGCTGGAGTTCCGCACCGGCGCTTCTTGTCCCGACTTCTCTAAGCCGCTGCTCCTTTGGAAAGGGATAACGAGATTGACAGAATCACCAAGATCATAAATGACCACCCATTTCCCGATAGCCCGCTTCAACCCGTCCTCCAGAAGCACATCCCGCCCCCTACTCTTTCCACCGTCTTGGTAGAGGAAGTGCTTGGTCATTTATTTGGGGCTCATTCGAATGGTCTCAAAGCTCTAGAGTTCTTCAGATACACTGTCCGCCATTTGCCGTGCGGTTTGACTTCAGTGGCATTTGAAAGAACTCTCCACATTCTTGCGAGGATGTGGTACTTTGAGAAAGCCTGGGAATTGATGGAGGAGATGCGGCTAACGTGCCCTTCTTTGCTTACAATGAAGGCGATGAGCATCATGATATCGAAGATTGCAAAATTCAAGTCGTATGAGGATACTTTCCTGGCATTTGAAAGGATGGAGAATGATGTGTTTGTTGGAGGAAACTTGGTACAGATGAGTTCAATATACTTCTTCAGGCATTTTGCACGCAGAGGCAGATGAAGGAAGCATGGTCTGCTTTCAATAAGATGCATTCACGATTCTCTCCTGATACGAAGACCATGAATATACTGCTGTTGGGATTTAAAGAGTCAGGTGATATCACCTCAGTGGAGTTGTTTTACCACGAGATGGTTAGAAGAGGTTTTAAACCTAACACAGTGACATATAATATCAGGATTGATGCTTACTGTAAGAGAGGTTGTGTAGGTGATGGTCTAAGGCTTCTTGAAGAGATGGAAGGGGTCGGTTGCTTGCCCACTGTTGAGACAGTTACTACTTTGATTCATGGTGCGGCGGTTGCCCAGAATCTAACTAAGGCAAAGGAATTGTTTGATGGGATTTTTACAAGAAATATGCAACTGGATACTGCAGCCTATAATGCGATGATTAGTGCACTGACAAAAGCAAAATATGTAAAAGCCACCATTGCCTTGATGGATGAGATGGAGGCGAAGCAAATTGGGCACGATAATATGACCTACCACACATTGTTCTTTGGATTAATGAAATCAAAAGAAATAGATGGAGTATGTGAGTTATATCATAAAATGGTGGAGAGAAACTTCGTGCCTAAAACTCGGACAGTGGTCATGTTGATGAAGTATTTTTGTATTAATGGACAAGTTGATTTGGGGTTGGATCTACGGGAATACCTGGTGGGCAAAGGGCATTGTCCTCATGGTCATGCACTGGATCTTTTAGTGATTGGATTATGTTCTCATGGAAGAGTACTAGAAGGTTTTGAGTGCTCTAAACAAATGCTGGAGAGAGGAAGGCTGATGACTGAAGCAACATTTAGGATGTTAGGGGGCTTACTGCTGCAGGCTGGAGAGGCCGACAAGTTAAGGAAGCTAAATGAAGTGGTGAAGAAGTTGAAAACTGTTCTGCCTCTGTCAAAAGGGCATGGTGATGGTATAACTAATTCCTCAGCACTTAATGCAGAAAGGATGTTTTCCACTTGACTTTGTTTGAGTACAGCCTCTGTTTACTGGACATAGGATGGTTTGTCATTTTTGGTTCTCCTCAAAGTCTATAAGGCTGATACACATGCAATGAGAAACTCTAATGGGTTGCGTTCACTGTGCAGTCTTCACTCAAGTTGTTGCTAAGGCTTGGGCCATGTCTATACAACCCAAATTCTATGGGGGGGTTGAAACAAATCCTGGAGGGAGGAAGGAATATGAGAGGCACAGTGTTTGCCTCATGTGGTTGCTTTTGCCTTCTATAGGTTGGTCAAAACAGAAACATTGAGATTGAGGACTTGACAAGACGGTGAAAACTTACATACTCATTTGCCTTGCAAGGGGAAATGCTGCTGCTCAAATTACTCACAGGATGTATGCATAAGCGCTATGCCTAAAACGGAATGAGGTTAGTTGATTGGCTTGTACAAAGATGGCTCTCAAACCGGATGGCTCTCAAACCGTGCTCTTGATTTTTGCGCTGTGCAGTAGGCCTCTCAGTATGATCAACGTAACGAATATACAGAGTATCTATATATGGATAGGTAAGGCATTCTAATTCTTTCTTGAAGAAATGTTGAAATTAGTTACAAGCTGTCCTGTCTCCATTGCAAGGTTTGTATGCTAATGCTATCACGTTGATAATTGCTCGGCACTGAGTTGTATGTCTTATGGTCATAGTTTAAGGATTCACAAACTGTCTTTATTTATTGCAACTCTCCACTATTGTACTCAGAAAAGCTCCTGCTTCTTCTTGAACGTTCTAAAGGACGAATCCTTCCTCAGAGAAAGAACCTTGCCACCCTGCACTTATGACTTGGTCAAAACAGATCTGATGGTGACAAAGGATATGATGAAATATGAATTGTAAGCTAAGTAGTAGAGAATGATATTTTAAACCCTGAAGCTTAGTTCTGCTTTTTGAAGAAGTTGCACTAATTGATTGTCCTATACAAAAGATGTCGATCAACTCCAATGTTCTGTTAACTTCTATATGGGTTGATTGGACCATATCATGAGTCAAAAATAAATGTTTACCATGTGCAGGAGACCACAGGTGCTTCCTTAGAAGGAAAATGTTAGTAAAGTGTCTTGGAACACTTATTAAAATTTATGAAATATTCTTTTGAAATGCAACTTTGATGTTCGGTACGGTTCCTTAAAATGTCTACTTTTTTGGTATCCAAGGTGATTTGATAAGCATTTCTTCTTCTTCTTTTATATATATATAAAAGCTTTTAACTGGTGCTGTTAAGGTACTTGTTAACAAGACCCTCTTGGAATGTATCTGGGGCTGTGTTCACAATGACTGAAAGTGAGACAAGATTTTAATGAGTCCATGAAAGGCTATCTAGGAAAAGCAACTACTAGCTTTCTGGAGTTCATGCCTCGTATTGCTCCAGGAGTATCTGTTGAATTACAGGTGTCATAATTTGCTCTTTGGCAATTGTCTCCTTATTATGATTATGACTAGAATACTTAAGTCGATAACTACTGCTAGAATAATATGGGTCTTTTAGAGCAGTCTCCTCTCACCTTCACTCCTCCTACTTACACATCTGTCCTCTCTCATTTTCACTTGTAAAATTGGACTAATAACAGCTTGAAACATGGATTCACGAATTCTGTTGCCAGAAAACAAGCACTTTTCCTTATCCTAAAGGGAAAAAAGGAGAGAAACAAGCACTTTTTTCTTAGACAAGAGGACAATAATGTTGCCTACTGATAGGAACTGAATTACAAATAGCCCATTTGAAGAACTTTCTTCTGATTGAATTCAGCTCAGCTGCAACATCGCTAATGTCCATCTGTTTCTTCGGTGTTTCAGTGGAACAGGCAATTCCAATCCTAAAGACTGAAATCAAGCATTCCTCAAATTTGCATCTTCCGTTTGCTAGTTGAAACCTGGTTTTTGTATCTGACTGCTTCTGTTTCTTGCATACCCTGGAACAGCCAAGGGTCTGCGATCTCTCCCACTTCACCAGGTAATGTTCTCTCAGTAAAGTTATGGAGGTTTGAAACCTTTGAGGAAGATCACATCACTGGGCCTCTTCCTGGCAAAAATCTATAGCAGGACGATGCTGTAACTGTAGGTATCTCCATGTACCGACACTTGGCTTCCCATTCCATACACTGGAAGAAAAATGACAAAAAGGAAAAGGAAAAACCGAACCTATTCTAATTTAATAGCATACTGTGCTATGACTTATGCAAATGCTCTTCAGTACCCTCAAATGGAATTGATGAGCTACCTTCTTGCTGCATCTTTCAATAGTTAGACCACACTATCTTTTGGTTATGTTTGAAACAGAGACAAAATACACTATCGTTCTCTAACATCTCGACTTCTATATGTAGTCATCTCACATTTGGGTTTATAGGGCATCAGAAGAGTAGGGAAATCCTTCATTCAAATCCTAACATCCCCTTGCTTTAAGTTGGCAGCTTAAGCTTTTGGGCATTGACAAATACATGTATGCGTGTGTACGTGTTTATCTTGACATGTTTGACTAATGGCAAAGCTTCCGTTGAGATTTTCTTAGTCTAGTCTACTGTATTTTGCCCATTTTAGGGTCTAATAAAGTGAGCTGCATCAGTTAGATCAACCATTTAGAAATCTGATATGATCAGATAAATGTCTGTCATGCGTGTCCTTAAAACAATTCCTAGAGTTAATTCTTTTCACGCTTGTTAAAAAGGTTGCCTGCAATCCACCACAATTCTGTTATCTTTGAACTTCTTTCAATGCATTATGGTCCCATGGAAAGATCAGATTCAATCAGTGCAGCTCCACTTCACAACTTAGAATACCAATTACTGAATGCCAAACCAAAAGCATAGCTTCAGTTTGAAGTCTCCTGAAGAATGGCACTCTGAGTAAGTACATTTCGATTCGCAAACACTTACGAGCCCGCACAATTCAGTTTATAAACCGTCTTTTGTGCAATGAAATATTCTAATTCATCAGACTCCTATTCAATCGAACCCTTTCAAGCTATTTAATTGATGAAATCGAGTCCTTCGATTACCAACCATCAACATCTTTGTTAAACTTGCTGACGTGGCAATACATGGCGAAGTCAGCAAACAACAAACATTTGGAGGCACGCCACATCAACTCCATATGGCAATTCCATGCCACATCATTCGTGCCTGTATGCAAAATTGATGGTAAATGATGCCCAAATATATATATATATATATATATAAGTAAAGTCATGAAATTAAGTTAGAGGACTACATGCGCAAAACAAAATAATTTCGTAGTTCTAAATGCACATTTGACTAGAGTAAAGAGATAAAAATGCATTTAGGAATATGAATGATTTAAAAAACGTTTTCATAAAAATGATTAGTTATATCACTTGAAATAATTACTCAATAAAAAATATTTATAGTATCGACAATAATTTATATCTAACCATTTTTTGTGAATGATAAAAATACTTTTCGTCATTCAGTTTTGTGGGTAATACGAGCGATTGATTTTAGGAAATATGAACAAACTGACCTTTAGTGTGTGTAAACCTATTTTCCATCAATGCTCTTCCATCATTTAGACATATTTTCCAAGAATAAAAGAAACAAAGAATAAATACTAAGCGGGGTGGACATATTACTATTATATCCAGACCTCTTCGTAGAGTAGATAGAGAAGTTCCTCAGACGACCGAAAACCTTATCCGACCGAGCGAACCCGATGGCGAAACGCTCCGTCGGCGGCAAAGATCTTGATGTATCCAATGCTGGGCTCTCTGAGGCCACAGAATGCTCATGTGGCTGGGGTGCGGGTTCTGCCACTGAGCTTTGCTTATAACACGTTTGTCTTGCAGCGAGCATTTAACTGAAAAGTCATTTGGCTTGAAAGTCCCGTCATCCAATTTGATTATCTAACTTGGTAATCGAAATGACTTGAACAATTCAGCACCCACGTGAACTTTCACTCTTAATGTGCTTGCATTTTGCTTGCTCATACTATGCTATGGAATTCAAATGTAACGTCTTATTGTTCACGTATGTGGATTGTGGACTTTCATCTAATTTTGGTTGGTTTCCTCCTATGCAGCAATCAAAACTATTTGACGGGCTTAAGTTCTATTTCATGGGAGATTTCTATCCTTCATACAAAGGTTACCTACAACATCTTGTGGTTGCCGCCGGAGGCACACTGCTTCACAGAAAGCCCAATCCTGACGATGAGCTTGCCCCATTCGCTGGAGGATACATTTTTGTTTAGTTTCTTTAGTCTTCAGTAGGAGTCTTATTACATCTTGCCTAAAAATAAGGCCTAAGGCAAGAATTTTTTGTAAGTTTGATCGATTTAATTATTAAATTTTGCCTATTTAGTGTTTCTTTCTTTCTCATTTGGGTTTGGTGTCTCTTTTTTTCTTCTGGCTTTCTCTACATTCTTCCCTTTTCTTGCTATATGATTTTTCCTTACGTCTCTACCATTTTGAACGTAACAGTATTTGGTATCAAAGCCTTGTTTAATGTGCAACCCATCGCAACATGATAATCTCAGAAAATTGAAGATTAATTTTTCCGTGTCTTGTTCAATATTCATGACATTTGATTGGAAGTTGTGATTATTGCGATTATATTAATTCTCAAGAAAATCGATTGTGTCAGGATGTTGAATTTTAAGATCTCTGTTCTAAAGCCCTTGATGTGTGTCATGATGTCCAATACGAATTTAGAAGATTTCATAATGGTTATCAAAGAAAATAAAATTGAGTGGAAAGAGATGGAAATATAATTAGGTGACTTGCAAAATTATATATATATATATATAATTACCAAAAAAGCCCTCGCCCAGCAATGGCGAGGCGAGCTCGCCACTGACCGGCCACCTCAGTCCGGCGACCAGCCCTCCCTTTGGCTGGTTACTGGAGGAAGGAGGGGGAGGAAAAACAAAAGCGAAAGGAAAAAAAAGGGAAAAAAAGAAGAAAAGCTCAACATCCATATTCTCGCTCAACGAAATAGTGAGCTTCGAATTCTTAATGGTCCACGCCACGTCATTGAGCCACCTCAACAACACGCCAAATCAGCATCCCCGACACCTCACCGAGCCATGTCACCACTGAAACGGACCAGCTCAGTGCTGCGTCACCACCGCCATGACCACACCACCAATGGGCCTCCTCCCGCCGTGACAGCTTGGCATGCCGTCGCCATGTCGTCAACCCATCGCCACCCGATCCCTCCAATGCGCAACACATAGGGGCCAACAGTCGCAAGAAGCAGCAGCAAAGTCAATGGGCGGAACCGCAAGAAGAACGGTGACCATCCAAGCGGCGGTGGTGACAGAAGTAAAAGGACCGAAGCATTCTTTCCTCTCATTCGCAAGTTCACAATATCTGCACACCCTTCTCCGACCAATACCACCAAAATTATAGCACCGTCCTCCCTCTATTTCTGTTCGTGCGCGTAACTCACACCGTCGACCGCTGGTGACACACCCTTGGCCCGACCAGTAGCTCGCATCGTGCCGTCCCGTGCTGTCAGCCATTCTGCATCTTGCCTCAGCCGCGACCTCGGACTTACGAGACCCTTCGAGCTGCGTCGACATTTGCCTTGGACTCAAGGCAAGTGAACTACATCCCGTTTATGCTACGTAGGAACCGAGAGCAATTCCAGACGTCCTAGTACTTTCCTGTCAAGCTGCAGAAACCAAGCTTTTCTTTGAATTAAATTTCCAGTAGCTAACCGATTGCCATTCATACAAGAAACTATAAAAAAGAAGAAGAAGAAGCAAGTCAATTTATTTTGGATTCGTTTTAATATACTGTAGTACCAAAATAGAGTTTTAGCAAACTGACAGTACTCAAAAATGTATTGCAGACCTTAAGCTATTCAAAATATGTACAGATACGGATGGTGGAAGACAAACAACTATCATCTTTAAAGAAAGATCTTCAGTTATGTATTTTACCTGTACGTTTGCGTTTGCATAAACAATACAGAATGTGTAGCAATGAGAGAAGAGAAAAGTTTTTATAAAATTTATGCTATAAACCTGTTGTTCAATTTTGCCCGTGTAAACCCCTTGCGAAGAGTTTGTCCCTAATCTTTTGCAGCTGATTTGCAGCTCCGTTGATGCTCATCCGTCTTCTAGGAACTTCATCGGAGCAAGCAACTCCAATATTGTATACCGTGACCAAGCACTCTGGAAATACGCCATCACTTTCGAAGAACCAATGCTGAGGATTGTTGGGGCTTAAATGATTCTCTCTTTCTTGAAGTAGAATGTGATCCGTAATTTTCAGCACTTGTCCAGGCAAAGCTTCAGCCACAAAACTATGAAGAGTCAAATTGTCCCTAAATATGTCATCGGTGGGACTCAACCCTGTGAACATCTCCAATAAGAGGATGCCGTAACTATAGACGTCGCCTTCTCTTGAAACCTCACATCCCATTGCATATTCTGTGAAATGTAGATCATAGGGCAGGTAAAATTTGAAGTACGGAGCATTAAAGCAAAATGTATTGGGCTTAAGAGGTATCATGTAGCTACCGAACTCACAAAAAGACCCATCAGCATTTTTTTGCAAACTTTCTTAATTTGAAAGAGAGATCACCTGGTGGAGCATAACCAATTGTTCCTCTTATGCCCATTGAGCTCATCTGATTAGCCACGGTATCACTGCATGATCCAAGGAGCAACTTTGCCAATCCAAAGTCACCAACATGAGCAACCATCTTGGCATCTAAGAGGATATTGCTTGGCTTTATATCACAATGGATGATGGGGATATGGCACTGGTGATGAAGATAATCCAATGCAGAAGCAACACCAATAGCAACGTTTATCCTTTCAAAGAAATTCAATTTCGAGGTAGGCTCATTCTTGGGAGATGGTGTTGGGTTTGGGTGTAGCCACCTTTCTAGGCTTCCCTTTTCCATATACTCATAAATTAAAGCCTTAAAATCATTTTGTTGATAATCAACACCCGAGCAAACTGTCAATATCTTTAGAAGATTTTGATGTCTGATGTTCTTTAATGCTTCGCACTCTACCAGGAAGCTTTGTTGAGCACCGCAATGCACTAAATGAATCACCTTCACTGCAACTGTTGTACCATTCTCCTCAAGTATCCCCTTGTAAACAGAACCAAAGCTTCCAAAACCGATCAAATTCATTGAAGAAAAACCATCGGTTGCTTTTAGGAGTGCTTGATAAGATATGTTTGGCCATGAATCCTCCAGGGATGTTGAAATAGGTTCTTTTACTTTCTTTTTCAACCAACAAAGATACAGAAAAACTAGAGTAAGAGCTATTCCAAGAATGCCAAAAATAATGCTAGCCGATAATACCAATATATGGATTTTTCTTTTCGGCATTTTGTAAGTGCATTTGGGGAGGTGAAATGCTGGCAACCCCCCGCAAAGTGCATTGTTCCCAATAATGGAAGTCATGGTAGCATTCTCAAAAGCTCCTTCACGCGGTAGCATGCCTTCAAAGCTATTGTAAGACAAATTCAAAAATTTTAAGGAATGAAATAACGCTAAGAATTCAGGAATTTGACCCGACAAATTGTTGCATGAAAGATCTAGTTCTTCAATGCCTCCTAATGATCTCGATCGATTGAGGAATGGACCCATGGAAGAAGTTTCCCCCATCCTCGGTGATGTCAATCCAAAGGCAATCTCCTAAACTATTTGGGATTTCACCTCCCAACATATTGTTGGAGATGTCCAATTCGGTTAGAGTTCTCAAGTTCCCTAATTCTCGTGGGTAGAACCCCGCTCGTACGGTTGTGAGACAAGCCCAAATAAATTGTTATTGATGAGAGACCTATGAGCCGTGGGGGTATGGTACCGCTGAGATTATTGTAAGAAAGATAAAGCCGTTGGAGAGATTGACATTGTGATAGATGTGAAGGAATTTGCCCATGAAAATTGTTTAGACCAAGACTTAGTGCAATTAACTTGGTTAGATTTCCTAAAGAAGTGGGGATCGTCCCTCCCAGGTTGTTACCATGTAAATTCAATAAAAATAGATTTTGTAAATTCCCAATATTTGAGGGGACCTCGCCTGAAAACTTGTTATATTTTAGAGATATACTCTGCAGGTTGACTAGATTTCCAATTTCTCTGGGAATCTCACCAAACATTACGTTGTTGCCTGTATAGAAGGACCTCAAAGTGCTCGAGAAATTACCTATGCATTTGGGTAATGCCCCACCGAGTTTGTTTGCGTTAATATTGAAGACCTCTAATCCAGTGGAGTTTGTCAATGAGCATACGAAGCTTAAGTCTTCATAATTTCCACTTCCCAGCTGGTTATCATCGATGATAAGAAGCCGGAGCTTTGGCATATTTCCGAAAGAAGGCACTTTCCCTGAAAGCTTGTTTTCTCTGATTTGAAAAACCTCTAGGTTTGTCCAATTGGACACCGAAGGAGGAGTCAGTCCCTCAAATTGGTTTAGGCTAATGCTAAAATATCGAATATTTGGGAGCGTCAAGCCTAAGTCTGCAAGAAGACTCCCCTGCATCTGGTTCAGTGAGACATCAAACCAAATTAGAGAAGAGAGATTGAATAATGAGGATGGAATTGTGCCGGACAAGTTGTTTACTGGGAAAGAGATAACTTTTAAATTTGTTAGGCGGCCTAGAACTTTGGGAATGGTCCCGCCCAAGTTAATTTGCGCGAGTTCAAGAACCTGCAGTGAAGACAAGTTTCCCAAGGAGGAAGGCAAATTCCCAGATAGTGCATTTCTATACAAAGACAAATAGTGTAGCTCCGATAATGAACAAAGCTCTGTGGGAATTACTCCAGTTAGTTGGTTGTTCGCAATGCTGAGGGCTACAAGTTTTGAGCAACTTGACATGTTTCTGGGAATTTCTCCGGCCAGTGAATTGTTGTCTAGCCGTAGCCAACTTAGGCGATGCAACCGCTCGAGTTGCCATGGGATTTCTCCAACGAGACTATTATTTTGGAGATAAATTTCACTCAAGAAGCTTAGGTTTCCGATATGAGGAGAGATGGACCCCGAAAGTCCTAGTGACTTCAACTTCAGGACCGTGACCCTCTGGTGTCTTAGGCCGCAGGTGACAACGTACCAATGGCAAAATCCAATGGTGTTGTTCCATGAGTCAAGCACCTCGTAAGGGTCTTTGACTACAGCCTTAAATGCGAGGAGTGCAAGTTTGTCGGTTTCATTTGTGGTAGAGGAGACTAGGACAAGGTACGACATAAGCACAAGAGAGGGAAGGAAATGGCATGGCTGTAAATGCGCAAAAATGAAGTGCGCCAGCTCCATAGCTCGAGCAAAAGTGGGTAGATGTGAAAGGAGGGATTGTAAGAGGAAAGGAGAGGTGTGGCGAGTGCTGATCCAAACTGCGAAGAGATTTATAAGGAGGGGTGGAGTCTGATGGAGAGCATTTGGAAGAGCCTTTTTGGTTTTCTTTTGTCCATGTTGTAGACAAAGCCAAAACAATGGTGGATGAGCAGCTATCAACCGTCAAAACCCCCGACCTTGGCTCCAGCACTCAACACATTGGAGAAGTTGCACTACGTTTTCTTCTAGACTGTCATAAGTAAACGATATTGACTCGATAGCTAGCGTTCCTAACCATTCGTTGATTTTTGCTCAGTACCCCCTAATGATAATACATAAAAATCATAGTGAAAATTCTCTATAGTTGATCCTTTAAGTTCAGCTGGCTTCAAGTTAGGATGACTAATCCAACCAATCTTAGGAGAGGAGGAAGGGAGGGAGTCTTGCTTATATTTACTTTTGGGTTGAGCCCATTTTACGGGTTGGATCAATCACAATAGTCGAGTGGAAAATTGGGGGTAGGGAGGGGGGGGGGCAAAAGTCTTGCTTATATTTACTTTTGGGTTGAGCTTGTTCTACAAGTTGGATCAATCACAATAGTCGAGTGGAAAATTGGGAGAAGGGAGGGGGGGCAAAAGTCTTGCTTATATTTATTTTTTGGGTTGAGCCCATCTTACGAGTTGGATCAATCACAGTAGTTGGGTGGAAAATTGGACGAACCTCGACGATTGGGATGTTTACTTCAAGTCAATCACTTTTTTGACTTGAGTCCATTGTTAATTTTCTTAATTATTTCCATGAGAAAGTGACCATTTGATGTGGGAGCCTAAGTAGCACCAACACGCGACACGTGACACAACATTGCACGATACGCCGACACGTCATTTCAAAAGTAGAGAATTTTGACACGTTGGGACACGTAAATTAAATGAATATTTTTATTTAAATGGTTTGATTCAAATTCACAGTTAAATAAATACTAAAAAAGGAGCCTACAATGAATTTACGCTAATAATATTAATAAATCTATACATAGGAAATTTGAAAGACATATTCATAGTTATTGCGTATTCATGTTTGGGGATATGTTTCTAATTCTAACAAAATTTATTGATGAAACTAATGACTAATAAGAAATTAGAATTAACTTATTTAAATAAATCTATGATCTTCTATAATGACCAAAATTTATCATTAATTAACATTCAATACCTTTATTTTCTGAAATCACTTTGTAGCCTCCCTTATTTATTTTTCTGTTAAAAAAAGCCCTCCGGGGTCCACCCCCAACCCCCGCCCCCTAAATTTATGTCACTCTCTCCTTTCTCCCCCCCCCACCCCCCCCACCACCAACCACTTGTCACTTTTTATTTATTTATTGAAAATTGAAGTCACCTCGTCCACCCACCCTCCCCTCTCTCCAGAAAGAAAAAATCACGCCAAAGTCCCATCAAAATCCCTTTTTTAATTTTTTTGAGTTTCCTCCCTCAAAAACCCTAGCCGCTCCCTCCTCCTCCTTATCCTCACATGACCCTCTTCCTCTAAATCTCTGCTCTCTCTCGGTCGCCTCATCATAATCACCCATTGCCTTGCCTCCGGCCCTTCCATCTTTGCAATTGCAACCTCACCACCGGCCCTCCATCACGGCACTGCAATTGCGGCCCTATGGGTCACCTCAATCTTTGTTCTTCCTCTAGCCCTCCCTCACTGTCATGGCCTTGCCGTCACTCGTGGCTTCGCCTCCACCCTCCATCATCTTCTTCAACAATTCTCTCTCCTACACATGCGTGTCAGAACATGTCGAGAAAAGTTAACCACATGTCGAAAAATCCAACACGTGTTGATCGCGTGTTGGAGCGTGTCTGAGCATGTCGAACACGACATGGAAAGCTCCGGCAATGTGTTCATGCTTCATAGGCGGGAGCTTGGATGTCACCCCGCCACCGCCACAATGGCTTCTCCTCCCATGCTCCTATTACATATTTCATTTTCCTTCCCTTTGGATCTTTTTTTTTTTTTTTTTTTCTGAATTTTGGAACACACTTATTCTAATTTATATTCTTTTTCAACCATTCTCTATTTTCCACGAGGAATGCCACATAAAATGCCATTGCAGCACTTTATAATAATTTCTTCACGGCCATGTCGGCATTTTCATTTAAGGAAAAAAAGAGAGAGTATATGACTCAAGAGCCCAACTGCCCGAAAAATAGATTCAGGGACCTGATTGCATATGTGACATCATGATTTTCAGGTTCTGATTTCGATTGGATAAGTTAGGCTTTTCATCGACGCGCCTATGGTGTTCTTCTCGGAGTGGGCCACTCTTGAGATAACTAGACTATCTGGGGAAGTCATTAAGAAATTTTAAGGCAATAGACTTGAGAATTCGACCAGGAATCGGCTACTCAACCGTGCTTATCTTTAGAGGTCACTACGGCACAGTTAAAAATCGATTAGAAGTCAGAGATAGGTCGACTCGACTGAGATGTGTGGTTGATCATGGGTGACTCCACTAAATTGGAAAATTCTCGTCGGCCGGCACTAGACTAATTTTTCTATCGTTTTGGTACCCTGTGTCCGTATTTGAATCCTCGAGATTTTCATGATAACCGAGAGTTGCCAGTGCGTCGAATGGGTTCATTATGGCTCGAAGAAAATCGATCATGGGTCATTTGCACTAAAAAGTTCTAAAAGCTACCCAGTAGCCTAGGTCACGCTAAAATCGCGCCGAAGTGAAATTAACCGCGAATTTGAATCCGATTTCAGAAATTGAAAGTTCTGTCATGTCACAGATCATTTTAGGAACGTCGACTCATCCTCCGAAGATTTTTTTACAAACCGAGATTTTCGGTGAAAATTCCAAAGTAAGGGTAATTGGATCGGGAAATTTAGATGACCGTTCTGGAACGCACTTTTGGCATCCAAGATGGATTTATTGGCATGGAAAAATGTGGATTCAAGTGTGGACACATGGCTGGAATTTTTGGGACTCCAATTGAATTGAATTAAAGAGAATGGAAGAGGAATTTAAGACTTTGTTGGCCAAATGGCACAAAATTCGTAGCCAAGGGGGGGAGCAATATTTTGGACCACTTGGGAAGCTTCTTGAGGAAGCTTGGGGAGAGAGAAATGGCTGTGGATGAGGCTGAAGACCTTGGGGGCTTCTACTTGAGTGTTCTTGACTTTGGCAAGACTTTTGTGGCTCTTGCCCCTCCTCCAAGTTGCAGCAACTTCCTCATCTCCTTCCTTAGCTTCTTCTTCTCTTGGGTTGATGTCTTAGGGCTCAAGAAAACCTGAGGAACCAAGCACACCAGCCCCTCCACCGTCGCATGCCCATCGGACCCCATTTCCCCTCTGTTTTCTCCTCGTTCCAGTTTCTGTTCCAGCTGACCTTTCACCAAAGATCTGAGTTAAAAATGGTCTTCCCGGATGAATTAGCTTTCATGCCACCCACCGTTGTCTTCAGCACATCCAAACCGTTCAAAGGAGCCCGACCTCGCGCCAAACGGAGCCGTCGGCCGTCCTGTACGCCAGCGAGAAGAAATTGGTCGCCGATCCATCGGTCCGCCTGGCAGCCTGCACGGTTTCACCTGTTTCGCCCATTTCAGCCGTTTTCTCCTCATTTCGACCCTACCTTCACCCATACCAACCACCAGCAAGTCCCCCTTGACCCCCCCGAGTGCTGCCGATCGCCAGCCAACCCCTCGCCAGAGCTCCGATTAGCCCGTTCAACTCCGTTTCTCCTTTAAAAGTCTAGTTTTTCCAGAGTTGCAGAGGGAGTCTGAGTTTGTGGCTGCTATTTCAGCCTCGGGACCGCCTTGGATCGCTGTGGTTGAGGTCTCGGTGTGTCAACCTCCGCCGTAGCCCCACCTGGTCCACCGTTGCCTATAGCCCCCCGCTTCCCTCGCCGTTTTTGCGCCAAATCGCCGCCGGTTCCATCTGCTTGGCTCAAGAACAGAAACTGAAGACAGCAAGGAGTTTAGGACCTTGAGGCCCGTTTTGGCCCACTTCTCAACCCCGAAAGCTGAGCCTGCTTTGGAGAAAGTCGTCCCCCGTGGCGTCCCCATCGAATTGAACCGAGTAGTTCGATAAACAAGTGAGTTTAACTCACTAAACCTTGCTTAGTAGGTTAATGATGCTTAGGGGTTGATTAGATTAAATTAAGCATGTTTATGTGGATAGATTATATTAGATTAGTTAATTTAGTTATCTGTCGATGCATGTTAGGTGGTTAGTCATTGCAATTAGCAAGTAAATAGGTTCTAGTATTTATTGAATGAACTTCGGAAATTTTCCAGGTCCGTTTTGGCGTCCAATTAGCCATTACGGGCCTAAATTGGATTTATTGGCATTTATTTAATATTTTCCATAATTATTTATTTATTTATTTTCCGGAAATTAGGTTGGGATAGTCGACGACTGGAATTTTATGCTAGTTATTGTGGTGCAGTCTATTTATTTATTTATTTGAGCTTTAATTTGTGCTGATTGAGTGTGATTGTAATTTTAGGAATTTATTCATAAATTTATTCAATTTCAGTAATAATTGGAAAATAACCGAGCATCGGTTTACAACACCAAAAATATTTTGATGGACCATATAAAATGGTGGGATTTATAATGAGGAAAATATTGTATTTTGGCTAAGGCCGACCGTGTACCCACACACGATTATTTTTATCGGGTACCCTTAATATGAAGGATTTAGGCCAAGTTCTTTTCTTACCATTTACCAAATTTTTTTTTTTTTGAGGGATTCAAGAGTGGAATGCCACATCCTTGGTCGTAGGTAATTAATTGTGTGGTGGTTTGTAATCGTAATAAGACGGCTATTGAAAGTTGTTGGGCATGAGGTTATGAGTTAGATCAAGTTTACCACCGAACTTAGAATCGGTTGTGCCCATCAGGCCGTAATTTACCACCGAGCTTGTAATCGGTTGTGCTCGTTGAGCCGTAATTCAGCATTACTACCTAATCTAGGTTGTGCTCGCTGAGCTGTAATTTAGCATTACCATCATAGTATGATTGTGTCCACTGGACCGTAATCTACCATCGAATTTGGAATCGGTTGTGCTGCTGAGCCATAATTCAGCATTACCGCCAAGATTTAGTAGGCCGTGCTCATTGAGCTGTAATTCAGTGTTGAGGTTGAGTATTTGAGATGACCGTGTAGGCCGTGCTCACTGAGCCGTAATTCAACATTGAATTTGAATAATTGAGATGACCGGGGAATGGTCTGGTTGACATGTAATCGACTAGGTCGATGATCGATGATTCAATTTGAGTGTGGATTTAATGTGATTCAATGTTTGGATGAATTGAACCGACTTGCAGGAAGAAACTAAGGCCAAGGTAAGTCCTCTGATGCCTGATTATGCTTAGGCAGCCCTTATGGCGTATTTTCTTCCTAATTGAGTCTTAGGAGGTTGAACTTGCTGAGACATTGTCTCACTGGTTATTGTATAACCATTTGCAGGTCCTTAGATGGTGTTGATGGAGGACCAGAAGCCCCTGAGTTTGGGAAGGTGGAGACCGAAGAATCAGCGAACATGTCTGACTAAAGGGTCGTAGGAAAGTTCCCTTTTTGTTAAGCCGATATTTTTGTAAACAGCTTGGTATTGTAAATAGACATGTTTGTTTATAAAAGGCTGTTTTGGTTTGAAAATTTATGGCATTGCTTTTCTATCCCATCTAATTGTTGTCTGGGGATTATATATCTGCTTCCGCATGTACATTAAAACGAAAGGGTCGGTGATGCGTCCTGGGACATTACTATTAATTGACCGAATAGGGATGGGCACGTGCTCGGAGGATCAGGACGTGACAGCATATATTCAAAATGTTCTAGGATTACGTCGCATTTTTTCCTCACGGAATCATGAAAATATCAGGTCTTGGAAAGAACAGCGCAAAAGAATTTGCACCTGCACTCACTAGAGAAATTTGAGACACACAAGTTACTTGATTGGAATGAAGTAAGATTGATTATATTGAGGCATAAAAGAATAGTAACTACTACGCACATTGAGCGTCGATACATATCCTTGAATTGCCGCATTCTAGGAGGCCGAACCTAAAAGCTATATTGCCTTATTCACCCACCAAAGTGACAGAGTTGCCTCTATCTGACTGAACATAGCTCTAGGAAGAGAGGAATTCATGACATGCAATTATTTTGTGCTTTGATTAAGCTGACGGAGAGCCATTGTTCCTAGTCACATTACAAAACCCAAGCTTTCGTTGAATTAGATTTCCAATAGCTCATTGATCACAATGAGCATCATACAAGTCAAAAGAAAAAAAAGAAGCAAGGGAATTTTGTTTAGATTTGAGTAAATTAATAGTAGTAAAAAATATATGTGCATTGCAAGCTTATGCTAATTTAAAATACATACAGATATGGATGGCAAATGTAATCAACTATCATCTTTAAGCAAAAGATCTCCAATTATATATTTTCTTTATAAATTTGCATTTGGGTAAAAAAGAATAAATATGTAGCAACAAGAGAAGAGAAAACTTAATAAATTTTATCCTACAACGTGTGAAACCCAATGCAAAGTTTCTCCCTAATTTTTTACAGCTGATTTGCACACGTGTATATATATATATATATATATATATATATATATATATATATATAGAGAGAGAGAGAGAGAGAGAGAGAGAGAGAGGGAGAGGGTAATTTGGTCAAAATATGTGCTTTAACTAAAATTGGTGTGGAAATAACCCCACCCTTGTTGTTATTCTATAAAATATGGTATATGATTTTAATTGGTTCATTAAAATGTTTTATTTTTGTAGAGTTTTGGAAATTTGCTTGATTTTAGTAGAATTTATTTTAATATATTTGTTGATATTTGATTGTTGTTTGTTAAAAGGGTTATCATGGAAAACTCCAAAACTGATACACATGTGATAAGTTTATCTCAAACTAATTTTTTGACAACAAAAAACTCTAAACTAGTTTATTTGTGATAAATTTATCCTCAATTAGTTTTTGTTAAATTTTACCGTCAAATTACTGAGTTGAATAACACGTGACAATTAACGAGTGTACCAATTTGGGTTTTACCATTCATTTATCACAAATGTACCAATTTATGATTTTTGGTAGTCAAAAAATTAGTTTGAGGTAAATTTGTCACATATGTACCAAGGTTTAGGGTTTTTTTGTGGTTAAAAAATTAGTTTGTGGTGATTGTGTCACAGATGTATCGAGTGGGGTTTTCAGTGGTATTGACTCTTGTTAAAATTAAGATGTGGTCCTTATAATTTAAATCAATACCAGTATTTCTAGCCAAATAATATTAATAAGTTTGTCTTTCCTCCATTTCGCCTCTTTTATGCTTGTCTTTAATCTTCTATATCTCCGTACAAAAACTTTTGCTAGGAATTTATAATGTCACCCATCTCTTGAATAATATGATGAATGTCCATTTTACATTCAAAATTTCATGGCCTTCTAATTAATTATGCTCATGGATTTTATTTCAAGTTAATCTATAAACGAAATTAAGGCATTCCATTTTGAATTCATGTTACATGAAAATTAGAGATGTATCTTATCACCCTACTTTACCACTTGTCTTAGGAGGAGTACCCAACACTTTTCATGTATTTATGTTGCGAAAGTATACTCCCAACCCTAATAGTGTCATTCACTACAAGACTCTAAAATTTTCAAGAAAACATGACTTAAAAGTTGCAAGGTCAAGTATTGAGACATCCCACCATTCCTTATGTGAAAGGGCAATGACAATCATAGTGAAAGACATGTGATATGAGAGCTGGAGGAAGATATGAAACAAAAGTATTTGCCCTTATTCAAAGTTTTTGAGGACAAAATTTTTAAGGGGATTACATTTTGATATTCTAAAAAAGGGGCATTTCCGGGGGGGGAGAATGGAATGAAGCATTTGGATCTATTTTGAGAAGGCACGAAGTGATACAGAGTGAGGCTAAGGAGATGACCAAGATGACCGAACATGCTTAAAAGCTTCTAGCCGTCTAGGATTTCGTAAGTATTCTCAAATATTCCTAGGACATTATTGGAAATGTATACTTATATATTGGAGAATACTACTATTTAATAAGGTAAATGGTAGATACGGAATTTGGATTTCTACCCTTAGATCGAGGGGAGATTTATGGTTGTAATTAGAAGGACTATGTACACAAGCATCATTTCCTCCTCATTTGTATCATCCCATAAATCCAACACAATAAGAGTAATAGAGCATTCCCTCCCAAAACACTTCTCTCTTTTGAGTTTCTCTACGATCCTAGGTGGACCAAGCAAATGAGTGAACGATCGAAGCTGAGCTTAGGCAGCAACTCTAATAACGGGCGAATGAGTCAAAAGAAGCCTAAGTGATACGTGTAATCTCAAGTGTTGGCCCATGACAAATGATTTTAGAATAAGTTGTACACAATGTGGGTGAGAGAGTTGGTGGTGCATACCGCGTGGTCAAGAGAATGTCGAAATTGGTTATTACTGCTATTGTTGTTGTTGGAGACAAGGCTCAAGAGAAGTAGTTTCATGCCAAGGGGACTTGGTCGATAGATATCATGTCCTCGTTCGGGGATAATCTCGCTAAGGTGATGGTGGTCGTGCGTGAATAGAATGATACGTTCGAGAATTTGAAAAAGCTTATCAACAAGGTTAGGGAGACGCTTCGCAATCATTTCTTAGCAGCTTTGAATCATCTTGCCAGCCAATTGCACGAGAGGAATGTTGCCCTCGAGTCCATGATGAATGACCTTCTAGAGGAGCTGGAGATGGTCAAAGGGGAACTTAGGGCTTGCAAGATGGCCGTGGTGAGTGGAATGGTCACCATAATGCCAAGTCTAGAGGTGGACATTCCAAAGCCAAAGGAGTTCAAGGGTCATAAGTCTACCAATGAGGCGGAGAACTTCATAAAGGGCTTGGAGCGATACTTCAATACCTCGGGAATCAAGGACAAGACATAGGTATGGGTTGCTGCCATGTACTTAACTGATGATGTTATGCTTTGGTGGCGACGTAGGTGAGACACTGAGAGGCGGAGTGCTAAGATGATTAAGTATTGGGTCGTGTTGGTTACCATCTTTGGGGATGTTGACACCTAAATTTTACCACTTTATTTAGGACTTAATCACATATAAAATTAGGAATTAGTCGCTAAAAAAAAAAGAAAAAAAGAAGAAGGGGAAGTAAAGAGTAAAGTAAATAATTTTCATTAAAATGCATCGTGTATGTTTTCAATAAAATCCATTACACGTAGACATTAGGAGCATTTACATAACCATCACTAATTATTAAATCTATTTTTTTTAAAAAATTAATTATTTAAAAAAAAATGGTAAAAGAAGGAGCGGATTGGGCTAGGCCCGGTCCTTGTCTGTTCTCTAATCCACCGGAAACCTTCCCTTCACTGGTGTACCCCATGATTCGAGGCCAACCCAATTAAGCTATTCTTTCCTTATTAACATTTTCATGCTTGTTTGTTTGATGGATGGTTGGTTTTAGAAATTTAGGATCCGTAGGTTTTTATTTCATTAAACTTTGAGGTCGCCAGAATGAGCGGCCGGAGTTGGTGGACATCAGTCGGGACAGATGACCTCCCGATGGTAGAGGCCTAGCGGTGGCTTGAGGGATGGCGGTGGTGGCATACTTTAATGGTAGTTGCTGGTGTGTGGGCTAGCTTTGGTGGAGACTAACTTCGGGCGTGCAGGGGAACACTAGGAAGAAGAGGACCACTTGCAAAAGGGGGAGAAATTTGAGTAATAAAAAAATGAAAAACAAAAAAAAAACAAAAGGGAGGAAAAGAGGAGACGTTCGATGCAAAAGGCATGAGGAGAAGATAGTGTCGGGAAAAAAGACAAAATAAGGAAAAGACAAAAAGAGAAAAAAATGAAAGAAAGAAAAAATAGAATTTAAAAAGAAAAACAAAAAAAAATCTTTTTTTTATCCAACACGGGTCGAATCCCGGTTTGGGTTGGGTCAATGGGCCGGATTGGGTTTACCCGGTCCGAACCCATTTTCCGAAATATAATAATATTAAATATTAAATATATATTAAAAATTTTCAAAAAAATAAAAAGTTTCGAAAGATAATAAAAATTCAAATTTTTTTGAAAATTCAACAACTTTCAAAGAACTTTAAAAATTTAAAAAAATTTCTGAAAATATTGAAACTTCAAGTTTTTTTTTAGAAAAAATTAAATTAGAAAATTAACTAAAATCAAAAAATTGTCGAAAAGTCCAAACATTTCGATAGTAATTGGGAAGACACCAAAAAAAAAAAATCCAAAAAAAGATTTAAAAAATCTAAAAAGATAAAAAAAAAAAAGCCCAAAATGTTTTGGAAAATTCAAAAATTCAATTTTTCCGAAAAATCCAAAAAATTCTAAAAAACTTTAAAAAATCTTCAAAAAGGTTAAAATTAATCTCTTAGTTATTTTCTCTAAAAAGTGGAAGTCTTTCAATGTAGAATTATGCTTAAAGTTGACAAAGCTCTTAGGGTTCCAGTTGTCCTTAAAGACAAATGTCATTGATTGTGTGATTTTGATACATTGATTTTGACTTCGGCTTCCTTTTAGTCTAATTAGGATTAACATTTCTCTTTTCCTTAATGTTAAATCTTTGCTCTCTCATGCAATTTATTTAACACTCTCCTTGGCTTCTAATTGTTATTTTAATGATTGTGCACATGCGTGATCACCTTACATATTAATGGATAAGCATAAAATCAATCCAGACCGCCAGACAAAAACATCCATTTTTTTTTAAATAAACAAGATTAGGTACCGAAATGGCATAAGTAATCAAGTCCCCGAACCTAGATTCTCTGGTTGCTTAGGAAGTGGGGTACACTCCCATTATCTCCATGGATTTTTAGCTGACCCCAATAGGCTAGTGGTGACTCCTTATTCAAAAATTTTTGCTATTTTCAATTTGAACGCCCAATGTCGCGTGAGGTATGGGCCTGGGAAAGCCCGTGCCTAATCATGGACCTTAGGCCCGTCTTTTAGGCAATATCCTTAAACCTATTCCCTCGTCTGAGGGTAGGTCGCGACAGCTTGGCGACTCCGCTGGGGACGTGGTTCAAATTTTAGAGGACTTAAGCCTAAATCTATCTTGTTCAAATATAATTTTTGTTTAGCAGCGAGGATACCAAGTATATCCTAACGTGAGTATTAAATGTTTTTGCAGTGGGGAGTTATAAGGAGAGGAGTAGTTGTTAACCCTTGTTTTGCGGGTGTGGAGTTGGGAATGAATGTTTATGTTTTAAACTTTTGAAGTGGTGCTTGTTTATAAACTGTTGTGCATGTATTCTTTGCATCACACTACACTTTAGCACACACGACCTGTTGCCGAACCTAGGCCGCACAAGATTTCTCAAGATAGTGTTGAGGTGGATACCACTTCGATTATGATCATGTAGTACAAGTCCCCCATCTCAACCCTAAAATTTCCTTCTTAGTGTCAAGAATTACCACCCTGGTCGACAATCACGCGACACAGATCAACTCTTTGACGAAGCCGGAGTCATGGGAAGCCCGACCTAACCGCGATCCAGTCGCTTCAATCCAGTAATCCCATGTCTCCACTTTGAGCTAAATAGAATAGAAATCGAGCCACATCTCATGCGCATGTCTATGTGGTTGGCATCATTCTTTGCTAAGTGGAGTAAGTCTTCTAATCCCTTACACTTGCAATTTATTTACTCAATATATTTTCAGTCGGCCTTGGTCTATATACAATGGGAGGATCTGACCTTCGCCTTATTTCTACTCCTAAAGCCAAGCTCCGCACTAGATGGGATAGGCTAGACTAGAATGGCTATGATCTCGTGCAATCCCATGTCGGACGGTTGCTCCCCCTTGCTAGAAATAGAAGTCCATTGTGGCGTTATTCGAGCGTTGTCACATGTTTGGTGTCCTGAGACCTCCACCTTCATATTTGGCGAACATGAGCTCACCCCGACCTTGGAGTAAAATATAGCGTTGCCATTGGGAATCCTTTAGTTTCGGATTTAGTTAGCCCGCTTATCGAGGTTTAGCATGCATCAGCTTTATTTGATTTCCTAAGAGTCAAAACAGAGGAAATGAGAAAGGTTTTGAGAGCAAACCGCGATATTGCCCGTTCTCATTTTTGAACGAACATTCAAATGAATAGGATCTTCTTGCTAGCTTTCTTTGGATTTGTAGTGTTCCCTCATTGTAGGAACACCTTTAGTCCCTCAGTTGCATAGGTAGTTCGAGAAGTGTGCGTGGGGAAGGGTTTTGTTAATGCCGTTTTGACTGAAACCTTCCTTTCCCTTACTCGTTTTAAAGAAAACAAGGACAAAACTTTCCATGCTTCCCCTGAGCTTTTGCAAATTTGGTCCCTTTCGGATTTGGCAACTTAATGGCAGTACACAATCTTAGTGATTCCCATCATCTTGTTTTGAAATTCAAAGATAAGAAAGAACATACACTGGACTATCATTATTCCAAGTGGTTATGATTCATGAAAAACCCCGATCTTGAAGACTTCCTATGGCACGCTAGATGGCTTTGAGTTCACGAGGCGCGATTTACATGTGGAGGCATTGGACATGTTCTTTTATTGGGGATCACTAGCGCCACTGAGTATTACATGACCAGGGTTACTCGTCAATACCAAGTAGTGCAGCAATTCCCGCCAGCGTTGCAAGAAGACCCACTTCAAGTCGACTTTGCCAATGGGAATCGTGAACATGAAGATTACATCATCTTGATCAAGTCAATGTAGGACATGTGCCGCCCCCTAAAGTTGGTGTGGGCCGAGGAGGAGTTGGAGGGTAGAGAAAGGATCTATTATGCCTCAATGGAATATATTCTCCAACACAAAATCCCAGAGAAGCTATGCCCAAAAGATCTTTGATGTATCGTTGAATGTCACAAACCGTGCGGAGATCAAGCGTCTCAAAAGGGAGGTCGAGGAAGCCAAGAATCATGCTTTGAAGGCGGCTCGAACTAGTAGACAAGCTGAGTGAAATGTGTGGCTTGAAGTTATCAGTAGGTGTAGCTTTACTAGGAAGTTCGAGAATGGGCGCTTTGTGTTTTAGTTTGATATTTAAGGAGTCTTGCCTTGTTGTGATGTGCTTTAGTGTTAGTGTCTAAGAAGTCTTGTCTCGTACCCATGTGTGTCGTTTCTTTGAGGAAGTTTCGTTCCGTGTTTTTATCTTCAAGGCGTAGGAAGTTTCCTTTTTATGGAGTGAATGAAATGAAACAATTAGATCATTAAACTTATGTATGCTTGCCGTCCATGAACAGGTACTAACAAGTTGTCTACTTTCGTCCAATTGTCAACATAGCTAAGCGGAGATCTCTAATTAGTACTCGCGCAAAGGCCATAATGGAGAATGAGGATGTTAGCATACGCATGGCCAACATGGAGAACCAGCTGGCTTAACTTATTGCATTGATGATCGAGATAAATAAAAAACTCAATGAGCCTCCAGTCACGGCTGTAGTTGAAGCCTCTACTCCTGCTTCGTTAAGACACAGTCCACCCTCAACCAGAGAGCCACATGTCACCAATCCCGCTAAAAAAGGTGCTTATGAAGAAGTCCCTTCTGTTACACCTATAATCATCAATCTAGATCCTTCTTCAAAGGAGGGACATGCTGTCCACCTCGATGAAGAAAGTGCAAGATGCTTAGCCAAAATGGAGGAGCGACTTTGGGTCCTTCAAAAATATGAGATGAAAGGAGTGGACAAACTAACCCCATATGCCAAAGTAAAAGTGCCTGAGACTTTCAAGGAGCCAAAATTCATAAGAAAGTATGATGGCACCAGCTGCCCCAAAACTCACCTCAAATACTACTTGACGAAGATGGCTCGCTACTTTGACAATGTCTCGCTCCTCATACTTACATTCCAAGATAGCTTAGACGGTCCTGCCTTGTCGTGGTTTATCGCATTGGATATTGAAGAGTTCATTGGTTGAAAGGATCTCGCTGACGAGTTTTTACAACAATATAAATTCAACTCTGA
Source organism: Eucalyptus guilfoylei (assembly GCA_016097605.1). Lineage (NCBI taxonomy): Eukaryota > Viridiplantae > Streptophyta > Magnoliopsida > Myrtales > Myrtaceae > Eucalyptus > Eucalyptus guilfoylei. The sequence goes on along the minus strand of CM027863.1, from coordinate 3,235,580 downwards.
GATTGTCCCTACAAGAGAGGAGTTGGTTTGGATGGAAAAGAAGAGGAACGAATCGTTTAAAGTGTTCGCCCAGAGATGGACAACAGTGACATCACAAGTGAAGCCTACGTTGAGTGGAAAGAAATAAGGCAACTTTTCCTGAAAACTTTGCCACTTGAATATTTTCAAAGACTAGTGTATTCCGGATGCCAAACATTTTTGTAGTTGGTGGATGTTTGTGAAGGAGTTGAATGGGCGATAGTTGATGGGAGAATACCCATTGATAATAGCAAAAAGTTCCCAATAAGGAAAGACAAGGAGGTGACAATTGAAGTGGCATTTGTCCAAGAATTGCTCGCACCTAAATCATTTTCGACGTCTTCACAAAGGCCTGTGGCCATGCAAGGGGATGCGTCGCAAGGATATGACCGAAGCAAGAAGCTTCCGCGAAGGGAGTTTACGCCTCTACCCCGACCTTTATCAAAATTGCTACTCATCCTTCTTGAAACTAGATTGGTAGCTAAGGAGGTGCCTAGAGACAACCCCTTAAGGTTCCTGGGTTTCGATGTGACCAAGATGTGCGAGTACCACATGGGAGAAAGGGGGCATGGCGTCGATAACTGTTACACACTAAAGGCAAAGGTTCAAAACCTATTGATAAAGAAAAGTTGACCTTCAAACCCAATGTACAACAAAACCCTTTGCCCCGATCATGTCGAAGGAGTGAATGTGATTCTTGAGGAGGTGTGAGCAAGTGAGCAACCCTTTGTAGTGGATGTCCCTAAATTGTATGAGACCCTGGAGCTAGCCGAGCACTATAAAAGGGAGGAGGACATAACCATGAAGGAAAAACTAAAACATATCCGCAATATGATAAGTATGGGGGTAATTCGAAGTGTCAATGGAGAAGAAGGGTTACTGTCTATAATGGCACCATCCATGATTATCTCACCATCCCAAAATGCTACTTGTGATCGTCGAATGGAGGAAACTGAGCCTTCTCTCTCAAAGGAGAATGAACGAGTTGCTATAGAAAATGTCTCGAGAACGGACACTACGAGAACCTTTTGGAGTCGTGACCTCATGGAGATGATGCTTGACAAGGGAGAAGTGATTAGTATGTTGGGCCAACCAAGTGGAAAGTATGATTACTACATAAGGTATTCACCTGCCCCAAGTTTCTTCAATGATCCTAAGGATATCATCCCTGACGGATAGGGGGGCATGGATGATCTAATAGCACAAAAGCAAGAGATGGTTGCTATGATAACCCCGGTGGTGATAGAATTGTCTGATGATGATCACATTAGTGATGTTGAGATGGAAGCCACCGAACTGATGGTGATTGACCTTATGGTTAAAGAATTATCAGTAATCGAAATCCTGGAGGAAAGCTTGACACCGGTCGTGATCGAGCTACTGCCTCAAGAAAAGGACGAAGCAATAATACGAGAACCTCCCTCGAAATTCAACACCAAAGTAGTACCTTGGGATTACGGAATAGAGGAAGTAGATGCCGTCACTCGATTAGGTAGCTGCTATGCACCCGCGAGGAATTGAAAAGAAAGTCAGGATCGAAGAGGATGCGAAGCAATTCCTAGCTGTGGTGAGAACAAGCGAATTCAACGTAGTAAATTAATTGAGGAAAATGCCTACCCAAATCTCCATCCTTGAGCTAATTCAATCCTCAGAAAAGCATAAAAACGCTTTATTGAAGGTCCATAATGAGGTATACGTCCCTGAAACAATCGATGATATCCAACTATAGGAGTTCGTAGGGACCATCCTACTAAAGGATCAAATCTCCTTCGCCGGTGAAGATTACTGTAACGCCCTGAGTCTCCACTGTATACATATTGTCCGCTTTGGACATTAAGTCCTCACGGTTTTGTTCTTCTCATGGCAGCCCATACTATCCCAAGAAAACACGTGTATATAGTTAGAGGGTCCATTGTCTTATAAGGCAGCTTAAAACTCCTTCCTTAGGCGATGTGGGACAAGAGACACGCCCCTTCCCTACGCATTTCTGGGGACCGAGGCGCGAACGCACTGCCATCCTTCCTCCTCGCACACCGTCACCTAGGCCATCACACTCTTCACCCTTTAAGAGCATAACGTTTTCGCTATGGCCCTACACGCAGTTGGGAACTTGGCTCTGATACCACTTGTAACGCCCTAAGTCTCCACTGTATACATATTATCCACTTTGGACACTAAGTCCTCACGGTTTTGTTTTTCTCAGAGCAGCCCATATTACCCTAAGAAAACGCTTGTATACAGTTAGAGAGCCTAATCCCTTATAAGGCAACCCAAAACTCCGTCCCTAGGTGATGTGAGACAAGAGACGTGCCCTTTCCCTGTGCACGTCCTAGGACCAAGGCGCGAACGCACCGCCATCCCTCCTCCCCGCGCATCGTTGCCTGGGCCATCACAACTTCCCTACTAATGGTCGTGATCACACAAAGGCATTGCACCTTTCAGTGAAGCATGATAGCACCATTGTCTCTAAAATGTTGATTGATAATGGCTCTACACTGAATATATGTCAATCGGCTACACTCCACCGCTTAGGTGTTGAGATGGAGAGGATGGGTCCAACTAAGTCAACCATGCTCGCGTTTGATGGGATGAAGAAAGAGGAGTTAGGAGAAATCGAGTTGGAACTACTCATTGGTCTTGTGCTTTTCTTGGTACCATTCCAAGTCTTAGATATACCAACTGCCTTCAAATTTTTGTTGGGGAGACCATGGATCCACACAGCGAGTGCTGTTCCTTCTAGCCTCCACCAAATGGTACAATTTGTGGTTGACAATAGACTTATCATTGTGCACGGGGAAACAAACTTCAAGGTGTACCATGAAATGGCCATCTCGTACATGGAGCCCGAGTGTAAAGAAGAATCAAGCTTTCAAACTCTTGAGCTAGTGTCTATGATCCACGTTCCCGTGGGCTCTTGCATGAGCATTCCTGAATTATCTAAGCCAGCCTTGGCAGTAGGGAAGATTATGCTGACGAATGGGTACAACCTTGGAGGTGGTTTAGGGTTGCATGGACAAGGGATTCGAAAAGCCCATCGAGGCTCGAAGAGGTTTGAGGAGAAGAGGCTTAGGGTTTGTCAAAGAGCGCGGAGGCCGCGGTGATAGAGGAGGCCGTGGAAATAGAGGAGGCTACAATGAATATGGAGGCTGAGGTGGCCGCAGAGGTCAAACCGTAAAGGAGGGAAGTTGTTAAATTGTTCTTCCTCCTCCGCTGAAAGCAACATTCCCAGGACCCTCGAAGATGCTGATGGAAGAAGACGGAACCATCAACAATATAGCCGAGTTGTTGAAGAGATTATTGTATGTACCATCTTAGCCTATGAAGAGGTCGAATCCTCTTGGAGCATCACTGACCCTTTAGAGTAAGGCGGTTTTGGTTCAGCATAGCTTCTTACTTTGTGTTTTCTCCCCTGCGTGGGATGTCGTTATTATTTCAATTTGCTTATTTGAGTTGCTTATGATGAAAACTCTATTAAGCCCTTGGCCTTGAACTGTTGGTCTGGGGTGGTATGTGTTGTAATACGGCCTTATTATTTCCCATTCAATAAAATAGATGCATGTTTTATTAAGGACATTTAGAAGCACACCAAACTAGTTCTATGATGGTCACTGAGGGCTAGGCTTCTACATGCTCCTTAGTTTCATAGTTTCGCAAGAGTAAAGAAATCTAAGGATATGAGGATGAGCTCTTGAAATAGTTTTTTGAAAATTATTTCAAAATCATTTGCAAATGACACGCGTTATATTTGTTATTAATGTGCTCTAAGTTATCTCATCACATCTCAGGTATTACATTATGCATAATCATGATAAAGAACCATATGATTCGCATCCATGCGAGGGAGATCTTTTAAAATCTGACACCAACAATGATCAGAAAGGGATCGAGCATGAATGGAATTGACATAAAGAATCGAAGCCATCGACAGAAGAACAAATAGTCACCATATATTTGGGTGATGTAGAGAATGTCAGGGAAGTAAAGATCGGGGCATGTCTCTCAAAGTTAGAAGCGGAACAAATGATTAATCTCCTAAAAGAATATCAGGATATATTTGCTTGGACTTATGCTGACATGCCGGGACTAGATCCTGATATTGCAGAGCATGCCCTCTTGACCAACCCTATTGTGCCACCTAAAAAGCAGAGGCTTAGAAGGACTAAGCCAGAGTTGTCCAAGGAAATCGAGGAGGAAGTCATGAAGTTGTAAAAAGTAGATTTCATTGAAGTGTCACACTACTCCGATTGGATAGTAAACATTGTGCCTGTCATGAAAAAGGATGAGCGGGTCAGGGTGTGCATAGATTATCGCGACCTGAATCCAAATGACGACTTTTCGCTCCTTCATATCAATGTCCTGGTTGATAGCATGGCGGGATTTGAGCTATTTTCCTTTATGGATTTTCTGGGTACAATCAAATTCGTAAGAAGAAAGAAGATATAAGTAAGACGTCGTTCATAATTCCATGGGGAACCTTTTGTTATAAAGTGATGCCTTTCGGCCTGAAAAATGCCGGGGCAATATACCAAAGGGCCATGGTCGCGTTATTCCATGACATGATGCATAAATAGATCGTAGTGTATGTGGATGACATGATCGCGAAATCAAGACATGGCAAGGACCACGTCAAGGTCTTGCAAAAGCTATTCGATCGCCTTCGGAAGTTTAAGCTGCATCTCAATCTTGTGAAGTGTGTATTTGGGGTGAAATCCAAAAAGTTGTTAGGATTCATGGTTAGTAGTAAGGGCATCGAAGACCCATCGTCAAGGTTGTTTGCGATTTACGGCCTTCGACTACTGTCAAAGAAGTCAGCAGTTTATTAGAAAGGCTAAACAACGTGGTGAGGTTCATTTGCCAATTGTCGAAAACGGCAAAACCATTTTTCAAGCTCTTGAAGAAAAATGCGAGGGTTAAGTGGGATGACGAATGCCAAAGTGCTTTTGAAAAGATAAAGCACTACCTCTCTCATCCGCCGATTTTGGTCCCGCTAGTTCCTAAAATTCCCTTGACTTTGTACTTGACAATACACGACGAGTCGCTGGGAGCCATGCTAGCCTAGAAAAGACCAAATGACAGAAGAGAATGCGCGATATACTACTTAAGCAAAAAGTTCAATGCTTCTGAGTTGAATCATTCTGAGATTGAGAAGACTTGTGTGGCCCTAGTCTAGGTGTTGCACAAACTGCGACAATATACCCTCCACTACCAAATCCTACTAGTGATCGAAAATGACCCTATCAAGTACTTCCTAGAAAAGCTGGTCTTGGTCGGGAAATTGGTTAAGTGGCAGATCTTAATCTCGGAATTTGATGTACAAAACCTGGGTCAGAAGTGCCAAGCCATAGCAGATATGTTGGCAAAAAGTCCTGAAGAATTAGAAGGCCCTGAGGTGGATGGTGATGTAGAGGAGCAAATCTTACTGGTATCAAGCGACAAGTGGACTATATATTTCGATGGCGCCGTCAACCTATCCAGTCGAGCATCAAGGGCAATTCTCATCTCCCCAGACGGACAGCATTACCCCGTGGTCGCAAAATTGACTTTCCCTTGCACAAATAACATCGCAGAATATGAAGCTTGTATTCTCGGCCTTCAAGCTGCCATTGATATGAAAGTCCAAAAATTATAAGTTTATGGTGATTTAGCCCTTATTATCCTTCAAACCGAAGGCAAATGGCAAATGCGGGACTCGAAGTTAATTCCATATCATGAGTTCTTGGGAGAGTTAGCAGAGGAGTTCCAAGAAATAGCCTTCGCCTACTTACCAAGGTCTCAAAACCAGTTTGCTAATGCCTTGGTCACATTATCTTTGATGTTGCAAGCTACCGAAGGCCTAGACGTTGAGCCATTAAGAATTGAAATTCTTAGACGCCTGGCTTATTGTATGATAATTGAAGAGGAGCCTGATGGAGAGCCATGGTATCGCGATATCTTAGATTATCTTTAGAAGGGCGAGTTTCCCCAAGGGAGTGATGCATCAGATATAAAATATCTAACAAAGTTGGCATCGAAATTTTTCGTTAATGGAGATGCGCTTTACAAAAGATCCTTTGATTCAACGTTACTAAGATGCGTCGATGCCAAGGAAGCCAATCGTTTGATGAAGGAAATACATGAAGGGGAGTATGGCCCCCACATGAATGGTGACCTCTTGGCGAGAAAAATCATGCGACTCGCTACTTTTGGCTAACCATGGAATCTAACTGCATTCAACATGTGCGATGTTGTCACCAATGCCAAATTTATGAGGATAAGATAAATGCTCCATCAAATGAGCTTCACCAAATGTCCCAATCTTGGCCTTTCTCTATATGGGGAATGGATGTGATTGGGCCCATCAATCCCAAGGTGTCAAATGGGCATTGATTCATCTTGGTAGCAATTGACTACTTTACAAAGTGGATCAAAGCCAACTCATACACCAATGTCACTGCCAAGAATGTGGCCAAGTTCATTCGTCGCGATATTGTTGCCTGTTATGGTGTGCCGGGGGCGATCATCACCGACAATGGATCCAACTTAAACAATAAAGTCGTAGATGACTTGCTTAACGAGTTTCGGGTCCAGCATTTGAACTCATCACCATACCGTCCTTAAATGAATTGGGGCAGTTGAAGCAGCAAACAAGAACATAAAGAAGATCTTGGTAAAGACAGTTGAAAATTACCGTGATTGGCACGAAAGGCTTCCTTATGCACTGATGGCATACCAGACATCTATTCGTACCTCCATAGGGGCAACTCCTTTTTCATTGGTGTATGGAATGGAGGCGGTCTTAACCGTGGAGGTTGAGATTCCCTCACTAAGAGTCCTTTCTCAATCGAAGCTCGATGAAGCTGAATGGATACAATAGAGGCATGAGCAATTAAACAAGATTGATGGGAAGAGGCTAAAAGCCATAGGCCATGGTCAATGCTATTAGAAGCGGGTCGTAAAGGCCTTCAATCAAAAGGTTCGTCCTAGGCACTTTGAGGTCAATGACTTCGTGCTAAGGAAAGTGCTGCTAATCATACTAGATCCTTGCGGCAAATTCACCCCAAACTATGAAGGGCCTTATGTCGTTAAGAGGATCCTCCCAAGTGGTGCTCTGATCTTGGTTGAAATGGACGGCCGCAAGCTGCCTAAACCTGTAAATGCTGATGCAGTCAAAAAATATTTTACATGAATGAAATCAATGCCATCGAGACATTTCATGCACAATCCGAGTCACATAGCACCATGCATATCATGTATACATCGCATACATGCATATTTATTTGTATTTCAGGTATCCAACCAATTCAATGAAGATACAACAAGATGGAAGACATTGACCATTGCCCCTGAAAAGCCGATTCAAATGGCCACCCAACCCTCATAGAGGTAGTTGAGTATTCCTTTTTCCTGTTATAATAAAGAAGAAAAGAAAAAAGAAGAAGAAAAAATCAAAAACGATGAAAAAAGACAAATGAACGAAAGCAAAGCGTCTGGTGTCTTTCATGTTGTCTGTTTAATTGTTGTTACTCGTGTCTCCGTGAGTGGAATTTCATGTAAGTGATTTTGACAAAACCGAAAGGGAACATTGAATATGCCAAAAGAGGAGCATTTAGGATGATGAAGGGCAAGCCACTCCCAAACACGTCCCATAAACACTTCAAGAGTTGAGTGAAAAAAAAAATTCGTGTCATGAAGAGACGAGAGATTCATTTGCGATTAGTACATGGATTGGAATGAAAAAAAGGCATTTATTCTCTTCACATTACACACTACGAGTAATCAAGATTAGCCTGTTTGAACCTTTCAAATTTGGAGAGTTTCGCGGAGTACCCCTATCAAGAACCACCCCCACCTAGGGCAAAATAAGAGCTTGGTTGAAAAAAACGGAGCAAAAGATTAAGAGAGATTTCATTGCCTTCATTTACATCAATCTTCTCGTGATAACTGCAGGTGAATTCTTGTGAAAGCATGAAGCATCCCGAAATGAGGATGAGCATTTCTTTCGCTATCCAAACACCCTCATCCATTGCATAGCCAATTTAGACCTAATGTAATCATTTCCGAAACCCGAGTGGTGATTATCACCCTACACTGGGGCAATGCATTTACCATCAAAATAAAAGTGTGGGTAGTGCGTAAGAGCATCTCAGGAGCCCTAACTATTCACAAGAAAATAAATCATGAGGGCATGAAAAGCAATGTGCTTGGTAAGAGTAAGGCCAACGCCCACTAAAAAAATAAAAAATAAAAATAAAAATGGGAGAAATGCAAAGAAAATCATGCATTGCAAGACCATTCACTATGAGTGTAAGCTTCTTAGAAGGAGAGCGAAGCTCTCATGTCTCCATATCACAAATCAAGGGGCTCTCAAGATAAGTACATCTCAAGAATGCGATCATTGAAAGATTGTGTGATGGTAATGATGCTAAGATAATCACTGACTCACAAAACCCCAATCTGATATATTTTAAGCCTTTTAGAGCCTCACCCAAACCAATATTACAACCTGCTCCAAGGTCTCTTCCGATTGGGATAGTTTGAGTGGAAACAATGATTTCACGAAGAAGCTACCGCTTGAAGGAGTGATGGCAATCCTATCTTGTCTTATCTTCAAGGTTCTTGACTTGTAAACTAGAAAATAATGCTAATGAGTATATATATATATATATATATTTTTTTTTATCTCATGGTGACCAATCCTTCGCATAAGCCCATGACCAAACTTGTGTTACAGCCCTTTTCAAAAGACCTCTTGAATCAGTCAAAATGTACTTATTGCAAATGAATCTCAAATCCTTCGACACTAAAAGTGCGATGTATATTGAGGCATAAAATATATCCCCACATAAAGGGATAGGATCTTCTAATGTTTTCTCAAGAATATGTGAGAAGCCCCTGACTTGGCATGTTGAGCAAAGCCCTGTCATGAGTTAAGACTAAATCGTCCTCGATCGCCTGGTAATTGTTAGTAATCAGGAATGGTGCCTATGCGTCAGTCCATGTGAAGTCATGTTTTTCAAGGTCCGTGGATTTATCCTTAAATCATGCTGTCAAAAAATTTGTGGGTCTACCCTTGAATAATATATTTTCATATCCGGTCGAAACCCGTTCGTATACGATGAGACACCCCCTCTAGTCAAAACCCGTTTGTATACTGTGAGACACCTCTTCGGTCGAAACCTGTTTGTATACAGTGAGATCACATCTCCAGTCAAAACCCTTTGTATACGGTGAGACACCCCTTTAGTCGAAACCCGTTTGTATATGGTGAGATACCCTTTCGGTCGAAACCCGTTTGTATATGGTGAGACCACATCCCCAGTCGAAATTTGTTTGTACACAATGAGACACCTCCCTCCGGTCGAAACCTGTTTGTATATAGTGAGACCACATCGCTAGGTATACGGTGAAACCACATCTCCAATCGAAAACTGTTTGCATATGGTGAGACTTTCCCATCTCAGTCGATGACCATCTCTATGATGTAAGGCTATCATTTCTCATCCCCTTCTTGTCTACAGCACATTGATCATTGCTCTTTGTTGACAAAATCTAGGCGTCTTTTATCTTTGAAATGAATCTCTTTGAGCTCTCATTTAAAGAAGGGCAGCTATTGACACTTAAATTTTACCACTTTTTTTAAGACTTAATTGCATATAAAATTAGGAATTAATCGCCAAAAAAAAAGGGAAAGTAAAGAGTAAAGTAAATAATTTTCATTAATATGCATCGTGTATTCATTAAAATCCATTACGCATAGACATTAGGAGCGTTTACATAACTATCACAAATTATTAGATCTAAAAAAAATTAAAAAATAATTATTTAAAAAAAAAAGAAGTGGACCGGGTCCTTTTCTGTTCTCCTCTCCTCTAGATCTTTTTTCGCCTGGTTACAAGCCCAACCTCATTTTCTCCCCAAGCCCGGCCCCTCTCTCTTTCCTCTCTTTCTCACGCCCTCATGCCGGTCTTGCTTTGGCATAAAACAAATGTACAAACCAGAGGGGCAGAGGATTGCGAGCGAGGTAGCAGGGTGATCTGCGGGTTGGGGCTAAGCCGGCCAGCAAGCTAGCGATGGTAGATGCCATGCGCGCTGGTTGGTGGCCCTCAAAAGAGAGAGAAGATGAGCAAGAGAGAAGGGAGGCTTCTTTGGTTTGAGCGAAGGATAGAGAGCGAGAGAGATTGGGGAGCAATCGAAAGAGAGAGAAAGACCTTAGTTTAGAGAGGGAGTTTTTCAGGGAGTTGAGAAAGGAGTTCCCTGGAGTTCATCTCAAACCCCACCCGGTTACTGTTGGTCACCGCCCTTGTTCATGGTAGAGCGACAAGCACCATCAAGCGTGGTAGTTCACTGGAGGAAGGGAGAAGTGCCGGCCGTTTCTTGAGCTTTGCTGACGAACGACTGGTTGCGCTTCCTTTGGGTATTCTTTTTTTTCTTCTCTTTGTACTATTGGGGTTCAAAAATATTGAACTCAGTTGATGAACTTAGTGTTTGGGTATGTGAAACTGAAATAGGTTAGTGATGAATGATGACGTTTAGAGCATGATAGGTCACGTTTTGGCTAGAAATGGTGCTGCTTCTGAGTTGAAAACTCAAATTTTGCTTCTATACATCACGTGTTTGCTAAAATGTCTAACAGAAGACTGAAAAGTTCCCATGTTCATGCTCTAATTGATTGCTATTTTTTGACAAAATCTTGATGAAACAAAGCCATTTTTCTGCTAGTAATGATGTTTCAAGTCTGTGTGCATTGTTTCTAGGCTAGGATTCATTCTGAAACCGAATTGGCATGCTATCGTGTTTGCATATCAAGTGTTCGACAAAATGCCTGAGAGAGGATCAAATAACGTTCGTTGTTGAATCTTAAGAACGACTTCTTTCTCTCTCGTATTGTTTGAATCTCATCTGCTTTTCAAGTTTTTCTGTGTGTTTTCATGTGATTTCGTGGAAATGATCGGTCGTTGTTGAGCTGGCCGTGAGTCCTCTCCACCGGAAACCTTCCCTCACCAACGTACCCCATGATTCGAGGCCAACCCAGTTAGGCTATTCTTTCCTTATTAACATTTTCATGCTTGTTTGCTTGATGGATGGTTGGTTTTAGAAATTTAGGATCCGTAGATTTTTATTTCGTTAAACTTTGAGGTCGCCGGAATGAACGGCCGGAGTTGGTGGACGTCAGTCGAGATAGATGACCGGCCGACAGTGTAGGCCCGGTGGTGGCTTGAGGATGGCGGCGGTGGCATACTTCAATGGTGGTTGCTGGTGTGTGGGCTAGCTTCGGTGGAGACTAGCTTCGGGCATGCAAGGAACACCAGGAAGAAGAGGACCTCTTGCAAAGGGGGAGAAAAAGAAACAAAAAAAATAAAAACAAAAGGGAGGAAAAGAGGAGACGTTTGGTGCAGAAAGCGTGAGGAGAAGACAGTGTCGGGAAAGAGACAAAAAGAGAAAAAAAGAATTTTAAAAAATAAAAAATAATAATAATTTTTTTATCCAACGCGGTCGGATCCGAGTTTGGGTCTGGTCAATGGGCCAGATTGTGTTTACCTGATCCAAACCTATTTTCCCGAATATAATAATATTAAATATTAAATATTAAATATATATTTAAAAAATTCAATAAAAAATTAAAAAATTAAAAAGTTTCAAAAAAAAAAAATTCAAAAAAATTTATGAAAATTCAACAACTTTCAAAGAACATTAAAAAATTCAAAAAATTTCAGAAAATATTGAAATTTTGAGTTTTTTTTAGAAAAAATTAAATTAGAAAATTAAGGAAAATTAAAAATTTCTTAGAAAATTCCAAAATTCAGAAAAGTCCAAACATTTCAGTAGTAATTAGGAAGACACCAAAAAATCCAAAAAATATTTAAAAATCCAAAAAAGATAAAAAAAAAGGCCAAAATGTTTTGGAAAATTCGAAAATTCAATTTTTCCCAAAAATTCTAAAAAATTCTAAAAAAAATAAAAATCTTCAAAAAGGTTAAAATTAATGTCTTTAGTTATTTTCTCCTAAAAAATGGAAATCTTTCAATTTAAAATTATGCTTAAAGTTGACCAAGCCCTTAGGGTTCTACCTTAAGGTTTCAATTGTCCTTAAAGACAAATTTCATTGATTGCGTGATTTTGATACATTAATTTTGACCTTGGCTTCCTTTTAGTCTAATTAGGATTAACACTTATATTTTCCTTAATGTTAAATCTTTGCTCTCTCATACAATTTATTTAACACTCTTATTGGCTACTAATTGTTATTTTAATGATTCGCACCTACATAATTACTTCACATATTAATGGATAAGTATAAAATCAATTCAAACCGCCTAACAAAACCATCCATTTTTTTTTAAATGAACAAAAATTAGTGTCCTTTTAGGACACTAATTGGTTAATTAGTGTAATCAAGTTCTCGAACCTAGATTCTCTAGTTGCGTAAGAAGTGAGGTACACTCCCATTACCTCCCTTGGTTTTTAGCCGACCCCAATAGGCTAGTGGCGACTTCTTATTCAGAAAATTTTGCTATCCTTAATTTGAAAGCCTAATGTTGCGCGAGGTATGGGCTTGAGGTAGCCCGTGCCTAGTTATGGGCCTTATGTCACGTCCCGATCCTCCGAGCCTGTGCCCATCCCTACTTAGTCGATATAATAGTGATGTCTTAGGATGCATCGCCGACCCTTGTTGTTTAATATACGCATGCGGAAGTAGATATAAAATCCCCAGACAATAAAATAATGGGATAGGAAAGCAGGGCCACAAATCACAAGCAAAACAAGCCTTTTTTATAAACGAATATGTTTATATACAATGCCAAGCTGTTTACAAAAATATTAGCTTAACAAAAGGGAACTGTCCTATGACTCTATAGTCAGACATGTTCGCTGATTCTTCGATCTCCACCTTCCCAGACTTCGGGGCTTCTGGTCCTCCAATAACTTCCTCTAAGGACCTGAAAATGGTTCTACAATAACCAGTGAGATAATATCTCAACAAGATCAACCCCCTAAGACCCGACTAGGAAGAAAATACGCCCTAAGGGCTGCCTAAGCACAATCACGAGTCAGGGGGCTTACCTTGGCCTCAGTCCCTTCCTGCAAGTCAATATAATTAATATATATTGACAATCCTATCATTTAATCAAATCAAGAATTCGGATCGAATCATTGATCAATCGACTTAGTCGATTACATGTCATCGAGACCATCACACAGTCATTTCGATTATTCATTCTCAACTCTTAGCCACGGCCCAACGGGCACAACCTAGATTAAGTGGTAATCACGGTCCCACTGGCATAATCTAGATTTAGTGGTAATCACGGCCCCACCGAGCAATTTTCTAGATTTAGTGGTAATCACAGCCCCACCGAGCAATTTTCTAGATTTAGTGGTAATCACGGCCCCACCATTAATTTTCTAGATTTCATGGTAATCACGGCCCCACCGAGCAATTTTTTTAGATTTAGTGGTAATCGCGGCCCCACCGAGTAATTTTCTAGATTTGGTGGTAATCGTGGCCCCCACCGAGCAATTTTCTAGACAATTACCAAAGTTGTCCATTTTTGGAATAATGACCCACAATCACTACTCATACTCAAATTGCACAATCTAGTACTCAATTAAATAAACAAAAAGCACCATTGCAATTAGCACGAAATTCCGATCACCGACCATCCCGGTTGAATTTCCGAAAAAAATAAATAATTAATTAAATAATTACGGAAATTATTAAATAAATGCAATAAATAGCATAAATGCAAACTTAGGCCCGATAAAGCCTAAATAGAAGCCAAGACGGGCCTGGAAAATTTTCGAACCACTCTAGTTAAATACTAGAGTTTGTCTAGGCTCTAATTGCACTAATTATCCACCTAACATGCATTGGCAAATAATTAAATTCACTAATCTAATCTAATCTAACCACCTAATCCATCTTAGCCTAAACTAATCAACCCCTAAGCATAATTAGCCTACTAAGCGATGATTAGTGAGTTAAACTCACCTGATTAACGATCCGCTCGGATCAAAACGACGGGGACGTAACGAGGAACGAAAAGCTCCAAAGTGGCGACACCAACGGGGCATGGATCGGGCCCGAAAATTGGCCCGCAAAGCCTCACGGTGCTGCTGGATTTCCTTGGGTGATGGCTACTTTGCGTGGCTGATTCGATGGAGAGAAACGGCTGGCTTGCGGCTTTAAGCGGGCTGTTGAACGAAGACGTGAGTTGGACCAAAATTTGCAGTTTATTTGGGCTCAGCTTCGTGAAATTTGCTTCGGTTGATTACTAGACTGCAATGGAGTTCGGAGGAAAGGGGGCGACGAACGCGAGAGAGAAAACAGAGAGAGGTTGAGGGCGGTGAGTGCGTCGGCCAAAAGCAAAAAGGGAAGAGATAAGCTTGACTCAAAAGTCAAAGATGAGGGGGAGGAAGGTGAGACATGGCAGAGAGAAAAGGGAACATCAGCGTGGGGGGTGAGTCGCGCGATTGAGAGAGAGAGAGAGAGAGAGAGAGAGAGAGAGAGAGAGAGAGAAGAGAGAAGAGAAAGGGACGTGCCCGGCCAAGTGGGGGAAGGAAATAGGAAAAATAAAAAGGAAATTAAAAGAAATCCTATAACCAAAATTTCTTAGTCTCACTTGCTCTTGTTTAGTCCAATTTAGTCTCCAAAAATCCCCATACTAAGTACTTGATCCTCACTTGCTTTCTTGCATCAAATTTTCCCCAAACAACAAGTCTTGGGCAACAAAAACGGCAAATTCCTTCAATTCCGAATTCTATTTCATTTTTCTCGAAATCCGATTTTCTGAACAAACTTCTCCGGTTAAGGTCCAATTTGAATGAAGAAAAAGCCCACACAACTTCCATTCGCCAAATAACTCACGCTAGAGGACAAAAATCCCCTCCATTTGGCCAATCCGAATTTCCGTTTGTTTTCCGAATTGTCCGAAACGATTTTCCGTAAAAATCCCGAACTCACCTAAAAATCCTCGAAAGATAAGTCAACATTCCTAAAATGACCTGTGACATGACAGAACTTTCAATTTTTGAAATCGGGTCCAAATTGGCGGTTAATTTCAATTAGACGCGATTTTAGTGTGACCTAACCTACCGGGTAACTTTCAGAAATTTTTAATGCAAATAACCCGTGGTCGATTTTCTTCGAGCCACAATGTACCACTTCGACACATCGACAACTCTCGGTGGTCGTGAAAATCTCAAGGTTTCAATTACGGGCACAGGGTACCCAAAACGACAGAAAATCGGTCTAGTGTCGATCGACGAGAATTTTGCAATCAGGTGGAATCACCCACACTTTGATCACATATCTCAATCGAATCGACCTATCCCTGATCTCTGATCGATTTTGACAATGCCGTAATGACTCTTGTAGACTAGCACGGTCGAGCAGTCGATTTCTGGTCGAATTCTCGAGTCCATTGCATTAAAATCTTTTAATGACTTCCCCAGTTAGTCTAATTATCTCACGAGTGATCGGCTCTGAGAATAGCACTATAGGCGTGTCGATGAAAGGCCCGATTTATTCAATTGAAAACAGGACTGAAAATTCAGGATGTCACAACTCTTCCCCTCTTACAAAAATTTCATCCTCGAAATTTAAACCTTTACCAATCCTTAAACAAAGAGGTAGGGGTATCGTCGTCTCATCGAGTCTCACTTTCCCTGGTTGCTTCTTCCGTCCCGTGATGTTGTTAGACCACTTTGACCAAGGGGACCATCTTGGTACACATAACCTGTTCTAAACCACAATTTGAACTGGGGTTTCCACGTACGACATTATGTCGTCCACGTCTAATTCTTCAAGATTCAGCACGTGGGTTGGGTCAGGCTCATACATCCTCAACCTCGACACATGAGAGACGTCATGCACTTGCGCCTACCTCGGCAACAATGCAACACGATATGTTAGGATCCTGATTCTTTCTAGAATCTTAAAGGGACCTACGCACCTCAGTTTCAGTTTTCCCTCCTTGCTAAAGTGCAAGGTATTCCTCATTGGTGATGTCACGCCCCGAACCTCGAGCACGCCCACATCCCACTGCGGTCGATAGGAATGCGACTTCCCAGGACACGTCGCCGACCCATTCATTTTTATTACACATGCGGAAGCGAAACAAATCCCCTGACAACATTTAACTTGGGATAGAAAAGTAGGCAATCAATCACAACCAAACAAGCTTTCTTATAAACACATATGTTTATATACAACACTGGATTGTCTACGAAATAGACAGGCTCAACAACTAGGGAACTGTCCTATGACCAACTTGTCAGACACGTTCGCCGATTCTTCGGTCTCCACCTCCACGAATGTCCATGGCTTCGAGTCCTCCACGACTGCCATCTAAGGACTTGAAAATATTTTCCCCAAACCGGGATGAGACTACGTCTCAGCGAGTCCTACCCTCTAAGACCCGATTAGGAAGAAAATAAGCCCCAGGGCGCTCTAGCCACACAAAGAGGATTGAGGACTTACCTCGCCTCAGTCCATTCCTGCACGTTAGTACAATTCAATAATCAATCAAATCATTCACTAAAAACCACGGTCGAAAGGACATGACCTATCTTTAGGTGGCAAATTACGGCCTAATGGGCGCGACCTTTAATAGGTGGCAGGTTACGGCCTTATCAGGCGCGACCCTTATCGGGTGGCAATTTAGGGCCCAACGGGCGTGACCTTTATCAGGTGGCGGATTACGGCCTTATCAGGCACGACCCCTATCGGGTGGCAATTTACGGCCCAACGGGCGCGACCTTTAATAGGTGGCAAATCACGGCCCCATTGGGCACGACCGATTCCCAATTCGGTGGTACATCACGATCCAACAGGGCACAGCCGAGCTTCGATGATTTTCTAGATCCACTCACAACCTTTCACGCTCAAAAACCAATCGAATACTAACATTAAACAGATTGGGATGAATCCCCATATAAACATCCATTCACTCAATCCAATTAATCAATCGATTCAAACTGGTCATACAAACCAATTACGGTGCTAAAAGCCAACACCGGGTATTTTCAAGTTAAATACCAAAACTTCTCCAATTTCACACAATTCCACACTTTTGGAATTATTAACCATAATCATCAATCACTCAATTTCTCAATTTAAACATACAATTAGCACAAACTGACCGCACCAATGCGATCAGCGCGAAATTCTAACGACCGGCCATCCCGGCAAAATTTTCGAAATTATTAAATAATTAAATTTAATTCCGAAAATTTAATAATTAAATATTATATTATAA